>JASPKZ010002318.1:0-210000 GCA_030220185.1 Diploptera punctata
CTGGATTTTGCATTATACATCCCGCGGACACACCCTCCGATAGTATTTTTGTGCAGTTTTTGAATTTTCGAAAATTTTGACATTTTTGGGAAAGCAGTAGACATAACTTGGAAAACTGCATATTTGGAATTTTTGGATTTAATCGGATTTTTTGCATTATAAATCCCGGACACAGTCCGTGAGTAGAATTTTTGCAGTTTTTGAATTTTCGAAATTTTGACATTTTTTTGGGAAACAGTAAGCTATAACTTTGAAAACTCAATTTGGAAATTTTGGATTTAGACTGGATTGTTTTTTGCAATTATAAATCCCGGACACAGTCCCTAGATAGTATTTTTATACAGTTTTAATGTTTTTTCGAAACATGGTTACATTTTTTGGGAACAAACAGTAAGGCTATAACCTTGGCAAACTCATTTTGAAATTTTCGATTTAGAACCCGGATTTTTTGCATATAAAACCCGGGCACAGTTACCTAGATAGTAATTTTTTGCAGTTTTTGAATTTTCGAAAATTTTGACATTTTTTTGGGAAAACATCAGGATGCTAATAACCTTGGAAAACTCATTTTGAAATTTTGGATTTAGACCGGTTTTTTGCATTATAAATTCCTCGGACACAGGACGTCCAATAGTATTTTGCAGTTTTGAATTTTCGAAAATTTTGACATTTTTTGGGAAACGTAAGACTATAATCCCTTAGGCACAGTCACATAATATGCACATTGGAAAGTCAATTTGCAAATTTTGGATTTAGATCGGTTTTTGCATTATAAATCCCGGACACATCCATAGATAGTGTTTTTGCATTTCTGAATTCGAAACATTTTGACATTTTTTTGGGATAAACAGTAAACTATAACCTAGAAAACTATTTTGAAATTATTGGTTTAGACTATTGTTTCATTATATTCCCGGACAAGTAGTCCCTATACAGCATTTTAACTTTTTTTTTTTAATTTTTGAAAATTTTGACATTTTGCGGAAACGGAAAACTTATAAACCTCGGAAAACTCATTTTGGCAATTTTTTAATTAGAACCGATTTTTTGCTTATAAATCCTGGACACACCCCCAGATAGTATTTTTGCAGTTTTAAAATTTCGGAAATTTTGACATTTTTTGGAAAAACAGTAAGGGCTTGACTTGCAAACTCATTTGAATTTTCGATTTAGACCGGATTTTTGCATTAAAAATCCCGGACACAGTACCTAGATAGAATTTTTGCAGTTTTTGAATTTCCAAAATTTTGATAATTTTTGGGAAAACAGTTAGGCTATAACCTTGGAATACTCAATTTTGAAATTTTGGATTTAGACCTGATTTTTTGCATTGTAATCCCGGACACAGTCCCTACATAGTATTTTTGCAGTTTTTGAATTTTCGAAAATTTTGACTTTGTTGGGAAAACAGTAAAACTATAACCTTGGAAAACTTATTTATGAAATTTTAGATTTAGCCCGGATTTTTTGCACTATAAATCCCGGACACAGTCCCTAGATAGTATTTTTGCATTTTCTGAATTTTCGAAAATTTTGACATTTTTTGGAAAAACAATAAGACTATAACCTTGGAAAACTCAATTTGGAAATTTTGGATTTAGACTGGATTTTTTGCATCATAATTCCCGACAGTGTCCCTAGATAGTAATTTAGCAGTTTTTTAATTGTTGAAAATTTTGACATTTTTGGTAAAAACAGGAAGACTATAACCTTGGAAAACTCAATCTGAAAATTTTGGATTTAGACCGGATTTTTTACATTATATATGCCGGACATAATCCAACCTAGAGAGTATTTTTTGCAATTTTTGATTTTTCGAAAAATTTGACATTTTTTAGAAAAAAACCTTGGAAAACTCAATTTGGAAATTTTGGATTTAGATCGGATTTTTTTAATTATAAATCCCGGACACAGTCCCTAGATACCATTTTTGCACTTTTTGAATTTTCGAAAATTTTGACTTTTTTGAGAAAACAGTAAGCCTATAATCTTGGAAAACTTAATTTTGAAATTTTGATTTTAGACCGGATTTTTTGCATTATAATTCCCGGACACAGTACCTACATAGTATTTTTGCAGTTTTTGAATTTTCGAAAATTTTGACATTATATGGGAAAACCGTAAGACTATAACTTTGGAAAACTCAATTTGGAAAATTTGGATTTAGACCGGATTTTTTGCATTATAAATCCCGGACACAGTCCATAGAGAGTATTTTTGCAGTTTTTGAATTTTCGAAAATTTTGACATATTTTGGGAAAACAGTAAGACTATAACCTGGGAAAACTCAATTTGGAAATTTTGGATTCAGACCGGATTTTTTGCATTATAAATCCCGGACACAGTACCTAGATAGTATTTTTGCAGTTTTTGAAAATTCAAAAATTTTGACATTTTTTGTGAAAACAGTGAGAATATAACCTTGGAAAACTTAATTTTGAAATTTTGGATTTTTATCGGATTTTTTGCATTATAAATCCCAGACACGCCCTCCAGATAGTATTTTTGCAGTTTTTAAAATTTGACATTTTTTGGAAAAACAGTAAGGCTTTAACCTTGGAAAACTCAATTTTGAAATTTTCGATATAGACCGGATTTTTTGCATTATAAATCCCGGACACAGTCCCTAGATAGTATTTTTGCATTTTCTAAATTATCGAAAATTTTGACATTTTTTTGCAAAAACAGTAAGACTATATAACCTTGGAAAACTCAATTTGGAAATTTTGGATTTAGACCGGATTTTTTGTATTATAATTCCCGGACAGAGTCCCTATATAGCATTTTAGCAGTTTTTCAATTTTTAAAAACTTTGACATTTTTTGGGAAAAACAGGAAGACTATAACCTTGCAAAACTCAATTGTGAAAATTTTTAGACCGGATTTTTTGCATTATAAATCCCGGACACACCCTCTAGATAGCACTTTTGCAGTTTTCGAAATTTCGAAAATTTTGACATCTTTCGGATAAACACAAACAATATAGCCTTAGAAAACTCAATTTTGAAATATTGGATTTATACCGGATTTTTTGCATTATAAATCCCGGGCTCACCCTCTAGATAGTATTTTTGCAGTTTTTGAAATTTCGAAAATTTTGACATTTTTTTGGAAAAACAGTAAGACTATAACCTTGGAAAACTCTCCTTTGAAAATTGGGATTTAGACCGGATTTTTTCACTACAAATACCGGACACAGTCGCTAGATATTATTTTTGCAGTTTTTGAATTTTCGAAAATTTTGGCCTATTTTGGGAAACAGTAAGAATTTAACCTTGGAAAACTCAATCTTGAAATTTTGGATTTAGGCCGGATTTTTTTCATTCTAAATCTCGGACACAGTCCCTAGATAGTAGTTTTGCAGTTTTTGAATTTTCGAAAATAGACATTTTTTCGGGAAAACAGTAAGGTTATAACCTTGGAAAACTCAATTTTCAAATTTTGGATTTAGACCGGATTTTTTGCATTATAAATCCCGGACACAGTCCCTAGATAGCATTTTTGCAGCTTTTGAATTTCGATAATTTTGAATTTTTTTGGATAAACAGTAAGACTATAACCTTGGAAAACTCTACTTTGAAATTTTGCATTTAGACCGGATTTTTTCACTACAAATCCCGGACACATTCGCTAGATAGTATTTTTACAGTTTTTGAATTTTCGAAAATTTTGGCATTTTTTGGGAAACAGTAAGAATTTAACCTTGGAAAACTCATTTTTTAAATTTTGGATTTAGACCGGATTTTTTGCATTATAAATCTCGGACACTGACCCTAGATAGTAGTTTTGCAGTTTTTGAATTTTCGAAAATGTTGACTTTTTTCGGAAAACAGTAAGGCTTTACCTTTGGAAAACACAATTTTGAAATTTTTGTTTTAGAGCAGATTTGTTGCATTATAAATTCCGGACGCACCCTCTAGACAGTATTTTTGCAGTTTTTGAAATTTCGAAAATTTTGACATTTTTTACATAAACACCAATTGGGAAATATTGGATGTAGACCAAATTTTTAGCATTATAAATCCCGGACACACCCTCTAGATAGTATTTTTGCAGTTTTTAAAATCTCCAAAATTTTGACATTTTTTGGAAAAATAGTAAGACTATAAATTTGGAAAACTCAATTTTGAAATTTTGGATTTAGACCGGATTTTTTCACTATAAATCCACGACACAGCCCCTAGATAATATTTTTGCAGTTTTTGAATTTTCTAATATTTTGACATTTTGTGGGAAAACAGTAAGTCTAAACTTGGAAAACTCAATTTTGTAATTTTGGTTTTAGACCGAGTTTTTTGCATTATAAATCCCGGACACAGTCCGTTGATAGTAATTTCGCAGTTTTTGAATTTTCGAAAATTTTGACATTTTTTGGGAACACAGTAAGGTTATAACCTTGGAAAACTCAATTTTGAAATTTTGGATGTAGACCGGATTATTTGCATTATAAATTCCGGACACAACCTCTACATAGAATTTTTTCAGTTTCTGAATTTCGAAAATTTTGACATTCTTTGGGAAAACACTAAGACTTTAACCTTGCAAAACACGATTTTTTAATTTTGGATTTAGACCGGATTTTTTGCATTATAAATCCCGGACACACCCTCCAGATAGTATTTTTGCAGTTTTTTTAATTTTCGAAAATTTTGACTTTTTTTGGGAAACCAGTAAGACTATAACCTTGGAAAACGCAATTTGGAAATTTTGGATTTAGACCGGATTTTTTGCATTATAAATCCCGGACATAGTCAATAGATGTGTTTTTGCCGTTTGTGAAATTTCGAAAATGTTGACATTTTTTTGGGAAAACAGTAAGACTTTAACCTTGGAAAACTCAATTTTGAAATTTAGGATTTAAACCGGATTTTTTGCATTATAAATCCCGGATACACCCTCTAGCTAGTATTTTTGCAGTTTTTGAATTTTCGAAAATTTTGATTTTTTTGGATAACCAGTTAGACTTATAACCTTGGAAAAGTCAATTTTGAAATTTAAGGATTTAGACCGGATCTTTTACATTATAAATCCCGGATACACCCTCTAGTTAGTATTTTTGTAGTTTTTGAATTTTCGAAAATTTTGACGTTTTTTGGGTACCAGTTAGATTATAAAGTTGAAAAAACAATTTTGAAATTTAGGAATTAGACCGGATTTTTTGCATTATAAATCCCGGATACTCCTTCTAGATCGTATTTTTACAGTTTTCGAATTTTCGAAAATTTTGACATTTTTTGAATAATCAATTAGGCTACAACCTTGGAAAACTCAATTTTAAAATTTAGGATTTAGTCCGGATTTTTTGCATTATAAATCCCGGATACACCCTATAGATAGTATTTTTGCAGTTTTTGAATATTCGAATATTCTGACACTTTTTGGATAACCAATTAGAATACACCTTGGAAAACTCAATTTTGAAATTTAGGATTTAAACCGGATTTTTTGCATTAAAAATTCCGGATACACCCTCTAGATAGTATTTTTGCAGTTTTTGAATTTTCGAAAATGTTGACATTTCTTGGATAACCAGTTAGGCTACAACCTTGGAAAACTCAACTTGAAATTTAGGATTTAGACCGGATTTTTTTGCTTTATTAATGCCGGATACACTCTCTAGATGGTATTTTTGGATATTTTGAATTTTCTAAAATTTTGACATTTTATGGATAACCTGTTAGACTATAATCTTGGGAAACTCAATTTTGAAAGTTAGGATTTACACCGGATTTATTGCATTATAAATCTCGGATAAACCCTCTAGATAGTAATTTTGAATATTTTAATAATAATGAGAATGTTCACACATTGTGTATTGTTTTGTATTTTTATTTGTCCCGTGCATATTCACTTATGGTTTTCTTTCTGTTTTTACACACTGTGATGTGGTATCGGTCACATCTTTCCTTGCACATCTCGCATACACATGTGTCTTCTGGTACGTGATATGTCTTCTTGGTACATATTCTGTGGTGGAAACCGTGTACCGCCATCCTGGTCACCAGGTGTCGCAGCTCGTAGTTCGCCGACATCCAATTTTGTTGTTTTGCCATCGCCTCTGTGGAGTAGAATTCGTCCCAGATCTCGTCTTGTTTTCTCCTTCTGTTGTGTAGTACCTTTGCTGCTGCCTCTGTTGTGGGTAACAAGAATTTCAGCATCAGGTCTTGAAGCAGGAATGTTTCTCGAGCCATCACATATGTCAGCCTGGATGGGATATATTTTGATAACCCCATCACTCTCTTTAGGTATCTGGCTTTCAGATTTTCCAGGCTCTCCAGCTGTCTCTCCGTTAGCCGTTCCCATATTATTTCCAGTCCGTACGTTGCCGCCGGTAGTATCTTGGCCTCGAATAGTCTCATTGCTGTTTCGAGTGAAAGGGCTTGTATGTTCTTTATATCGTTTATGGCCCTTACTGCTTCTATCAGTCTCCTTTTTACGTGTAATGTGAATGA
Source organism: Diploptera punctata (assembly GCA_030220185.1). Classification (NCBI taxonomy): domain Eukaryota; kingdom Metazoa; phylum Arthropoda; class Insecta; order Blattodea; family Blaberidae; genus Diploptera; species Diploptera punctata. The sequence goes on from JASPKZ010002318.1 coordinate 6,453, forward strand.
TTTCCCATTTGTTTGGATCGTGATCCCTTTTTTGAATATTTTGAATTTTCTAAAATTTTGACTTTTTTGGATAACCAGTTATACTACAACATTGGAAAACTCACGTTTGAAATTTTGCATCTAGACCGGATTTTTTGCATTATAAATCCCGGATAAACCCATTAGATAGTATTTTTGCAGGTATTTGAATTTTCTAAAATTTTGAATTTTTTTGAATAACTAGTCAGACTACATATTTGGAAAACTCAATTTTGAAAGTTAGGATTTAGACCGGATTTTTTGCACTATAAATCCCGGATACACCCTATATATAGTATTTTTGCAGTTTTCCAATTTTCGAAAATTTCGACATTTTTTGGATAACCAGTTAGACTATAACCTAGGAAAGCTCAATTTTGAAATTTAGGATTTAGACCGAATTTTTTGCATAATAAATCCCGGATACAACCTCTGGATAGTATTTTTGCAGATTTTAAATTTTCGGACATTTTGACCCTTTTTGAAAAAAATTTTTTGTGTTTTGACCCTGGTTAGACTATAACTTGGAAAATATCAAATATTGAAATTTAGAATTTACACCAGATTTTTTGCATTATAAATCCCGGACACACCCTCTAGATAGTATTCTTGCAGTCTTTGAATTTTCGAAAATTTTCACATTTTTGGACAACCAGTTAGACTACAACCTTGGAAAACTCAATTTTGAAATATAGGATTTAGACTTGATTTTTTGTATTATACATCCCGGATACTCCCTCCGAATCATATTTTTCCAGTTTTCGAATTCCCGAAAATTTTGACACCAGTTAGACTATAACCTTCGAAAACTCAATTTTCAAATGTAGGATTTAGACCCGATTTTTTGCATTATAAATCTCGGATACCCCCTGATAATATTTTTGCTGTTTTTGAATTTTCGAAAATTTTGACTTTTTTTGCACAACCTGTAAGACCATAACCTTGGAAAATTCAATTTTGAAATTTAGGATTTATACCGGATTTTTTGCATTATAAATCCCGGATACACCCTTTAGATAGTATTTTTATATTTTTTGAATTTTCGAAAATTTTTGGATAACCAGTTAGACTATAACCTTGGAAAACTCAATTTTTAAATTTAGGATTTAGACCGGATTTCTTGCATTGTAAATCCCGGATACACCCTCTAGATAGTATTTTTGGATATTTTGAACTTTCGAAAATTTTGACTATATTTGGATAACCAGTTAGACTAAAACCTTGGAAAACTCGATTTTGAAATTTAGGATTTGGACCGGATCTTTTGCATTATAAATCCCAGATACACCCTCTAGATAGCATTTATCCACTTTTTGAATTTTCGAAAATTTGACGTTTTTGGATAACTCAATTTTGAAAATTAGGATTTAGACAGGATTTTTTGTATTATAAATGCCGGATACACCCTCTATATAGTATTTTTACAGTTTTTGAATTTTCGAAAATATTGACATTTTTTGGATAACCAGTTAGATTATAACCTTAGAAAACTTAATTTTGGAATTTAGGATATAGACCGAATTTTTTGCTTAAAAATCCTGGATACATCCTCTAGATAGTATTTTTGCAGTTTTTGAAATTTCGAAAATTCTGACATTTTTTGGATAAACACGAAGACCATAGCCTTGGAAAACTCAATTTTGAAATATTGGATTTAGACCGAATATTTTGCATTATAAATCCCGGACACACCCTCTAAGATAGTATTATTGCACTTTTTGAAATTTAGAAAATTTTGTAATTTTTTGGAAAAACGCCAAGCATACAGCATTAGAAAACTCAATTTTGAAAAGTATTGGATTTAGAGGGAGAACCGATTACATTGATTAATAAACTCCCGGACAACACCCTCCAGTCAGAATTTTTTTTTGCAGTTTTTGAAATTTCTAACATTTGACATTTTTTTGGACAAACAGCTAGACTACATACACACCTTGGAAAACTCAATTTTGAAATTTTGTGATTTAGGCTGTCTTTTTTTCATTATAAATCCCGGGACAACAGTATCCCGATATTATTTTTTGCCGTTTTGTTTTTTGGAATTTTCGAAAATTTTGACATATTTTTGGCTAAACAACCAAGAATACAGCATTAGCAAAACTCAATTTTTGAACTACTGGATTTAGAACCGATTTTTTTGGCTTATATATCCCAGACAACCACACATCCAGATAGTATTTTTTTGCAGTTTTTGAAAGTTTTGCGTCGAAAAACCATTTATGACCTTTATTTTTGGAAAAACAGTAAGATCTATAACCGTTAGAAAACTCAATTTTGAAATGTTTGGAGTTTAGATCGGATTTTTTTTTTCATCACTATTAATCCCATACTTGTGTCCCTAAATACGTATTTTTCCAGTTTTTGAATTTTCGAAAATTTTGGCATTTTTTTGTTTGGGTGAACGGTAAGACTTTATATATATCCTTGGAAAACTCAATTTTGAAATTTTTTATTTAAACCGGATTTTTTGCATTATGGATACCGGACACACTCCCTAGATAGTGTTTTGCAGTTTCTGAATTTTCGAAAATGATGACATTTTTGGGAAAAAACAGGAAGACTAATATAACCTGGGAAAACTCAATTTTGAAACTTTGGATTAGACCGGATTTTTTGCATTATAAATCCCGGACACAGTCCATATATAGTTATTTTGCAGCTCTTGAATTTTCGAAAATTTTGACATTTTTGGGAAAAGCAGGAAGATTATATCCTTGGAAAACTCAATTTTGAAATATTGGATTTAGACCGGATTTTTTGCATTATAAATCCCGGACAGAGTCCTAGATAGTGTTTCTGCACTTTTTGAATTTTCGAAAATTTTGACATTTTTTGGGAAAGCAGTAAGGTTATAACCTTGGAAAACTCAATTATGAAATTTTGGATTTAGACCGGATTTTTTGCAATATAAATCCCGGACACACCCTCTAGATAGTATTTTTGCAGTTTTTGAAATTTCGAAAATTTTGACATTTTTGGGATAAACACCAAGACTATAGCCTTAGAAAAGTCAATTTTGAAATTATAGATTTAGACCAGATTTTTTGCATTATAAATCCCGGACACACCCTAAAGATAGTATTTTTGGTAGTTTTTGAAATTTCGAAAATTTTAACATTTTTTTTGGGATAACACCAAGAGTACATCATTAGAAAACTTAATTTTGATATATTGGATTTAGACCGGATATTTTGCATTATAAATCCCGGACACACCCACCAGATAGTATTTTTGCAGTTTTTTAAATTTCGAAAATTGACATTTTTTGGGAAAACAGTAAGACTTTAACCTTGGAAAACTAAATTTTGAAATTCTGGATTTAGACCGGATTTTTTGCAATATAAATCCCGTACCCACCCTCTAGATACTATTTTTGCTGTTTTTGAAATTTCGAAAATTTTGAATTTTTTTGGATAAACACCAAGCCATAGAAAACTCAATTTTGAAATGATAGATTTAAACCAGACTTTTTGCATTATAAATCCCGGACACACCCTAAAGATAGTATTTTTGCAGTTTTTGAAATTTCGAAAATTTTGACATTATTTGGAAAAACAGTAAGACTTTAATCTTCAAAAACTCAATTTTTGAAATTATAGATTTAGACCAGATTTTTTGCATTATAAATCCCGGACACACCCTAAAGATAGTATTTTTGCAGTTTTTGATTTTTCGAAAATTTTGTCATTTTTTTAGAATAACACCATTAGAAAACTCAATCTTGACATATTGGATTTAGACCGGATTTTTTGCATTATAAATCCCGGACACACCCTCCAGATAGTATTTTTGCAGTTTTTCAAAATTTCGAAAATTTTGACATGTGTTGGAAAAACAGGAAGACTATAACCTTGGAAAACTCAATCTTGAAATGTTGGATTTAAACCGGACTTTTTCATTACAAATCCCGGACACAGTCCCTAGATAGTATTTTTGCAGTTTTTCAATTTTCGAAAATTTTGACAGTTTTTGGGAAAACAGTAGACTTTAACTTCGGAAAACACAATTTTGAAATTTTGGTTTTAGACCAGATTTTTTGCATTATAAATCCCGGACACAGTCCGTATATAGTTATTTTGCAGTTTTTGAATTTTCGAAAATGTTGACATTTTTGGGAAAAACAGGAACATTATATGCTTGGAAAACTCAATTTTCAAATTTTGGATTTAGACCGGATTTCTTGCATTATAAATCCCGGACACAGTCCCTAGATAGTATTTTTGCAGTTTTTGAATTTTCGAAAATTTTCACATTTTTGGGAAAAACAGGAGACTATAACATTTGGAAAACTCAAGTTTGAAATTTTGGATTTAGACCGGATTTTTTGCATTATGAATCCCGGACATAGTCCTAGATAGTATTTTTGCAGTTTTCGAATTTTTGAAAATTTTGACATTTTTTGGATAACCACTTTTACTGCAACCTTGGAAAACTCAGTTTTGAATTTTAGGATTTAGACCGGATTTTTGCATTATAAATCCCGGATACACCCTATATATAGTATTTTTGCAGTTTTTGAATTTTCGAAAATTTTGACATTTATTGAAAAACCAGTTAGATTATAAAGTTGAAAACTCAATTCTTAAATTTAGGATTTAGACCGGATTTTTTGCATTCTAAATCCCATACAAAGTCCCTAGATAGTATTTTTACAGTTTTCGAATTTTCGAAAATTTTGACATTTTTTTGGATAACCAGTTAGACTATAACCTTGGAAAACTCAATTTGGAAATTTAGGATTTAGACTGGATTTGTTGCTTTATAAATCCCGGATACACCCTCTAGAAAGTATTTTTGCAGTTTTTCAATTTTCGAAAATTTTGACATTTTTTGAATAACCTGTTACACAATAACGTTGGAAAATCCATATTTGAAATTCAGGATTTATACCGGATTTTTTGCATTCTAAATCCCGGATACACCCGTAGATAGTATTTTTATATATTTTGAATTTTTGAAAATTTTTGGATAACCAGTTAGACTATAACTTTGGAAAACTCAACTTTAAAATTTAGGATTTACACCGGATTGTTTGCATTATACATCCCGGACACCGTCCCTTGATAGTATTTCTGCAGTTTTTGAATTTTCGAAAATTTTGACATTTTTTGGGAAAACAGTAAGACTAACCTTGGAAAACTCAATTTTGAATTTTTGATTTAGACCGGATTTTTTGCATTATAAATCCCGGACAGAGTCCTAGTTATACCATAACTTTGGAAAACTCAATTTTTAAATATCAGGATTTTTACCAAATTTTTTGCGCTATAAATCCCGGATACACGATCTAGATAGTATTTTTGCAGTATTTGTACTTCCGAAACTCAATTTTGAAATTTAGGATTTAAACCGGATATTTTGCTTTAAAAATCCCGGATACACCCTCTAGATAGTATTTTTGTAGTTTTTTTAATTTTTGAAAATTTTGAATTTTTTTGAATAACCAGTTAGAATATAACCTTGGGAAACTCAATTTTGAAATTTTATAATTTAGACCGGATTTATTGCATTATAAATCTCGGATAAACCGTCTAGATAGTAATTTTGGATATTTTGAATTTTCTAAAATTTTGACATTTTTTGGATAACCAGTTATACTACAACCTTGGAAAACTCAAGACTGTAATTTAGGATTTAGACCGGATTTTTGCATTATAAATCCCGGATAAACCGTCTAGATAGTATTTTTGCAGGTTTTTGAATTTTCTATAATTTTGACATTTTTTGGATAACCAGTTAGATTATAAAGTTGAAAACTCAATTTTGAAATTTAGGATTTAGACCGGATTTTTTGCATTATAAATCCCGGATACACCCTCTAGATAGTATTTTTATACGTTTTGAATTTTAGAAAATTTTTGGATAACCAGTTAGACTATAACCTTGGAAAACTCAATTTTGAAATTTAGGATTTAGACCGGAATTTTTTGCATTCTAAATCCCGGATATTCCCTTTAGGTAGCATTTATGCAGTTTTTGAATTTTCGAAAATTTGACATTTTTTGGATAACCAGTTAGAATACAACCTTGGAAAACTCAATTTTGAAATTTAGGATTTAGATCCGATTTTTTGCTATGTAGATCCCGGATACACCATCTAGATAGTATTTTTACAATTTTTGAATTTTCGATAATTTTGACATTTTTTGGATAAGCAGTTAGAAAACCCAATTTTGAAATTTAGGACTTAGACCGGATTTTTTGCATTATAAATCCCGGATACATCCTCTAGATAGTATTTTTACAGTTTTTGAATTTTCGAAAATTTTGACACTTTTTCGATAACCAGTTAGACTATATCCATGGAAAACACAATTTTGAAATGTAGGGTTTATATGGGATTTTTTGCATTATAAATCCCGGATACACCCTCTAGATAGTATTTTTGGATATTTTGAATTTTGGAAAATTTTGACTTTTTTAGATAACCAGTGAGACTATAACCTTGGAGAACTGATTTCTGAAATTTAGGATTTAGACCGGATTTATTCTATTATAAATCCCGGATACACCCTCTAGATAGGATATTTGCAGTTTTTGAATTTTCGAAAATTTGGACATTTTTTGGATAACCAGTTAGACTATAGCCTTCGAAAACTCAATTTTGAAATTTAGGATGTAGACCGGATTTTTTGCATTATAAGTACCTGATACTCCCTGTAGATAGTACTTTTGCAGTTTTGAATTTTCGAAAATTTTGACATTTTTTGGATAACCAGTTGGACTCAACCTTGGAAAACTCAATTTTGAAATTTAGGATTTAGACCGGATTTTTTGCATTATAAATCCCGGATACATTCTCTAGATAGTATTTTTGGAGTTTTTGAAGTTTTGAATATTTTGACATTTTTTGGATAACCAGTTAGACTACAACCTTGGGAATCTCAATTTTGAAATTTAGGATTTATACCGGATTTTTTGCATTATAAATACCGGATTCACCCTCTAGATATATTTTTGGTCTTTTTGAAATTTCGAAAATTTTGACAATTTTTGGAAAAACACTCAGACACTATATAGCCTTCCGAAAACTCAATTTTCAAATTTTGGATAAAAACCGGATTTTTTGCATTATAAATCCCAGACAAAACCTCTAGATAGTATTTTTGCAGTTTTTGAAATTTCGAACATTTTGTCAATTTTTGGAAGAAAACAAAAACACAGCCTTCCAAAACTCAATTTTCAAATTTTGGATTTAAAGTGGATTTTTTGCAATATAAATCCCGGACGCGCCCTCCAGATAGTATATTTGCAGTTTTTGAAATTTCGAAAATTTTGACCATTTTTGGAAAAACACCAACACTATTGCCATGGAAAACTCTATTTTGAAATATTGGATTTAAACCGAATTTTTTCCATTATAAATCCTTGACACAGCCTGTAGATTGTATTTTTACACTTTTTGAAGTTTCCAAAATTTTGACAATTCTTGGAAAAAACACCAAGCCTTCGTAACCTTAATTTTGAAATTTTGGATTTAAACTGGATTTTTCCTTTATAAATCCCGGACACAGCTTCTAGATAGTAGTTTTGCAGTTTTTGATATTTCGAAAATTTTCACAATTTTTGGAAAAGCACCAAGGCTATTGCCTTCTAAAACTCAATTTTGAGATTTTGGATTTCAACCAGATTTTTTGCATTATAAATCCCGGACACACCCCCTACTTTTGAACCGGAATTTTTCATTATGAATCTCGGACACGCCTTCCAGGTAGTATTTTTGCAGTTTTTGAAATTTCGAAAATTTCGACCATTTTTGGAAAAACGCCTTCGGAAACTCAATTTTCAAATTTTGGATTTAACCCGGGTTTTTGCATTATAAATCCAGGACACGCCCTCCAGATAATATTTTCGCAGTTTTTGAAATTTCGGAAATTTTGACAATATTTGGAAAAACACCCAGAAAACTCAATTTTTAATTTTGGATTTAAACCGGATTTTTTGCATTATAAATCCTGGACACACTTTCTAGATAATATTTTTGCAGCTTTTTAATTTCGAAAATTCTGACAATTTTTGGAAGAACGCCAAAACTATAGCCTTGAAAAATCAATTGTGAAATATTGGATATAAACCGATTTTTTTGCATTATAAATCCTGGACACACCCTGTAGATTCTATTTTTGCAGTTTTTGATGATTTCAAAATTTTGACAATTCTTGAAAAAATCACCAACATTATATAGACTTGGAAAACACCATTTCGCAATATTGGATTCAAACCGGATTTTTTGAATTATAAATCCCCGACACAACCTCTAGATAGCATTTTTGCAGTTTTTCAAATTTGGAAAATTTTGACAATTTTTGGAAAAACACCAAGACAATAGCCTTCGAAAACTCTATTCTCAAATTTTGGATATAAACCGGATTTTTTGTATTATAAATCCCGGACACACCCTCTTGATAGTATTTTCGCAGTTTTTCAAATTTCGAAAATTTTGACAATTTTTTTAAGAACACCAAGATTATAACCATGGAAAACTCAATTTTGAAATATTGGATTTAAACAGATTTTTTTACATTACAAATCTTTGACACACCGTGATTTGTAATGCACAAAAACCGGTTTAGATCCAAAATTTCAAAATTGAGTTTTCCGTGGATATAATCTTGGTGTTTTTACAAATATTGTCAAATGTTCGAAATTTCAAAAACTGCAAAAATATAATATTGAGGGTGTGTCCGGGATTTATAATGCAAAAAATCCGGTTTACATCAAAATTTCAAAATTGAGATTTGGTGTTTTTCCAAAAATTGTCAAAATTTTCAAAATTTCATAAAGTGCAAGAATACTATCTAGAGGATGTGTCCGGGATTTATAATGCAAAAAATCCGGTTTAAATCCAAAATTTCAAAATTGAGTTTTCGAAGGCTATAGTCTTGGTGTTTTTCCAAAAATTGTCGTAATTTTCCAAATTTCAAAAACTGCAAAAATACTGTCTAGAGAGTGTGTTCGGGATTTATAATGCAAAAAATCCGGTTTAAATCCAATATTGCTAAATATAGTTTTCTTGGTGTGTTTTCCAAGGATTGTCAAAATTTTCGTAATTTCAAGAACTGCAAAAATTCAATCTAATACAGGGTGTGTCCCGGATTTATAATGCAAAAAAATCGGTTTAAATCGAATCATTGAAAAATGAGCTTTCCAAGCCTATTGTCTTGGCTTCTTTCCAAAAGTTGTCAAAATTATCGAAATTTCAAAACTGCAGAAAAACTGTCAAGAGGGTGTGTCCGGGATTTTTAATTCAAATAATCCAGATTAAATCCAATAATGCGAAATAGAGTATTCAAATGCTATATAGACTTGCTGTTTTTTCCAAGAATTGTCAAAATTTCGAAATTTCAAAACTGAAAAATACAATATACAGTGTGTGTCCAGTATTTACAACGCAAAAAAAATCGGTTTAAATCCAATAATTTAAAATTGACTTTACGAAGGCTATAGTGTTGGTGTTTTTCGAAAAATTTTCAAAATTTTCGAAATTTTGAAAACTGATAAAATACTTTGAAAACTGATAAAATAACGTCGTTAAGTCTCGTAGACTGCGATGGGCAGGACATGTTGCGCGTATGGGGAATGAAAGACGTGCATGGAAACTTCTTGTAGGAAAGCCAGAGGGAAAACGCCCAGTTGGTAGACCAAGAATGAGGTGGGAGAACAACATTAACTATGATTTGAGGGAAGTCGATTATACAGGGAATGATTGGAAAGCATTAGCTCAGGATAGGGATGTATGGAGAGCTTATGTCCGCGCGGCCATGAACCTTCGGGTTCGATAGTGCCAGTGAGTTAGTTAGTTAGTTAGATAAAATAACGTCTAGAGGGTCCGTCCGGGATTTCTAACGCAAAATATCCGGTTTAAATCCAAAATTTCATAACTGGGTTTTGAAAGACTATGATCTTGTTTTTCCAAAAACGGTCAACATTTTTGAAGTTTCAAAAGCTGCAAAAAACTAATTGGATAATGTGTCCGGGACTTATAGTGCATAAATTGTCAAAAGTTTCGACCTTTCAAAAACTGCAAAAATACTCTCTCGATAGTGTGTTCGGGATGCATAATGCAAAGATTCCGGTTCAAATCCAAAGTTTAAAAATAGAGTTTTCGAAGTTTATGGCCTTGGCTTTTTCCAAAATTAGTCAACATCTACGAAATTTCAAAAAGTGCAAAAAATACTACCTAGAGGGTGTGTCCGGAATCTATAATGCAAAAAATCCGTTTTAAGTCCAAAATTAAGGTGTCTAAGGCTATAGGCTTGGCTTTTTTTCCCTAGAATTGTCAAATTTTTGGAAACTTCAAATTCTGTAAAAATACTATCTAGAGGGTGCGTCCTGGATTTATAATGCAAAAATTCCGGTTAAATCCAAAATTTCAAAATTGAGTATTCGATCGAACTCTTGGTGTTTTTCCAAAAATTGTCAAAATTTTCCAATTTCAAAAACAGCAAAAATACTATCTAGAGGGTGTGTCTAGGATTTCTAATGAAAAAAACCCAGTTTAATCCAATGTGTCAATATTGAGCTTTCGAAGGCTATGGTCTCAGTGTTTTTCAAAATAATGTCAAAATTTTCGAAATTTCAAAAACTTCAGAAATACTATCTAGAGGGTGAGTCCGGGAAATATAATGCAAATATCCGCTTTATATCCAAAATTGCAAAATTGAGATTCCCACGGTTATATCTTTGATTTTTTCCCAAAAATTGTCAAAATTTTCGAAATTTAAAAACTGCAAAAATAAATAATGCAAGAAATCCGGTCTAAATCCAAAATTTCAATATTGAGTTTTCCAAGACTGCAGTCTGTGCATTTCCAAAAAATGACAAAATTTTCGAAACTTCAAAAACTGCAAAAATACTGTCTAGAGGTTGTAACCGGAATTTACAATTCAAAAACTCCGGTCTTAAATCCAAATCTTCAAATGGAGTTTTCCAAGAGTACAGTCTTAATGTTTTCCCAAAAATTGTCGAAATTTTCGAAATTTCAAAAACTGCAACAATACTATCTAGAGGGTGTAACCGGGATTTATAATGCAAAAAATCCGGTTTAAATCCAAAATTTCAAAATTTAGTTTTCCAAATCTATAGCCATGGTGTTTTTCCAAAAATTACCAAAATTTTCGAAATTTCAAAAACTGCAAAAATATTAATTAGAGGGAGTATCCAGGATGTATAATGCAAAAAAGTCCGGTTTAAATCCAAAATTTCAAAATTGAGTTTTCGAAGCCTATGATCTTGGTGTTTTATTTATTTTTCCAAATAAGTTCAGAATTTTCTAAATTTCAAAAGCCGCAAAAATACTATCTAGAGGGTCTGTGCGGGATTTATAATGCAAAAATCCGGTTCAAATACAAAATTTTAAAATTGAGTTTTCGAAGGCAATAGTCTTGGGGTTTTTCCGAAAATTGTCAAAATTTCGAAATTTCAAAATCTGCAACAATACTATCTAGAGGGTGTGTTCCATATTTAGAATGCAAAAAATCCGGTTTAAATCCAAAATTTGAAAATTGAATTTTCGAGGGCATTAGTTTCGCTGATTTTTCAAAAATTTTCGAAATTTCAAACACTGAAATAACATTATCTAGAGGGTGTGTCCGGGATTTATAATGCAAAAAAATCCGGTTTAAAATCAAAATTTCAAAATTGAGTTTTCGAATGGTATATATAGCCTTGGTGTTTTATCCAAGAATTGTCAAAATTTTGGAAAATTCAAAAACTGCAAAAATACAATCTACAGGGTGTGTCCAGGATTTGTAATGCGAAAAATTCGGTTTAAATCCAATATTTCAAAATTGAGTTTTCCAAGGCTATAATTGTGGTGTTTCCAACAATTGTCGAAATTTTCGAAATTTCAAAAACTGCAACAATACTATCTAGAGGGTGTATCCGGGATTTGTAATGCAAAAAATCCGGTTTAAATCCAAAATTTCAAAATTTAGTTTCCCAAATCCACGGTGTTTTTCCAAAAATCGTCAAAATTTTCGAAATTTCAAAAATTGCAAAAATACTATCTAGAGGGAGTATCCAGGATTTATAATGCAAAAAAATCCGGTTTAAATCCAAAATTTCAGAATTGAGTTTTCGAAGGCTATGGTCTTGGTGTTTTTTTCCAAAAAAAGTTCAGAATTTTCTAAATTTCAAAAGCTGCAAAAATACTATATTTGATTTTTTTTCCCCAAAAAATTTTCAAAATTTCAAAAGCTGCAAAAATAAATAATGCAACAAATCCGGTCTAAATCCAAAATTTCAATATCGATTTTTCCAAGACTGTAGTCCGTGCATTTCCAAAAAAATGACAAAATTTTCGAAACTTCAAAAACTGCAAAAATAGTGTCTAGAGGCTGTAACTGGGATTTATAATTCAAAAATTCCGGTCTAAATCCAAATCTACAAATGGAGTTTTCCAAGAGTACAGTCTTAATGTTTTTACAAAAATTGTCAAAATTTTCGAAATTTCAAAAACTGCAAAAATAATATCTAGAGGGTGTGTCCGGGAATTAAAATGAAAAAAATCCGGTTAAAATCCAAAATTTCAAAATTGAGTTCTCGAAGGCTATAGTCTTGTAGTTTTTCCATAAATTATCAAAATTTTCGACATTTCAAAAACTGAAAAAATACTATCTAGAGAGTGTGTCCTGTATTTACAGTGCAAAAAATCCGGTTTAAAACGAAAATTTCAAAACTGAGTTTTCGAATGGTATATATAGCCTTGGCGTTTTTTCCAAGAATTGTCAAAATTTAGGAAATTTCAGAAACTGCAAAAATAAAATCTACAGGGTATGTCCAGGATTTATAATGCAAAAAATTCGGTTTAAATCCAATATTTCAAAATTGAGTTTTCCAAGGCTATAATTGTGTTTTTCCAAGAACTGTCAAAATTTTCGAACTTTCAAAAACTGCAAAAATACTATCTAGAGGGTATGTCCGGGACTTATGATGCAAAAATTCCAGATTAAATCCAAAATTTCAAAATTGAGTTTTCGAAAGCTATAGACCTTCTGTTATTCCAAAAATTGTCAAAATTTTCGAAATTTCTAAAACTGCAAAAATACTATCTAGAGGGTGTATCCAGGATTTATAATGCAAAAAATCCAGTTTAAATACAAAATTGAATTTCCCAAGTATAACCTTGGTGTTTTTTCCAAAAATTGTCAAAATTTTCGTAATTTCAAAAACTCCAAAAATACCATCTAGAGGGTTTGTCCGGGATTCATAATGCAAAAAATTCGGTTTAAATCCAACATTTCAGCATTGAGATTTCGAAGGCTATGCTCTTGGAGTTTTTCCGAAAATTGTCAGAAATTTCGAAAACTGCAAAAATGCTATCCAGAGGGTGTATCCGGGATTTATAATGTAAAAATCGGTACAAATCCAAAATTTCAAAATTCAGTTTTCGAAGGTTACAGTCGGTGTTTTTCCAAAAATTGTCAAAATTTTCGAAATTTCCAAAAGTGCAAAAGTACTATATGTAGGGTGAATACGGGATTTATAATGCAAAAAATCCAGTTTTAATCCAAAATTTCAAAATTGAGTTTTCGAAGGCTATAGTCTCGGTGTTTTTCGAAAAATTGTAAAAAAATTCGAAATTTCAAAAACTGCAAAAATTCTATCTAGGAGATTTATAATGCAAAAAATCCCGTATAAATTCAAAATTGCAAAATAGAGTTTAACTTTTATAAGATTCATGATGTGTTCCGTTGAGCTTTATTCTAAATTAATATAAAATTATAGATATTCACCTGAAAGGTCCGTCTCCTCAACTTAATTAATCATTTAACTGTAGCGCTTTCGGGACTTGTCCCATCATCGGCAGTATTCAAAGTTTTGAATCCTGCCGATGATGGGACAAGTCCCGAAAGCGCTACAGTTAAATGATTAATTAAGTTGAGGAGACGGACCTTTCAGGTGAATATCTATAATTTTATATTAATTTTAAAATAGAGTTTTCCAAGAATTGTCAAAATTTTGGAAATTTCAAAAACTGTAGACATACAAACTACAGTGTATGTCCAGGATTTATAATGAAAAAAATTCAGTTTAAATCCAATATTTCAAAATTGAGCTTTACAAAGTCTTGGTGTTTTTCCAAAAATTGTCAAAATTTTCGAAATTTCAAAAACCAGCAAGAATACTATCTATAGGATATGTCCGGAAATTATAATGGAAAACCCGGTTTAAATCCAAAATTGAGTTTCCCTAGGCTTAGCCTAGGTGTTTTTCCAAGAATTGTCAAAATTTTGGAAATTTCAAAAACTGCAAAAATAAAATCTACACGGTGTGTCCAGGATTTATAATGCAAAAACTTCGGTTAAAATTCAATATTTAAAATTGAGTTATCCAACGCTATAGTCTTGGTGTTTTTCCAAAAATTGTCAAAATTTTCCAAATTTCAAAAAACTGCAAAAATACTTTCTAGAGCGTTTGTCCGGAGATTAGAATGCAAAAATTCCGGTTTAAATCGAAAATTACAGATTGAGTTTTCTTGGTGCTTTTTCAAAAATTGTAAAAATTTTCGAAATTTTAAAAACTGCAAAAAAACTATCTAGAGGGTGTGTCCAGGATTTATAATGCACAAAATCCAGTTTAATCCAATATTTCAACATTGAGCTTTCGAAGGCTATGTTCCCGGTGTTTTTCAAAATAATATCAAAATTTTCGAAATTTCAAAAACTGCAGAATCTAGAGGGTATGTCCGTATTTATAATGCAAAAAATCCTGTTTAAATAAAAAATTTCAAAATTGAGTTTTTCCAAAAATTGTCAACATTTTCCAAATTTCAAAAACTGCAAAAATGCTATCTAGAGGGTGTATTCGGGATTTATAGTGCAAAAATCCGGTTTAAATACAAAATTTTAAAAATTGAGTTTTCCAAGGCTATAGTCTTGGTGTTTTTTCAATATTTGTCAAAACTTTCGAAATTTCAAAATGTGCAAAAATATTGTCTAGCGGGTGTGTCCTGGATTTATAATGCAAAAAATCCGGTTTAAATCCAAAATTTCAAAATTGAGTTTTCGAAGGCTGTGGTCATGTTGATTTGTTGTAAGATTGAGAGCGCTTTTAAGTCTTTTTTTGGAAATTTTGAAAACTGAAAAAAACAATCTAGAGAGTCTGTCGGGGACTTCTAATGCAAAAAAATCCAGTCTAAATCCAAATTTTCAGAAATGAGTTTTCCAAGGCTACAGTCTTGGTGTTTTTCTCAAAAATGTCAATATTTTCCAAATTTTGAAAACCACAGAAATTCAATCTAGAGGATGTGTCCGGAATTTCTATTATAACAATTCCATTCTGCAACCAAAATTACACAATTGCGTTTTCCAAGGCTATAGTCTAGGTGTTATTTTCCCGCAAAATATCAAAAGTTATGAAATTTTGAAAACTGCAGACATTCAATCTAGAGGGTGTGTCCGGGAATTCTAATACAAAAAATCTAGTCTAATCCAAAATTTCATAATTGAGTTTTCCAGGGTGATTTCTTGGTGCTTTCTCGAAGAATGTCAAAATTTTGGAAATTTTTAATACTGAAAAAATTCAATCTAGATTCCGTGTCCAGGTTTCCAAATGCATAAAATCCGATATAAATCCAAAATTTCAGAATTGAGTTTTCCAAAAAGTCATTTTTTTTAAATTTTGAAAACGCAAAAAATCATTCTGGAAGTTATGTCCGCGATTTCTAATGTAAAACATCCGGTCTAAATGGAGAAGTTCAGAATTGAGTTTTCAAAATCTATAGTCCATGTTTCCCCACAAAATGTCAAAATTTAGAAACTTTGAAAACTGCAAAAATTTAATCCAGAGCGTGTGTCCGGCATTTCTCTAATGCAAAAAATCCTGTCTAAATCCAAAATTTCCTAACTAACTATTCCAAGTCTATAGTCTTAGAACTTTTTTACAGAAATGTAAAATTTTTCGAAATTTTGAAAATGCAAAAAATAAATCTAGAGGCTGTGTCCGGGATGTTTATTACGACAAATTCTGTCTAAATCCAAATTTTCACAATTGAGTTTTCCAAGGCTGTAATTCCCAAAAAGGTCAAACATTTTCAAAATTTTGAAACAGTAGAAATTAAATCTAGAGTGTGTGTTCGGTATTTCGGTTATTAAAAAAACCAAAATTTCAGAATTGAGTTTTCCAAGGCTATAGTCTAGGTGATTTTCCCAAAAAGTCAATATTTTGGAAAATTTAAAATCTGCAGAAATTCAATCTGAGGATATGTCCGGGTTTTGTAATGTAAAAAAACCGGTCTATATCCAAAATTTCATAATTTAGTTTTCCAAGGTTATAGTCTCGGTGTGTTCCCCTAAAGTGTCAAAATTTTGGAAATTTTAAAAGCTGCTAAAATTCAATCTAGATGGTGTGTTCGTGATTTCTAATGCAAACATCTGGTCTAAATCTAAAATATCATAATTGAGTTTTCCTAGGTTATAGACTTGGTGTTTTCCCCAAAAATGTAATTTTTTGGAAATTTTGAAAACCACAAAAATGCAATTTAGAGGTTGTGTCGGGGATTTGTAATGCAAAAATAATTAGGTCTAAATCGAATATTTCATAATTGAATTTTCCATGGTTGCAGTCTAGGTGTTTTCCCCAAAAATGTCAAAATTTTGGATTTTTTAAAAATGTAAAAATTCAATGTAGAGGGAGTGTCAGGGATTTAAAATGCAAAAAATCCTATTTCAATTCAAAATTTCTCAATAGAATTTTCCATGGTTATAGACTTGATATTTTTCCTAGAATTCTCAAATTTTGGAAATTTTGAAAACTGAAAACATTCAATCAAGTGGGTGTATCCGGGATTTCTAATTCAAAAAATCCTGTCTAAATCCAAAATTTCAGAGGTGAGTTTTCCAAAAATGTCAATGTTTTCCTAAATTTTAAAAACTGCAATATATCATTCTAGAGGTTATGCCCGGGATTTATAATGCAAAAAATTCGGTCTAAGTCCAAAATGTCAGAATTGAGCTTTCTAAGGCTATAAATTTGGTGTTATTCACATAAATGTCAACACTTTCGCAATTTTTAGAACAGTAAAAATGTAATCTAGAGAGTATTTCAGGGATTATATTATACAAATATCCGGTCTAAAACCAAATTTCGTAATTGAGTTTTCAAGGCTATAGTCATGGTGTTTGTTTCTCAGAAATGTCAACATTTTGGATATTTTGAACACCGCAAAAATGCAATCTAGAGAGTGTAATCTAGATTCCGGTGCAAGCATAGTAGCACATGGCGGGTATTCTTTTACGGATAACTCACAATAACGAATTTTGTCTTTTAGCTCATTTATGCCAAGAATATCGAGATAGGTAGATTCCCGGGCAATACCGGTTAATCAGCACAGGAAATTTTAAAATAATGAAAGCTAAAAGACAAAATTCGTTATTGTGAGATATCCGTAAAAGAACACCCGCCATGTCCTGCAATGCATGCACAGGAATCTATGCACTTGTCTCGATCTTCTTGGCATCAATGAAAGACAAAATGGTTATTCTGAGTTATCCCTAAGAGATAAACATATGCTGTCGCGGACTTTTTTGTAGAGCTTTTTGATATAATAATTCTGTGTACATTAATTTTGTGTATTTGTTATGGTTTAGGCAGCGTAAGCCATTTAAGCATAAAAAAAGAGCTACTTTTTTTCAAGTGTTCCACTACAAAGGGCACTTTTTAAGGGTGTAGGAGTTGAGTATCACAACTCTCTTATAGCCTATGTTCATCCCGGGAATCTCCTGAACATTTTACAAAAAGCCCCATCACAATCGGATCAACGATATGGCCGTGCATAATGTACGAACAAACAAACAAACATTCATTTTTATATATTAGATATACATTTTGTTTGATATCATCTAATATGTAATTAGATAACGTAGCAATAGACCCATTTTTAACAGAGCCTATTAGTTTATGTTTTGCACATTCTTAAGCCAATAATTTTATAAAATTATAGGTTATTATTATTATTATTATTATTATTATTATCATTACTATTATTATTTATTATTTTAATATACTTGATATTTTTCTTATCTATTAATTTGGAAGATTTACAGCTGATTCTTATTTGTTAATATCTATGTAATTTAATTCTGGCGAAGTGGAAGAGAGGACCTTTCGATCTTAAATCCATAAGGTAAAATAAATCATTATTTGATAGGATGGATAACAACATAATTCCGAAACAGATTTTTCATTACAAACCACTAGGACGAAGAAATGATGGAAGACCCAGTAAAAGATGGATAAACCAATTCCAACATCAGATCGGAACAGACCAGCAGGTCTAATCCTTGATCCTGATTATTATTATTATTATTATTATTATTATTATTATTATTATTATTATTATTATTATTACTATTATTATTAATATTAGGCCTCCTATTATTATTATTATTAGTATTATTATTATTATTATTATTATTATTATTATTATTATTATTATTATTATTATTATTATTATTATTATTATTATTATTATTATTTAATACTAGAAGAAAATTTAGGGACAATTAAATACACTAAAGAATGTAAGTATTTGGGAATTAAAATTACTAAAGATGGAAAACAAGAAACAGAGATAAGAAACAGGATCAATATAGGAAAGTATGCTATATCAGCCCTAAATGGAATAGTATGGGACAAACATATCTTCAAAGAAACAAAAAAAAACTATTTTTAATACAGTAATCAGACGCATTATTACCTATGGAGCTGATGTGTGGGCTTTAAATGCACAAATGAAAAAAAAATTATTCGCCACTGAAATGGACTACTGGAGACGTGCTGCAAGAATATCCAGGAAGGATAAAATCAGAAAATCATATTAAATAAAAGAAAAAAATGCAGGTACAATATTCAATATTAGATTTTATAAAGAAGAAACAATTAAATTGGTACGGACACATTAGAAGGATAGAAGAAGGAAGACTACCTAAGATAATAATGGATTGGGAACCACAGGGAAGGAAAAAGAAGGGTAGACCAACTATTACGTGGATTCAGGGAATTTATGAAACTAAGAGGGAATGGGAAATAGAAGAAGATATATGGATGAACAGACAAGAATAGAAAAATGTGTTGAAACAAATGTGTAGTTAACTGTGAACATGGATACCGGAAAAATGTATATTCATTGTAAAAGCCGGAATAATAAAAAAAATTATTATTATTATTATTATTATTATTATTATTATTATTATTATTATTATTATTATTATTATTATTATTATTATTATTATTATTATTATTATTATTATTATTATTATTAATACGTTTACCTTTTACTCTTGCATTAAAAGTAACTTAACTATTCTTCTAAAATGCGTAGTGTCTTTTTAAAAATTCTTGACAACACAAGAAATATTTTGATATAACTGAGATGTTAAAAGTCTGTTATTGTGTACTTTTCTTGCATAAATTATCAGTAATAAATGTGATTATTTTTGAATATATAAACAATAACATGTTTCAAAACTTAATGAAGAGGTAAATAATAAAGAAAATCATTTTGAAAAATATGTTGTCAAATATTTGCCCACACCCTTAATTTGTGATAAAATAATAGAATGAAAATGCTTTTATCATAGCTACTTGATTCATTTGAAAAATATGGAATTCTTCTGAAATCTCCTTTGAAAGAAATCGCCTTTAACAGTTCCATATAAAATAATATACTAAGTGAAGGACTATTTCGTATCCCTACCATTGTGTTTCCATTTTATAACAAGTCCATTTTCTGGGAAGTAAGAATATATAATCTTATACTCTCTAACACAAATATTCACAGCACGAGATGGTACACATCTTCCTTTTCACCTTTAAAAGAAGATAAAAAATAAAAACTGGATCTTCTGCAAACGACGTGGGGATAAACACCTTTTATATGGTGATTTTAGGAATAATAGTTCCCACCTTCGCTTAGGGAAGAAAAAAAATAAAGAGGAGGATCCTTGTTTATAAGGGGAGGTTGGAGAAATCACCCGCTAGGCTTCTATAGCTGCAACTGACAGTTGTAAGACAAACACTCTCATACTCCCAACAACAAGACAGCAATAATTTAGTTTACGTGCAATGTCAAAACTTACTGTCAGAACGAAAATACTTTTCCTGTTTATTTTTTGTTTCTTTCAATTTCTTCTTTCCTTCAGCTCCACTTTTAGACAAATATCTACTGTCACATTAAAGCTAGCAGCTTTTAAAATGTTTCCCACCTATAATTCGCCCCTTCTAAAAGCCAGATGTGGACATGAGAAAATGAGCCATGTTCCTTATATAACTTAAAAAAATTATGGACTTTTCAAGTTGACATCTCTCAAAAATATTTTGACATTATTTTCCATAAGTTCCATTTTGCTCTTTAACATAACACTGGTCAATATTATTTTTGTTTGTCTCATAAGTACCAATAGTTGTACTTAATGCAGTTTTTTACCCTGTTTTCAAATATGTATTCGGAATTTCTCCATCACCCACAGTTTTTTTTATTTAAATTTCAATTAATTGGATTTAATAATTATTTTTTTAATAAACTTTTTTCGTCCATTTGTCCATTGTAAAATAAAACCAAATGAGCTAACTCAGGAGATTTCAGCTTTGGAAAAGAGATATCAAGGCAAATGGAATCCTAATATGCTGGCCGTGTATTGTTGTACCATCAAGAGGGATGCTCCACAGGCGAAATATAGCAGAAAATCGTCATTTCTTACTTTATAGATGAGTCTGAATGTTCGAATATTGTGTAGTTACGAATGTAAAAAACATTAAAGTGTTTGAAATTATAAATTCCTGTCTCTCGGAAAC
This sequence comes from Diploptera punctata, assembly GCA_030220185.1. NCBI lineage: Eukaryota > Metazoa > Arthropoda > Insecta > Blattodea > Blaberidae > Diploptera > Diploptera punctata. The sequence goes on from JASPKZ010002318.1 coordinate 27,267, forward strand.
CTTGCATGATGGAGAAAACCCGATATCATATTTGAATTCAGGAGAAAAAATACTATCGGAATCACATATTTTTCTTTCTGAGACAAAAAAAAGTTTATTTTTTGTTTCTCGGTGTAATTAGGAAACTATTCTAGACATCAATCGGTTAATAACGCCAATATATTTAATTTTAACACGTCTTGTATTACATTTTAGCGATATCCTAAGGAATGAATCTATTCAAGTTGAACTCGTGAAAATATTAAAAAAAAAAAAAAAAAAAAACAATCTTCATGAATCCAACTGATTAGACATCAGAAGTGACCATCCGCTCTTGGGGCATTTTTCGAAACTAAATTCGGCAAGTAAAATTATTTGAGATGAAATAAATAAGAGTTTATTAAAGAACAAAATTGGACCATTGGAGAATGGTTAACCGCAAGCGAAGATTTAAATATCGCTCCAAAGGCAGCATTTTTCTATTTTTCGCAACGAAAATTGGTGTATGACATTGAAATAAATAGAGAAAGTTGCTTTACAAAAGTAGATTAAATTTGACACTAAAGAATGGGTGGGGAGGGGGTTTACCTGATAACCGAAATTTGAAAATTACTCTAGCTGTCGCCATGTTGGATTTCTCATAATTTAACTGTATACATATGATTTAATTGAAATAAATATATATTCATTAAAACTAACTAAATAAGACGAAGAAATGTAGGAAGACCCAGTAAAAGATGAACAGACCAATTCTAACATGAGATTGGAACGGCCCTTAAGGTCTAATCCTAAATGCTGATGACGACTTTTTTTTAATAATTGACGTGTACATTTATGAAATCTCGATTCATTAAATTTTAAATAAAATCTAAAAAATATAAAAATATCCTATTTTGCATAATAAAGGAAAGTAAATTTTAGGCTCAACTGCACTTCTACTAGCACTTGATTTTTCAGTTATATTGTTGTAAGCTATAGCTCTTCTTCTGTATTTACTAACATTATTTAATATTTTAAACATTTTCAAACAATTTTTATAACATTATTAGACAATTTTTTTAAGTATTTATTTAAATATGCAAATTACAATACTATGACACTGTTAGACAATATTGTGATGCTAACTGATATTTTCTGCACAGAGTATATTACTTAGTCTATGATTTTTCTATCGCTGTTTTGGGTTATCGCTGGTTGGATCAGCGTTAGGGAGTGATAAGTAAGTGTACACCCATTTTTAATAAACGTTTGGTAATTTTAATATTATTAATATATTTTAACATAGATTTGGGGATTTATTTCAAAATTGGGCATTTAAATTTCAGAGCGACGGATAGTAACCGAGGACGATAATCTATATGTGGTTCGATTGTGGGTTATCGCTGGCTCTATAAACTCTGGCGCATGCGCACTGTTGTTCTATAGGACTTTGAAAATATTTCACGCTAGTTTAAGTGCAGTTTTTCCAAATGTTATTGTCAATAAAAGCAATTAAAACCTTCACATGACCAATTAGGTTTGATCTAAAAGTAGGTATAGGAAAATACGAGGCGGGTTTTTAAAGTAAGTTCCATTGCATCGCTGAAATCGTAATTTTTCGCATGCGTGTTTTCTTCTTCAGTCCTCAGGCAAGCTGGACATGCAGTTTCAGAACTTGTGCGTGCGTGCGTGTGTGCGTGCGTGTATATTATTATTTTTTACGGTCTCAATTGCCAAAACATGGAATTCCCTTCCGCCCTCTGTGAGAGACTGTCAAACTATAACATCCTTCAAAAACAAACTAAAGAATAATTTAACAACAAACTAACTTATACACCTCACTGATAGTATTCTTTTAACCATTAATAAATTCAATTATCTGTGAAAATAATATTAAGATTAACAAATATTTTCTTTTGTTTTGTTTTAAATATTGTATAATCGTAAAATTAGTTTTCTATATCTCATTATTTTTCTTTGTTTTTTACATACGTTAGACAGGGACAATTTAATATGTCTTGCTTGTATACATTTTATTATTAGTTTTAGTCTTAATTTTAACTAACATTAACTGGTTGCAATTAGATCGTAATATAATAGATATTATCTTTTTGATCAAATTTTTATTTAGTATTTAATATTAGAGTTCATTGTGATTGTTATATTCTGATGTAATATATGTTTGCCCTGGTGAGTGGAAGAGAAGGCCACATGGCCTTAACTCCACCAGGCTAAATAAATAAAATAAATAAATAAATAAATACTTTTCTATCAATACTAGGATGAAAGAGCTCAATACTAGATCCACCTGAGGTAACAAGTACATTTAAGAAATACATATAATTCACTCTTAAATTTATACTAATTATGTGGATGTTTATGATCGTCATATTGTGTTCGAATACAGTTTGGGTCTTAAATATACGTGACATTATTGTCTTATAAGTGAGGAAAGGTCACGAAAAAATGATTCACCTAGGAAACATGTCATAACTGGGGATTGAATCAGGACCCCCTGCGTCTGAGGCAAAAATTTTACCACTAATCCACAGAGGTGAATTCAACCCAAAGACTTAGCATGATTTATCTTCGCACTCGATCTACTTAATCTTCCGTGGGGCGCATCTGATCTGAGAGGTTGTCAATTTTATCCTATTCCACTGTCATCAGACGGCATTGACGACTGGGCATCCGAGTAGCTATTTTTACCTGCTGTAAACCACAGAGTACCAGAGAAGAAAGTGGACAAGTTTCGCGTACATGCCATAAGCGGTGCAAGTGTAAAACAACTAACAACATCTAAATTTTTTTTCGATTTTTTCTGGTACTAATATGAAATTCAGCACCGCCTGGAGGTAAAATTATAAATTATAATTATATAACGTCATCTGATGAATAATCATGAAATTAAACTTTTATAGGAATAAATAACGTATTAATTAATCTTAAATTATGGAATTATTTATACCCAGCCTCTCAGACCTAAAGATTTTCTTTAATTTTAACAGAAGGGAAGAATGAAAATAAATAAAACATGTTAATTTATTTTCGTTTATTAAAATTTAAACACGTGCATTATGAGCTCTTTTAATAAATATGTACAATTGACCTACCCCCTTATTCTCACATATTTTATACAATATTTATTAAAGAACCTTAGCCATGTCGTACATCCGAAATCCATTATAAAGTCACATTTTTAAAATGTTTATTAGAAATGGCTGTACACTAACATCACTCTTCGTAACCTAACAAATCTTAGAATTTTATCACTTCTAGTAGGTTTATCTTTGAAAATAGATTCACATTAAAAACGTAAACAAGTTTGAATTTACTTACAAATTATAGTAAAATAAAATCTAAGTAATTACTTTAACTTTCGATGATATATAATTTTTACAGTACCGTCTACATAGAACGAAAGGTTAGCAGTTAAAAATTTTAATTTACAAAATGGCTAATTTCCCATAATCCCGAGTGAACACACCGTGCACGACGCCGTGTGCCTTGCATTTGTTTTATTTAGTTACATATTCTGTTACTACGAAACAGCGCTACCATTGTAGTTTGCTCATTGTAGTTCATCGTAAATGGCCGAAATTTTTTAGATGTCACTGTACTCAGTTTTCCCTCTATTCGAAGTTTCTCTACGGACCGTTACCACGGCGGGGTGTAAATATTTTGTTCAGGGAAGCTCATTGCGCCCGAAGTCGTTATGTTATTGAAGATGTGTACTTCGAAAATATTTGCAAAAAGAAAATTATTTATTTAACTTATTTAAACTAAATAATGTTATATTCTTGAATAATTTTGCTGAAAATATAGCCTAATTTTTGATAATGTGAACTATTTTCAAGTATATTTCAAATCTGAACCTAACTTGTTCTTACTTTTATATCATGTTGTTTAAAGGCTTGTCACAAATTTGTTTAATCAATATTATGTCCAGTAAAAAAAAATTCTAGCAGTAAATTTTAAATATTTTATCCTTTGGACATCCCTAACAATAACATTCCTTCGACTTCCCATTGTTCAGATTGGCAAACAGTGTGTTAAATATTTTTTTAAGCATGTGCTGATCAGGCACGTTGCACCTGAACTCGAAGGTGAGAATATTGCGTCCAACGTAAGGTTAAGAGAGAGATTCCTCCAAAATTCCAACTAGCATTCTAAGTTGCTATGTCTCTTTATAACATTCAGTAATAAAGATGTTCAAATAATTTTCGCAGGGGACGAAGATGATATGAAATATATGATAAATAAACTAATGGAAGAATATAAAAAATGGGGACTGGATATAAATTTACAGAAAACAGAATATATGTGTTTGGGAAAGGATGTGGATGACCTCATACTTAAAACAAGGAAAATAAAAATATGTGAATTTTTTTAAATATCTTGGGTCAATAATTACAAATTTAGGTACCTGTGAGAGAGATGTACAGACTAAAATTGCAATGGCAAAAAATGCAACTAAGACATTACATGGAGTAATTTGGAACAAAAATATTACAAAGGAAACTAAAATGAAAATGTATAAGATCATAATACAGAATATTTTGTCATATGGAAGCGAAACTTGGTCTTTGACGGAATTACAAAAGAATTAAATTAGAACAGTTGAATTTGATTATTTTAGAAGAAGCCTCAAAAAAAAAAGACAGGATAAAATAAGAAATGAATTCCTTTTGGAGAGAAATGAATGTCACCACATCTGTTGTTAAGAGGATTGAAAATCAAACAATTAAATGGTATGGACATGTACAAAGAATGGAAAATGAAAGATGGCCAAAAGATATATACCAAAGGTCACCATCTGGAAGAAATAAACGTGGCAGACCAAGATGGAAATGGAAAACCTACGTCAGAACAATAATGGATGACAGGAATTTGGAAGATGGAGATTGGAATGATAGAGATAAATGGAAACTGAAGACGGCAAACCTATAAGTGGGGGAAAGCCGAAGAAGAAGAAGAAGAAGAAGTAGTAATAAAAATAAATATCCGCAACTGCTGTCCAACTCATGGTCGGGTCTATGGATGAGATGAAACCCCTATATTTATAGAGGTCTGTGAAGGGTGTCGGCCAACCACCCCTGATGCAACGTCACAGAGACGGATGATCGAAATGAAACTAAATGGATGAGATGAGTATGGAGAAATGGTGGAATGAAATTTGTGGCAGGGGAAAACGGGAGAAACCCCGAGAAAAACCTGCCCAAGCTCCGTTCCGTCTACCACGAAACCCACATTGAGTGACCGAGACGCGATCTCTGGACCCTAGCGCTAAGAGGCGAACGTCTAACCGCTTGAGCCACGGAGCAGGAATCCGTGCCCAATTTTTGCCTCTACGCACAGACAACATAATTTAATTCCGTCGTCTCCTTTCGGACCGATTTAGAATGTGTTCTGTATTCGAAATGCAATAGACAGCAAAACATTAAAAACAGATGGCTACTCATATGGAATATCTTACTTACTTACTCACTGGCACCATCGAACCCGTAGGTTCATGGCCGCGCGGACATAAGCCCTCCATACATCGCTATCCTGAGCTAATGCTTTCCAATCATTCCCTGTATAATCTACTTCCCTCAAATCATAGTTAATCTTATTCTCCCACCTCATTCTTGGTCTACCAACTGGGCGTTTTCCCTCTGGCTTTCCTACAAAAAGCTTCCATGCAAGTATTTCATTCCCCATACGTGCAACATGTCCTGCCCATGGCAGTCTACGAGGCTTAACTGTTCTTATTATATCTGGCTTCCTATAAAGACCATGAAGTTCATTGTTATGTAGTCTTCTCCATTCACCTGTTTGTTCATCTCTCTTTAGTCCAAAAAATTTCCTAAGTACTTTATTCTCAAATACTTGTAATCTCCTTTATCTTTAGTTGATGTACAGTACCATTATATTCCCATTTCTTTTCTAAAATCTGACTTATACTAAAAATCAGATCTGTTGTAGACCTGTTTCTTCCAAATGCACATTGATGATCTCCTAGAATGTCATCAATGTAGGGAGTAAGTCTGCTTACTAATATATTTGTTAGAACTTATGGAATATCTAGACATAACATTTCCTGAATACACTGATATCATATAACACATTTAATATGAATTTAAAGCAATTTAATATTTGATATATAATCATAGCCATGTTTATTTTTGTATTGACGTCTGTGTAACTTCGATAGCAGTAGACAAGAGAGGGAAAAAAAAGAGTAACGAGCATTGTTTCCCGCTTTACTCATATATCAAGAGGGTAAATTTGATCTCTACAGGGGATAATGTGAATAACAATAGATGGAATATATACTGATATTACATAGTATAAAATTACTCTAATTTGTACCTGATACCTGACTACAGACAGTAAATACAAACAAGAATTCCTACAGACAAAACTCAACGATATCAGATATCTTCTCTTACAAGCCTTAGTTCCTTTTATTTAAATTCCAGGAAAATAAATAAAAAAATAACGCTTTAAGCAACGAACTTTAAACTTGTTTTAGCGAATTCCGTAGTATTGTTCTTATGAAAATAAATTTGAGATATTTTACAATCTTCATCGATCTTACTGTGTAGACACCGAAAATAACTTTATATATATGGAGAGTATAACACATATATAAGAAAAATAAGTGTTTGAATTGGATTCGCCTGGTAGTGTAATGGATATCACGCTGAGGTACAGACTCAGAGATCCGGGTTCGAATCCCGTCCAGGCATTTATTTTTCTTATCATACCATATTAAGGTTGCATTGCTCAATGTTAAAGATTTAATTATAACATCTATAAAGCGTCACTGCTATAAAGTAAAATATATATTCTCTTTAATTTGCTTACTTGATATAGTCAGCTACTAGATGGCAGTGAAGACAGTGTTCTCGCGACATCTAGTAATAATGGAGAGTATAATACATATATAAGAAAAATAAGTGTTTGAATTGGATTCGCCTGGTAGTGTAATGGATATCACGCTGAGGTACAGACTCAGAGATCCGGGTTCGAATCCCGTCCAGGCATTTATTTTTCTTATCATACCATATATATATATATATATATATATATATTAATGGATATCACACTGAGGTACAGACTCAGAGATCCGGGTTCGAATCCCGTCCAGGCATTTATTTTTCTTATCATACCATATATATATATATATATATAAATTTCGTGTCACGTTGTTTGTCCGCGATGGAATCCTAAACTACTGAACCGATTTTAATAAAATTTTGCACACTGTGTGCAGTTTGATCCAACTTGAGACTTAGGGTAGTTTATAACTAAATTTATAGTCGCATTATTTTTTTATTGCAAATTATTTGTTTATTATTTAACAAAGATTTATAATTATCTGTGAGTTCCATACGATTTTAACAGATGGCGGTGTAATTATCTGTGAGTTCCACACGATTCTAACAGATGGCGGCGTAGGGTAATTTGGTAAGGTAATTGGTTTATTATTTAACAAAGAGAGATCCAGATGGGTGTGCTTTTTGTTGCAACCGCGAATTTCAATTGAATTACAAATAATGATTATTTCATAATTTAAGTGTGTTCAGTGTTTATTTTATTATCAATATTATTAATTTCGTGTGTAAGTATTAGTTTTAAGTAATCTGGCTGAAAGACAGAAATATTAATGAAACATTATATTAAACGTATTTACTTACTCTTAAATATGAAAATAAAGTGGGACTATTTCCTGTCATGACCACAAAGGTTCTTACTTCTAACCAGCGATAAACACACTTTTAACCGCCGATGACGAGCGATAAAGTCGCTGTTAAAGCATATCCGTGGTTCCAACAAATTATGTCCGAATTTATCTTTTACTTATTTAACCGCGTACAATAACAAAAATGAGGTTCCCTGGAATACACCTAGGTTAGAGTAATTGATTTAGGTTACAGTAATTGAATTAGGTTGGGTTAGCTTTTAGGTTCCTTGCATTTTAAATGTGATTTAATACGTAAAATAAATTATTCCTTCATTATTGTTATTCTATGAAAAGTTCAACATGTCTGACGGTTACAACATAAAATTATATTTCCACTAGTTCGTTTCATGATACGTTTACATATTTTGACGATGGTAATCTCTCGGTAATACTTTAAATTATTTCAAAAATGGCATAAGTCGTGTAAGTAAAAAGCTGGTCTTGTACAACCCCACACTGAGATTTTCTGTAGTGGAAGAGTTAGTTGGTCGAGTAAATCTACAGCAATATTTTTTTAAATTTTACAAATAACACTATCGGCCACGGTGGACTAGTGGTTATGCTCCTTGCCTCTGGCCCCGAGGGTCGCGGGTTCAAACCCGGCTGAGGTCGATGGATTTTTAGGACGGAAACCCCAAGGAGCAAGTCCTACAGGAAGGTACTTTAAGCCGTGGGTCCCGAGTCTGAAGATTTTCAGGCTCGTAAAAAATCCTTAAGCCTGAATGAAAAGGCCTCTAAGCAAAATTTACCGAATTTTCCCGTCCTAGTACTACCTTGGTTTCCTAGATATCAGTATGAGGCGGAACGCTGACCACGGACCACTCAAAAAATGACATCTATACGAAAACAAGTGTAACTACTCGTAAATTAGTATGGTTCAAATACTTCTCTGTAGGGGGAGGGCGCCTAAATCTCTGTATAGGGAAAGCATGGGCTTACAATACAAAAAAAGTACAAATAACACTGAATGACATGTACAAGCTTCCACTGTTTAACCTACAAGATTTTCTCAAGGGACAGGACACAAGTATTTCTAGAAATTCAATAATTTTAAGTGCAAGGCAGTAGCTGTAGTATTTGTTGATAGTTAAGTAGAAACCTGAGGCCCTTGTTGCAGTGAGATACAAATGGAAGGCGTGATGTATTAAGTTGAAATTGTGTGTGCCACCAAGGAGAAGTGCTCTCCCTAATCCATCTCCTGGATCTCTTACCTTAATGAGTAACACATCTGCGCCGCTATCATCTACTTATTTAATAAACCCTTTGTCATATGACCAGTTTCTTTTCTCGTCCCACTACTCATTTCAACGCATCAACAAGGATTTAGGTTGCATGAACTTCCATTCATACATTCGCCTAGTTCTACGTTTTGAAACATTGCCCAAAATGTTTTTGTTCTTTTTGATTTAATGTTTCAGCTTAACTCTGCTTTTATATACTTATGTAATTAAATAAATTGTCGGCCGCGGTGGACTAGTGGTTATGCTCCTTGTCCCTGGTCCCAAGGGTCGCGGGTTCAAACCCGGCCGGGGTCGATGGAATTTTTAGGACGGAAAAATCCAAGGAGCAAGTCCTCCGGGAGGGACTTTAAGCCGTGGGTCCCGAGTCTGAAGATTTTCAGGCTCGTAAAAAAATCCTTAAGCCTGAATGAAAAGGCCTCTAAGAAAAATTTACCGAATTTTCCCGTCCTAGTACTACCTTGGTTTCCTAGATGTCAGTATGAGGCGGAACACTGACCACGTACCACTCAAAATGACATCTATACGAAAACAAGTGTAACTAAATTAGTATGGTTCAAATTCTTCCCTGTAGGGGGAGAGCGCCTAAATCTCTGTAAAGGGAAAACATAGGCTTACAATAAAAAAATTAAATACAAATAAAACTTATAAAGTTTTATATGATTTTCGCATGTGTTACAACATAAATCAATACTCAACGGTATTAATAAGCTGTTAGTTTATGCTGATGATGTAGTACTATTGGGCGATAGCGAGGAGATATTAAAGGTCAACACGCACACAATACTGCTGTGGTCTCGGGGTAGCGTGCTGCCTTGTCACGCAGGGCCCGGGTTCTATCCCCGCTTGGGAGAGTTTTTCTGGGTGAGGTTTTTATCGGGTTTTTTCCTCACCTGTAAGACAAATGTCAGGAAAACTTTAAGGCCCAAACGGTCCCCGAAATCATATGGCCATCGCAATCATCATCATCCATATTCATCTTACGTTAAACTTAGGATTACGGACTCTCCTGGCGCACCATTATCATCATCTTCACCCATCATATTATCGGGGCAACGTAACCCCGCCTCCCAGGCGCCCCAACCTCAGAAGTGCGTTACAAGTGCGCCATGCCAGGAGAGAAACCAGGAATGTCGAAAGACAAAGCTGGGGCATTTGAAAAAAATATATATATTTAGTACTAAAACAATTCTCAAGTCAGTCTATCATTTTGCTGTTAATTCTATAATAACACAGTTAAAAATCGAGATACCAACAAAGTTGTAAGGCATATGAAGTATTGAAGCGATTCTGAATCCGAATCGGATACTGATGTTTAGAAATTGTCTCTAATTGTTAAGATACAGAGTGTTCATCAAATAAACATTGTATTACCATTACATTACCTATCTCTTTGCTGACGTAACTGGAACATTTAAACTTTTAAAATTTTGTGTAATATCTTAATATATAAAAATTTCGTGTCACGTTGTTTGTCCGCGATGGAATCCTAAACTACTGCACCGATTTTAATAAAATTTTGCACACTGTGTGCAGTTTGATCCAACTTGAGACTTAGGGTAGTTTATAACTAAATTTATAGTCGCATTACTTTTTATTGCAAATTATTTGTTTATTATTTAACAAAGAGTTATCTGTGAGTTCTATACGATTCTAACAGATGGCGGTGTAATTATCTGTGTGTTCCATACGATTCTTACAATAGCGGGGCACTAGAGATATTAACGCGGGAATTGGATAAATCGCCCTTGGATATAGTCGCTTTACAGGAAGTTAGGTGGCCAGGAGAAGGTAGTCAGGAATCAGGAAGCTTTGCGTTATACTACGGGGGTGCAGAAAGACCTGCATTTGGAACGGGTTTTTTAGTCAGAAGGAGGATCCTATCCGCTATCCGAGATATTAAGTTTGTTAGTGATAGGATATCATACATAATTCTAAAGGGTAAACGACATGATTTTATAATTGTAAATGTACATGCCCCCACAGAAGATAAAGATGACAAGATCAAGGATGAGTTCTATGAAGAATTAGAATGCTTATTTGATAGCCTTTCACGATATCATATGAAAATTGTCTTAGGAGATTTTAACGCAAAAGTGGGGCGGGAAGATATATTCAAACCAACAATAGGCAAATTCAGTCTTCATGAAGATAGTAACGACAATGGCGTTAGATTAGTCACATTTGCCACATCGAAGAATCTCATTGTTAAGAGCACAACATTTCAGCATAAGGATATTCATAAATACACCTGGACGTCCCCAGGTGGAGAAACTTTGAACCAGATAGATCATGTATTAGTGGATAAACGCTGGCACAGTAGCATCATTGATGTTAGATCAGTTAGAGGGACAGACTGCAATTCGGATCATCATCTGGTCAGAGTGAAAATCAGACAACGGCTATCGCTTATGAGAGGAACGAACGCTAATGATGATTCTGTAAAATATGAATTAAAAAACTTGAAAAATGATGAAATGCGACAAGAATACCAAATCAAAATTGCTAATAGATTTGAAGTAACTGGAATCTTCAGATGACAATGTGGCAAATGAAGAGAAGAAACTGATATAAATAAAGAATGGGAGGCTATAAGAGATACTATTAAATTGTCAGCATCAGAAAGCATTGGTTGTTTAAAAAAGAGGCAAAACAAGAAATGGTTTGATGAGGAATGTGTCGACATTGTAAAGGAAAGAAAGCTAGCAAAAATGAAATGGTTAAACGAGCCAAATGAGGTAAATTTAGAGCAATTGGGTAGTGTTAGACGGGAAACCACCAAGTTACTAAAGAGTAAAAAGAGGGAATATTTGAGAGAGAAGATTAATGATCTTGAAATGAATGCAAAAAATAGGAACATTAGAGAATTATATCAGGGAATTAGTATAGAGAAGAAAGGGTTTCAGGCTAGAACAAACATAATTCGGAATGAAAATGGGGATATGATTGCAGATTCTAGGAGTATATTAAATAGATGGAAAGGTTACTTTAATCAGCTATTAAATGTACATACAGGACATTGAGGAGGATAATTTACAGACAGCAGAAATGCTAGTCGCAGAGCCAAGTGCATTAGAGGTTGAAATGGCGATTGAAAAATTGAAGATGTATAAAGCATCAGGTTCAGATGAGATCCCAGCAGAACTGATAAAATCAGGGGGAGAAAAATTGATGGACAAGATACGCTGGTTGCTTAGTAAGATTTGGGAAAAAGAAGCTCTTCCAGATGAATGGAAGGAATCAATTATCATACCAATTTATAAGAAAGGAGATAAAACAGATTGCAACAACTACAGGGGCATCTCATTACTTTCAACTTCGTACAAAATTCTAACAAATATATTAGTAAGCAGACTTACTCCCTATATTGATGACATTCTAGGAGATCATCAATGTGCATTTAGAAGAAACAGGTCTACAACAGATCAGATTTTCAGTTTAAGACAGATTTTAGAGAAGAAATGGGAATATAATGGTACTGTACATCAACTATATGTAGACTTCAAAAAAGCATATGATTCAATTAAGAGGGAGAAGTTATATAGTATCCTGCTGGAGTTCGGAATTCCTAAAAAGTTAGTTAGACTTATACGAATGTGTCTAAATGGCTCAAAGAGTAGGGTGCGTGTAGGCAAACAGTTTTCAGACACTTTTGAAATCCAGAATGGGTTGAAGCAAGGAGATGCACTATCTCCTTTACTATTTAATTTTGTACTAGAGCATGCCATTAAATCTTTAGAGAATGAGGAAGGCTTACAACTCAATGGTATTAATAAGCTGTTAGTTTATGCTGATGATGTAGTACTACTGGCCGATAGCGAGGAGATACTAAAGGCAACACGCACACACTATTGAGTAACACTAAGAAATTAGGACTGGAAATAAATATCAGTAAAACTAAATATATGGTCACACGTAGAAATTCAGTATATAATGGAAGTGGACAGCTAATGACAAATGAGGGAAATTTTGAGGAAGTGGCTGAATTCAAATACCTAGGAACAATAATCACAAATAGGAATGAGATGCAAAAAGAAATTAAACTTAGGCTCAATTCTGGAAATGCATGCTATTATGCATTGCAGAGACTTTTGATGTCCCAACTCCTTTCAAAAAACGTTAAGCTGAAAATATATAAAACTATTATTCTACCAGTTATATTATATGGATGCGAAACCTGGACTCTTACTTTAAGGGAGGAAAGGAGATTACGAGTATTTGAGAATAAAGTTCTTAGGAAAATTTTTGGATCAAAGAGAGATGAACAGACAGGTGAATGGAGAAGACTACATAACAATGAACTACATGGTCTTTATAGGAAGCCAGATATAATAAGAACAGTTAAGTCTCGTAGACTGCGATGGGCAGGACATGTTGCGCGTATGGGGAATGAAAGACGTGCATGGAAACTTCTTGTAGGAAAGCCAGAGGGAAAACGCCCAGTTGGTAGACCAAGAATGAGGTGGGAGAACAACATTAACTATGATTTGAGGGAAGTAGATTATACAGGGAATGATTGGAAAGCATTGGCTCAGGATAGGGATGTATGGAGAGCTTATGTCCGCGCGGCCATGAACCTTCGGGTTCGATAGTGCCAGTGAGTTAGTTAGTTAGTTAGTTCCATACGATTCTAATAGATGGCGGTGTAAGGAAATTTGTTAAGGTAATTGGTTTATTATTTAACAAAGAGAGATCCAGATGGCTGTGCTTTTTGTTGCAACCGCGAATTTCAATTGAATTGCAAATATTGATTATTTCATAATTTAAGTGTGTTCAGTGTTTATTTTATTTTCAATATTATTCAATTCGTGTGTAAGTATTAGTTTTATGTAATCTGGCTGAAAGACAGCCACTTAATTTAAAATTTTAACTTATGCATTAGCCACAGCAACGCGTGGCCGGGACTTCTAGTTCTTGTATAAAAACTTTTAGACTTTTTTTCTTCGTCTTCCAAATCAAGTACTACTTTATGGCAGCTTATTTTCATAATTTAGTGACAGGAGTCTTAATTTCGTGTTTTAACTTCATGAAGTGTTACTGTCGGTTTTTTTTTTGTCTCTCCAGAAGTTCGCGAATACTTTTTTGTAGCACTTGACAACAGGCAGAATTTTAATTAAAACGAATTGTGTGTTAGAAGTGGAAGCCAGTAATGAGGGATGACAGTTGCACGAACAATCTCGTGTCTTGCTTCAATACGTCCCTGACGTCACCTGTCACAAGGATCTAAATCTCTCCAATACTAATTGACTTTTAAATGATAATTGTATTTATAAAAATACTTGGTTGTTCGGTGATGTCATGTCATAACCAATGAGTTTCCTTCATTTATAACTTCCTCACTTCTAAGTGTCTCTTAATTCAATAATATACCTTCTATTTCTAAGTAGGAGATAATGTGTTTTACACGAAAGAAAGTTATAAGTAATGCCACGAGTGATTTTCAAATTATCGATAAATTCACGACTCACGAAATAAGGAGTGAAATTATCTAGAGAATTTGAAAATCAAGAGTGGCATTTGTTAGGACTATTTAACGAATAAAATTAAGCTGTTTACTCACAAATCATTATTTAACTATAGTTATTTTAAAATATTTATGTATTTAATAAAAACGGCGATGTTTGAAAACAAATGAGAAACGATTGGTACGCTTCATCTGCTTCTTTTGTTTATCTCTGCAACCAGATCATACTATTTATTGCCACAGGAACGCAATATTGTAAGAATACTCTCTAGTGGAGAAAAAATGAAACACATCAAACTGTATATTAATTCATTTCTGATGTCGTATGATGTAAATATAACAATTATATTTTTCTGGATTATTACCTCGGACAAAATACATTTAAGAAAGTGCAAACAGTGGTTTCTTTTTTTGGTGGTATAATCAATTGCTGCAAATGTTTTTACATTAACTCCTGCAAGAGCTATGTGTTGACTTCCATGCACTATATATACAATCTGGTAGCCGTATTTCTTACAGAGTCAGTCACTGCAAAATAATGGTCAGATCTGTTCAGAATATTAAAAAGGAAGAGCTTTCTTTAATATGGCAAATTTAATATTGATAAATATTTGGTTAAACACGACTGTGATTGGTTGTAAAACAGAAATAATTGAAGCGTGATTGGTCATTGACTCCCATTTGGGGCATGAGTTAAATAGTCATAAGTAATGCCACGAGTGATTTCCAAATTATCGATAAATTCACGACCCACGAAGTGAGGAGTGAATTTATCTACAGAATATGGAAATCAAAAATGGAATTTGTTAGGACTATTTAACGAATAAAATTAAGCTGTTTACTCACAAATCACTGTTTAACTATAGATATTTTAAAACATTTATATATTTAATGTAAACGGCGATGTTTGAAAACAAATCAGAAATGTGAGGTTATGTTCATTCACTGCACCTTGATCATATTATTTATTGCCAAATAAGATCGCAATATTGTAAGAGTGCACACAAGTGGAGAAATAATGAAACACATCAAACTATATATCATAATCAACATTACGGGTTATTAATTTATTTTTTTAGTAAACAACTCAGTAAAATCAAGGAATCTTTTCATTATTTGCTGTATTCAATATATTTGTTGGAGAAAAATAATGCTTTGACCTGTTCAGAACATTAAAAAGGAGGAGCTTTCTTTATCACAAAAGCAGGAGGTGATAAAGAGAAATCGATAAAGAGCGAGATGAAACACGACTGTCATTGGTTATAAAACAACATTCATTGAAACGTGATTGGTCATTGACTAGCATTTGTGGCATGAGTTAAATAGTCATAAGTAATGTCACTAGTGATTTCCAAGTTATTGATATATTTACGAGTCACGAAGTGACGAGTGAATTTATCTAGAGGATTTGGAAATCAAGAGTGACATTTGTTAGGACTATTTAACGAATAAAATTAAGTTGTTTACTCAAAAGTCATTATTTAAATATAGTTACCGGTGTTTTAAAATATTCATATAAATTTAATGTAAACGGCGAAAATTTGAAAACAAATCAGAAATGTGAAGTTATGTATATTCAGTGTAACTTGATCACATTATTTATTGCCAAAAAGGATAGCAATATTTTAAGAATGCACCCCAGTAGAGAAATAATGAAACACATCGTACTGTATATTATAATTAACATTATTGGTTATTAATTTATTTTTTAGTAAACAACTCAGTAAAATCATTGAATCTGTTCATTATTTGCTATATTCATTGTATCTATTGGAGAAAAATAATGCTCTGAGCTGTTCAGAAAATAATAAAGCTGAAAAAGAGAAATCAATAAAGATGGAGGTGAAACACGACTGTCATTGGTTGTAAAGCAAAATGCACTGAAACGTGATTGGTTATTGACTAGCATTTGGGACACGAGTTAAATAGTCAAATTATTGATGATGAACAATTTCCTGTTAATTAGTTGTCCTTAATCACTGTGGAAAGTAGATGTTACGTCTTCTGCTGCAGGAGACGTCTTCAGGGCTGAGGTGGTTCCTCTATAGGACGTGGTCGATTATCGCTGTTGCATTCATATGTTTCGTCTCTGGTACCGGGCGACATTTTCAGTGGCTGAGTAACCTCCTATCCATTGAAGGTTCTCCCGGAGCCAGAGCTAAAACATCTGGCAGAAACATCGACTATCGACCACGACCTTATTGGCCCGGAAAATGTTAATAATTATACAACCGGCCGCGTAGGCCTTCATTCTACTACCCTATATTAGCATTCATATAAATAGAGTATTATTAACTTTATTATTATTATTATTATTATTATTATTATTATTATTATTATTATTATTATTATTATCTAATTGTATACATAATTTTTACATTGGTTGAATGGAATAGAAGACCTTATGGCCTTAATTTTGACAGATTATTACATTATTATTATTATTATTATTATTATTATTATTATTATTTATTATTATTACTATTATTACTATTATTATTATTATTATTATTATTATTATTATTATTATTATTATTATTATTATTATTATTATTATTATTATTATTATTATTATTATTATTATATACCACGTAGAAATTCATTATATAATGGAAATGGACAGCTAATGACAAATGAGGGAAATTTTGAGGAAGTGGCTGAATTCAAATACCTAGGAACAGTAATCACAAATAGGAATGAGATGCACAAAGAAATTAAACATAGGCTTAATTCTGGAAATGCGTGCTATTATGCATTGCAGAGACTCTTGATGCCCCAACTCCTTTCAAAAAACGTTAAACTGAAAATATATAAAACTATTATTCTACCTGTTATATTATATGGATGCGAAACATGGACTCTTACTTTAAGGAAGGAAAGGAGATTACAAGTATTTGAGAATAAAGTACTTAGGAAAATTTTTGGACCAAAGAGAGATGAACAGACAGGTGAATGGAGAAGACTTCATAACAATGAACTACATGGTCTTTATAGGAAGCCAGATATAATAAGAACAGTTAAGTCTCGTAGACTGCGTTGGGCAGGACATGTTGCACGTATGGGGAATGAAAGACTTGCATGGAAGCTTCTTGTAGGAAAGCCAGAGGGAAAACGCCCAGTTGGTAGACCAAGAATGAGGTGGGAGAATAACATTAACTATGATTTGAGGAAGTAGATTATACTCCGCGCGGCCATGAACCTACGGGATCGATAGTGCCAATGAGTAAGTAAGTAAGTATTATTATCATCATTATTATTATTATTATTATTATTATTATTATTATTATTATTATTATTATGGTATATTTCTATTATAAATAACAATGTCAAGCAAAAACTAATTTACGAATGTTGGAATGGTGTAACTAAATTATTCCTGATTATCATTCACTTGGGACTGAGGAAGAAACTTCTTCTTCTTCTTCTTCTTTGGATTTCCTCCCACTTATAAGTTTGCTGTCTTAACTTTCCATTTATTTCTATAATTCCAATCTCCTTCTTCCAAATTCCTATCATCCATTATAGTTCTGACATAAGTTTTCAATTTCCATCTTGGTCTGCCAGGTTTATTTCTTCCAAGGTGATCATTGATACATATATTTTTTGGCCATCTTCCATCTTCCATTCTCTGTACATGGCCATTTATTATTAGTTTTAGTATTAATTTTAACTAACATTAACTGGTTGCATTATAGATCGTAATGTAATAGATATTATCTTTTTGATCAATTTTTGATTTAATATTTAATATTAGAGTTCATTGTGATTGTTATATTCTGATGTAATATATGTTTGCCCTGGTGAGTGGAAGAGAAGGCCACATGGTCTTAACTCCACCAGGCTAAATAAATCTAATCTAATCTAATACCATTCAAGGGTTTCATTTTCAATCCTCTTAACGATTCATTTCTCTCCAAAGGAATTCATTTCTTATTTTATCCTGAGTCCCGCGCCGTAGCCGAGCGAGGTAGGAAGCCTTGGCGCAGAGCTACGGGACTTGCGCTGGTTCGAGTCTCCATAGGGGAAGAAATTTTCTCATGGTATTTCGGCCAGTATGAGACCGGTGCCCACCCAGCATCGTGAGGCAATTGGGTAGCTACAATAAGTAGCGGCTCCAGGTTGAGGAACCAGCTATAACGGCTGGGGGACTCGACATGCTAACCACATGTCACCCCTACACTGGCTGTTGATCATCTACCTCTGTGATTGACACTTGTGGATGTGAAGGGCCAGCAGCCGGCTGGTAAAAGGGCAACCGCTGAAAAGTGGAAATACCCTCAATCGGATTTTATCCTGAGTCCCGCGCCTTAGCCGAGCGAGGTAGGAAGCCTTGGCACAGAGCTACGGGACTTGCGCTGGTTCGAGTCTCCATGGGGGAAGAAATTTTCTCATGGTATTTCGGCCAGTATGAGACCGGTGCCCACCCAGCATCGTGAGGCAATTGGGTAGCTACAATAAGTAGCGGCTCCAGGTTGAGGAACCAGCTATAACGGCTGGGGGACTCGACATGCTAACCACATGTCACCCCTACACTGGCTGTTGATCATCTACCTCTGTGATTGACACATGTGGATGTGAAAGGCCAGCAGCCGGCTGGTAAAAGGGCAACCGCTGAAAAGTGGAAAGACCCTCAATCGAATTTTATCCTGTCTTGTTTTTGAAGATAATCAAGAGGAAGAAACGAAAATACAAAATAAATCAGGAGAATTTGAAATCGGAAACTGAATCCGGAATCGCCTATTAGAAGCAAAGTTTAACCTCTCGATTATTTTAACGATTCGTTTCAACATTTATCATATATATATATATATATATATATATATATATATATAGCGGTTAAGCAATGTTTTGAAGTGTGATGATTCCACTGATATTCTGAGAGTGTAAAAGTTTTTGAGTTCAAAAGCAATTGAGGAAAATATCAAGTCTTGGTTATAAAAGTTCCCCGCAAGCAATTTTACAGATGTAGAAATGCAAAATTAACACTTGGGGCTGGAATACAGCCGCAGCAATACTGTTAATACACCCAAGAGGTTTGAATGGGAAGCTCCTTGAAGCTGGTGGGTGGGGTCGACTGGTTTGAATACTAAACGCAACATTTTGCATCGGAGAAATGCAATGAGAAACCCATCCCAAAAGCTTTTCAATTTAACTTGTGAACGATCCTGTTCCCACTCTTGTAGGCTCTTCAACACGGTCATCGAATCGTCTGTTTGCACTGTGCTTCTGCATAAAATACTACCTCTTCAAAGCTACATCCCACAAGCACATTAAATTATTTTACTAAAGTTTGTTATAAAAATAATTAGGTTTATTTATCTAAATCTAGATTTGAAACCGGTTCTTCCTTTTAATCGTAGCTTCATTATATTTAGAACATTTATTCAGGACAAATTACAAGACATATATCCAACAGGCTACCATGTCCGTTGTCTTACAGCTAAATGGAATAAATGAGATGTAATTATTATATGTAATTTTTTTTTTGTTTTTTATTATTCCGGCTTTTACAATGAATATACATTTTTCCGGTACCCATGTTCACAGTTAACTACACATTTGTTTCAACACATTTTTCCATTCTTGTCTGTTCATCCATATATCTTCTTCTATTTCACATTCCCTCTTAGTGTCATTGATTCCCTGAATCCACGTAATATTTGGTCTACCCATCTTTTTTCTTCCCTGTGGTTCCCAATCCATGATTATCTTAGGTAGTCTTCCTTCTTCCATCCTTCTAATGTGCCCGTACCAATTTAATTGTTTCTTCTTTATAAAATCTAATATTGAATATTGTACCTGCATTTTTTTCTTTTATATATGAATTTCTGAATTGATCCTTCCTGGATATTCTTGCAGCACGTCTCCAGTAGTCCATTTCAGTGGAGAGCATTTTTTTTTCATTTGTGCATTTAAAGCCCACACATAAGCTCCATAGGTAATAATGCTTCTGATTATTGTATTAAATATAGTTTTTTTTGTTTCTTTGAAGATATGTTTGTTCCATACTATTAGGACAGATATAGCATACTTTCCTATATTGATCCTGTTTCTTATCTCTGTTTCTTGTTTTCCATCTTTAGTAATTTTAATTCCCAAATACACCCTCACGGGTCCTCATCTAGAAGATATGTGGATGGCGACCACAAGGTGCCCAAGCTGAGCAAAACATTTCTTCCACTTACTTGTGTTTTGCACTCTTTTAACTTTAATATCTAACCTCCCTTGGTTAACTCTTGTTTTTTCGACCCCAACGCTATTAGGGCATCCGAGGGCTAGGGAGTCTTTCCTTTCTTCCATTTCTTCTTTCCTTTATTTTCTTTTCTTCTCCAGAAAAGCCTGACCAGAGGCTATAAGATGGCAGCCCCATCACTGGTCTTGTCTTCCTTTGGCCAGCAACCAATCGAAGGGACTATTATTATGTTTTCAAATCTTATATGAGAATTTTCCGGAAGGATCAAACTATTTACGCTGGAGGGAAGATTTTCTATAGGATCGTAACAGGCCTTGGCCTAATACTTGGAAGGAAGAAGAAGAAGAAGAATTCCCAAATACGTATATTCTTCAGTGTATTTAATTGTCCCTAAATTTTCTTCTAGTATTAAATCTTGAGGAAGATCCCCTATTGTCATATATCTAGATTTATCCATATGTAATTATTAAGAATGAAAATAAATATATTTGCATTCCATAATTCTGGAATTCATTAAATATTGCCAAATCAGTCATAAATTGTATATTTAATTACACATTGAAAAGGTGAAGATGATAAAACGGATAATGGTAATGAAATTACAACCCATTATTCGCCTTGACTGTTGAGGAACTGAAAATCCTACACGGAATAATAGATAAAGACGAACAGGCAGAATACAAAAGATTAAATTAGGGAGCCATTAGAGGTAGAAAAATTGGCAACAGACAAAGATAAAAATAGACTAAAATGATTTTGACATCTTAAAATATTTAAAAAAAGGGGGAAGGCTAACACAGATAATAATAAATCTCAAGGTACAAGAAAACAACCACGAATGAGACGCGCGAGGGTGGAAGGAACGGAAATAAACAACTTGTTGAATACTTGAAAGGAAGAGCCTACAAATGGTACGAATTAACAGGAAGGCGATTATGCGTAGGTCGGTAGAGAGATGACTGAAGGCATATTTTCAATCAAATTTCCGAAAGGAGGACATTATCAGAGGCCTGAAAAAAAATCAAATATAATGACCTTCAGGAGAGGAGGCAGACTAGCGGGAAAGGACAAGGTTATGCTGAATACCCGAGCGCTGTCCACAGTCAACAGTTTCAAATACCTAGGTATCACTCTCCAGCCTAAGGGAAACTCCTTCAACCTGCATATATCGGACAGGACGAGCCAAGCAAACAAAGCCATGCACGAAATAAAAGACATTACCAAGATCTCCATGGAAGCAGCAATAAAACTCTTCCACACCAAGATTGTACCCATAGCCACATACGGTCTTCAACTGATATGGGATCATCTGGACACCAACAGCTTTAGACTCCTGGAAAAAGTGAAATCCATGTATTTGAAAAAGGCAGCGGGTCTGTCAAAGTTCGCACCCTCCCGCACGGTCTATGAACTGACAAAGGAGCTATTTCTCATAGAAGAGTTCCGATTGAAACTGTTCCTGCCATCTACAGCGAGCTATAATACTGTACTAAGAGAGCTGCAGCTGAAAAAGAATCCATTTGGACCGATTTCTACAACACCGATGCCATGAACTCAGAAGACTGGAAGAAGCCGAACTACGAACTACGACACCTAGTGACCCGGCTAGCAGTACACGGCTTCCATCACAGACTGTGCAAAACGAAACAGTTTCATGACCCGGGACCAGAATGCGTGTGCGAGCGATGCGGCATGTTATGCGAGAGATACCATGTGCTAAAGTGCAAAAACAGAGGGCAATCTCTGACAGGATTCTGTATGGACAGATAAACTAATATAGATTAACTAATCTTTGCACATTGTGCGCTATACATTATTATTAAATAAATGAAAAAGAAAGGTCAGGTTGGTAGGTACCGATTTTTGAACCCGGGACCTCCCAAATATAAAATTAAAAGTCTACATTGTCGTCATTATCATCATCATCATCATCATTGTACATTCACGAATTTAGATAATTTGTTGACATGTTTCAGCCTCAAGAGAAACACCATCCAAAAGCCTTGAGTGGACGTCCTGGTATCCTTCTTCCTGCAGGTTCATATCTTAAAGTCTGTTTAGGTATTCTGTAATATACCATTAAATTAACATGTTGCATCCATCTTGATTTGTAATCAGAAATTTTGTTTTGTAAAGGTTCTGGGCGATAGCGAGGAGATACTAAAGGCCAACACGACACACTACTGAGCAACACTAAGAAATTGGGACTGGAAGTAAATATCAATAAAACTAAATATATGGTCACACATAAAAATAAATTATAAAATGGAAATGGACAGCTAATGACAAATGAGGGAAATGTTGAGGAAGTGGCTGAATTCAAATACCTAGGAACAATTATCACAAACAGGAATGAGATGCACAAGGAAATTAAACATAGGTTCAAACCTGGAAATGCGTGCTATTATTACTGAGACTCTTGACTTCCCAACTCCTTTCAAAAAACGTTAAACTGAAAATATATAAAACTATTATTCTACCAGTTATATTATATGGGTGCGAAACATGGACTCTTACATTAAGGGAGGAAAGGAGATTACAAGTATTTGAGAATAAAGTTCTTAGGAAAGTTTTGGACCAAAGAGAGATGAACAGACAGGTGAATAGAGAAGACTGCATAACAATGAATTGCATGGTCTTTATAGGAAGCCAGATGTAATGAGAACAGTTAAGTCTCGTAGACTGCGATTGGCAGGACATGTGGCACGAATGGGGAATGAAATACGTGCATGGAAGCTTCTTATAGGAAAACCAGAGGGAAAACGGACAGTTGGTAGACCAATAATGAGGTGGGAGAATAACATTAACTATGATTTGAAGGAAGTGGATTATGCAGGGGATGATTGGAAAGGATTAGCTCAGGATGGGGATGTACGGAGAGTTTATGTGCGCGCGGCCATGAACCTACGGTTTCGATAGTGCCAGTGAGTTAGTTAAAGCTTCCATATGTAATTCTTCTAAGATGTCTTCATTTGTTTTGTGATCTAGTAGTTGTATCCTGCTGTCCTCCGAAGGTATCTCATTTCAGCAGACAAAAGTCTCTGTATATTATATTGTATGATAATCATCACAGTTACTCGGTAAATGAATTGAATAAAAATTAAATGTAAATATTGAGAATGCAGTGCGTAATAATTAGATAATTTATGCAATATTTAGACATTAACACAGAACGGGAAGACTATTGAATTATAACAGTAGAATTGAGTAACGTTGGACGTGGAAAAAATGAAACATAACGCTGGCAGTTTATTAAGTTACAAAAACTCTTCTCGATGAACTCTATCAAAATAACGAACAATTGCATTACAACACAAAGCTCTAACTACAACGTTCTGTAGAAAAATGTTTTAACACTCGTGTCAATCCCAATCCTAATATTACCAACGTCATACAACAAAATTTACTTCCCATACTCCGCATTTTCAATAATTCTACATCAATCAGATTTAAATTAATATTGCGTAAATTTAATTAATTTTAAAATAGTTTCAAACAATTCTTTGAGGTGGAAATAAATAAATAATATTAAAATATATATACAGTCAATATGCCCATTTCACCAATTAATGTTTTAAAATGGTCAACAAGTTTCCACAGCCAAGCTGTCATTCTCAAGACCAGATATTGACTGAAGACAAAATTGATAATAGATAAATAAACAAATTCAGTTAAAAACAAACTACGTCACATGACGCAACATTCATAAGTAAACAATAAAACATAATAAAACTAATCATCTTTTGTTTCAATTAAAAATTAATTATAAAATATATAATTATAAAATATATTATTGAAACAAAAGACGATTAGTTTTATTATGTTTTATTGTTTACTTATGAATGTTGCGTCATGTGACGTAGTTTGTTTTTAACTGAATTTGTTTATTTATTTATTATCAATTTTGTCTTCAGTCAATATCTGGTCTTGAGAATGACAGCTTGGCTGTGGAAACTTGTTGACCATTTTAAAACATTAATTGGTGAAATGGGCATATTGACTGTATATATATTTTAATATTTTATCACCAAGAAGATCACTTGTGTATTAAATAAATAATAGTTTAAAAAACTAAAAAAACACGCTTTATTATAAAACCGAACTAAGAAATTAAAAATAATTTTAATTTCCAACACGCCTGGGATAAAATTAAAGTGGTCAACAAAAAATCATCTCCAACATATCTAGAATAAAAATGGAGTTATCTACAAAAAAAATAGTTTACCACAAAAGCGTGGGGTGCTCTATATAAATTAATATATTTGATAATAAACAGATATTGGCAAAAGTAAAGTCTCTAAGAAGAAAACGTAAAAACCATAAAAGGTACCCCACGCTTTCGATGGTAAAATTATGTTTTTGTAGATAACTCTAGTTTTATTCTAGAAGTCTTGGAGATGATTTTTTTGTTGACCACTTTAATTTTATCCCAAGCGTGTTGGAAATTAAAATTATTTTTTTTAGTTCGGTTTTCTAATAAAGCGTGTTGTTTTAGTTTTTTTTTTAAATGAGCTAAAAGTATTACTATTCTAAAAAAATCCTCCGGGTCGGATTTGAACCAGCGACCTATGGATTACTGAAATTATATACTACTACAGTCCACCACTCTACCAACTGAGCTACCAGAGGATATAATAATTTCTTAAAACGATGGACTAAAAATTCGGTAAGTCCGTAACCTAATATATATATATATATATATATATATATATATATATATATATATATATATATACCCATAGTAATTCTGCCCGAAGGCAGGTCCTTCACTGCAATCTTAGCATTTTCATGCTATGTTTGCAGCTTTACTAGGGAATTGTAGGTGTGGTAGCTTCCCGTTGCTTTCCACACCGGTGAAGGATGGGGATGATGATTGTGATAATGATAAGGATGAGGATGATGATGATGGCCATATGATTTCGGGGACCGTTTGGGCCTTAAAGTTTTCCTGACATTTGTCTTATAGGTGAGCAAAAACCCCGATAAAAACCTAACCCAGAAAAACTGCCCCGACCGGGGATCGAACCCGGGCCTGCTGCGTGACAAGGCAGCACGCTACCTCGAGACCACAGAGGTGAACTATTATATATATGATATACTATATATTATATAGGCCTACTATATACTATATATTATATACTATATACTATACATTATACATTATACATTACATATTATATATTATGTATTATATACTATATACTATATATTATATACTAATTATTGTATATTATATATTACATATATATTCTATATTATATATTATTTATGAAATTATTGTATTGCCATTGGTCCTTTACAAGTATACAAAGTTTCAAGTCGATCCAATGTTTTTAAGTGGGTGAAAATAGTATTGAAATATTCTGTTACATAGATACAGGTCAAGCTAATATAAAGCGTGTAAAAAGAATCGGGATTACTGAAACTTGTACCATGGCGACATAACCGTGGATACAGTGATAATATATGTGAATTTGCATAATAATATTTCCGGAATCATCTGTAATTGTGTTTTGTCAAACGTCTAAAAAGCTCTCGTTCTATATGGACCAAATCTAAGTGCGAAAGGCCTAGAAGGTACTTGGCCTACCAGCAGGCTGCTGGCCTCACATCCACATGTGTAGATCACGGAGGTAGACGAACATCTAGCCAGTGTAGGCGTGACACGTGGTCAGCATTTCGGGTCCCCCAGCCGTTACAGCTGATCTTCTCAACCTGGAGTAGCTACTTTTAATAGCCAACTAAATTCCTCAGGATGCTGAGGTAGGCACCGCACCGGTCCCATACTGGCCGAAATTCCATGAGAAAATGCCTTCCCCCATGGAGACTCGAACCAGTACAATTCCCGTAGCTCTGCGCCAAGGCTCCTTGCCTTAACCACTCGGCTACAGCGCGGGTCATATGCACCCGGTGAAGTAATAGATAGCACGTACCAGCCCAGAGGTTCGGGTTCAAATCCCGTCTAGGTATTTATTTTTCTTATCATGTCATATATATATCGAACATACTCTTTGTGTTCATCTATTTAATTAATGTTATAATTCTCTTCTTCTTCTTCTACTACAAGGTTTAGGCTATGCAGCCTGTTCCAGCGAAGTTAAAAGTGGAGTCCATCTTCTACGTGGTCGGCCAACATCTCTTGTTCCTCTGGGATTATACAGGAAGGTTTTTTTTGGTATTCTTTCGTTGTTCATTCTCATTAAGTGTTCTGTCCATTTCTTATTATTTTCGCTGATTTTATCTTCAATTTTATATATATTTAATTCTTCTCGTATAGTTTCATTCCTTATTCTATCCACTCTTGTGCATCCTTTGACATTACGTAAAAATAGCATTTCCGCAGTCTGTATCCTGCTTTTATCCCTTGATTTCATTATCCAATTTTCACTTCCATACAACAACAAAGGAACAGCCATTGTTTTATATAATTTAAGTTTCGTATCTTTCCTTGTTTTCCGACCTAAGGTTCTTTTTATGGTTCCAGAAATAGCCTGAAATATATTTACTTTATTTTCTATATCTTTATTTTCTCTATAAGTTATATCATATCCTACATATTGAAAATGTGATATTTGTTCTATTATTTTGTTATCCAGTACAATTTTTGATCTAATTCCATATTTAGCAATAAATGCCATTACTTTTGACTTATTTATCGATATTTTACAATTATATCTATTGGCTATTAATTTAAATTTATGTGCTAACATTTGGAGCTGATTTTCAGATTCTGCTAAAAGTACAACATCGTCAGCGAATAATAAAGCATTTATTTTATCATAAGTAATGCCACGAGTGATTTCCAAATTATCGATAAATTCACGACTCACGAAGTGAGGAGTGAATTTATCTAGAGAATTTGGAAATCAAGAGTGGCATTTGTTAGGACTATTTAACGAATAAAATTAAGCTGTTTACTCACAAATCATTATTTAACTGTAGTTATTTTAAAATATTTATATATCTAATGTAAACGGCGATGTTTGAAAACAAATGAGAAACGATTGGTACGCTTCTACTGCTTCATTTGTTTATCACTGCAACCAGATCATACTATTTATTGCCAAAGGAACGCAATGTTGTAAGGAGGAGCTTTCTTTAATATGGTAATTATAACACTGATAAATATTTGGTGAAACACGACTCTGATTGGTTGTAAAACAGAAATCATTGAAACGTGATTGGTCATTGACTCCCATTTGGGGCATGAGTTAAAGTCTTTATTATCAATTAATATTCCTTCTTTAATGTTATAATGTTTACATAATTTATAGCGACATAATCAGAATGAATAAAACAGAAACTGTTATCCAATATCTAACTGATCAATATTTATGTGAAATATATCTCAGAATGCAAAACCCAAGAGAGAGAACACAAACATAACAATATGAGATATAATATAATATATCCTCAACTCGCGCCCAACTTAGGGTCGGGTCATTGGATGAAATGAAATGAAGCTCCTATATAGAGGTCTATGAATGACAAGGGTGCCAGCCGACCACCCCTGACGCACCATCACAGGGGCAGTCGAATGAAATGATACGAAATGGATGAAATGAGTATGGAGAAATGATGGAATGAAATTGTGGCAGGGAAAAACGGGAGAAAACCCTTAGAAAAACTTGCCCAAGCTCCGTTTCGTCCACCACGAAACCCAAATGGAGTGACCGAGATTCGATTTCGGAACCCCAGCGGTGAGAGGGGATCTTGTAACCGCTTGCGCCATTGAACCGCTATTATGATATATCCATCCATAGTAATTCTGCCCGAGGGCAGGTCCTTCACTGCAATCATAGCATTTTCATTATATGCTTGCAGCTTTACTAGGGAATTGTGTAGGTGTGGTAGCTTCCCGTTGCTTTCCACACCGGTGAAGGATGATGGTGATGACCGGATGATTTTCGGGGATCGTTGGGCCTAAACTTCTTGACATTTGTCTTACAGGTGAGGAAAAACCGCCGAAAAAACCTCACCCAGGAGCCTGTCCCGAACGGGAATCGAATCCGGGCCCGCTGCGAGATAAGGTAGCACGCTACCTCGAGACCACATCGGTGGACTAATAAAGATAAAATAGATTTTTTTTCAAATGCCCCAGGTTATCTTTCGACATTTCTGGTTTCTCTCCTGGCATGGCATACTTGTAACCCACTTCTGAGGTTGGGGCGCCTGGAAGGCGGGGTTATGTTGCCCCGATGATATGATGGGTGATGATGATGATGATGATAGTGGTGTGCCAGGAGAGTCCCTAATCCTAAGCTTAATCTATGATGATTGTGAATGATGATTGCGATGGCCATATGATTTCGGGGACTGTTTCGGCCTTAAAGTTTTCCTGACATTTTTCTTACAGGTGAGGAAAAACCCCGATAAAAACCTCACCCAGAAAAAGTGTCCCGTCCGGGATCGAACCCGGGCCCGCTGCGTGACAAGGCAGCACGCTACCTCCAGACCACAGCGGTGGACTAATAAAGATACAATAGAATAAAATCAATCCGCAACTTGAATTATAAGTTTTACTTTTTATGTATACAGTACCTAAATCACTGAAAGTGTTCCACTGCATAACAAATTGTGACATCAGCTACTAAGAGAGAGCTCTCGTTCTGGTCTCCTATCGTAGCGATCCATGCGGTGTCTGATTTACACCCTGTAAAACTTATTTTGCGTACGCATGTGTGTGCGTCTCGACATGTAATTTGTCATTTCCTAGAAGCCAGTCCATTAAACAGCGCCTAAATGCACTTGGCACATTAATTAAATTAGTCAAAACAGGTTGAAAACTGATGAAATGTACTACGCCAAGTGGTACTGTGAAGAGACATCGAGATATATCGATAATCCACTTGTTTACGCTCTTGACTGAGGCGTATGATGAAGAGTTCTCTTTGTTTAGCTAATCCCTGTGTTCTATGTTCAATAGAATCTAGAAATTCAACGCCTCAGTGACACTAGAAATCTGCCTCCGTAGTCACTTTGCTAAACAATGAATCACAACACGTGGTTTAAAAAATAGGGAGATATTTTGGAAAAACTACACTTAAATTAGCGTGAAATATTTTCAAAGTCTTATAGAACAACAGTGCGCATGCGCCAGAGTTTATAGAGCCAGCGATAACCCACAATTGAACCACATATCGATTATCACCCTTGATTACTATCCGTCGCTATGAAATTTAAATGACCAATATTTGCAATAAATCCCCAAATCTATGTTAAAAAATATATTAACAATATTAAAATTACCAAACGTTTATTAAAAATAGGTGTACTCTTACTTATCACTCTCTAACGCTGATCCAACCAGCGATAACCCAAAACAGCGATAGAAAAATCATAGACTAAGTAATATACTCTGTGGAAAAAATAGCAGTTAGCATCACAATATTGTCTAACAGTGGCATAATATTGTGATTTGCATGTTTAAATAAATACTTCAAAATTGTCTAATAATGTTATAAAAATTGTTTGAAAAAGTTTAAAATATTAAATAATGTTAGTAAATACAGAAGAAGAACTATAGTTTACAACAATATAACTGAAAAATCAAGCGCTACTATAAGTGCAGTTGAGCCGATATTTAGCCAATTTGCTTCAAATAATATAGCTTATGCATTATCATAGGCAAAAAGAAATTGAACACTTTTCTGTGTTTTAATCTCGGTGATTTCAAAAGTATGCAATCTGTTTTAATATGTTAGCCTACAAGTTTCAGACATTTAATAAAAACAACTGTACGTAATAGTATATTACGATACAAGTGAGGTAAGCACTTGTTACTGATCGAGAAAAAGTTTGAAAAAAACGAGGCGCTTGCGCCTAGTTTTTTTTTTTTCAATTTTCGAGATCTTTTAGTGCTTACCTTATGTGTATTGCATACTATTTTTTGTTCTATGTAACTAATTTTTATTAAATATAGTAATAAATGAATTAAAATATTGGTTGGATGTAAATGACTTCTATGAGAAAGAAACATTTGGTGATCGTTGATGTATGGCTTTTCATTTGTTTTATTATAAGCAAGGATTGTTGGCTGTGGAGACATTTTTATATATAGTACCGTGATTGAAACCTGTTTGATAATTTTATTATGGAAGGAGTCATGGCAAATGATAGAGAAATTGAAGAAGCCTGGAGAGTGGGATGTTCTGCATTAATTCCGGAAAAGTCTAAAGAAAGGTACGAGTTTGTGTACAAAACATTCAAGAAATGGTTAAATAAAAAAGACGTGCAGATTAACGAGAAGAATTTGTTGGCATATTTTGTTCTGAGGAATGAGAAATTAAAGTGTTCGTCCAATAGCATTCAATAATTGTAATAATTGTACTATCACATTCAACATAACAAAATGAATATTGCTACTATTATTTTACTTACCGCACGTGTGCTTTTTGAGTCCATATCAGCATTGGAATTTCTTTTGTTTTCATAGCAACCAGGTTAGATGTGGGAACGTTGACTTACTTCCAGTAACAACAATATTGGTAAGTATAAGAAATCAGTCACATCGACCAAAAAATATATTTAAAGATATGCTTTAACAGTTTACAATGTCTGTCCTGTGCTTCATTAATGTTTTGATACATTCGCAGCAACGACTCTCCAAGTCTGTTGAGAATGACAAGGTTATGTTTGATATGGTAAAACGTATAATATATTAAGGCGATCAGCTAAGCTCTGGTTACATACACCATACTTTTATCATCCCCACAGAGAAGAGACTACGCACTAGCTTAGCGCAAATCTTGATCAATGCGCAGAACTCTTATATGGCGTATATTGACTATAATATTGTGTTCCTTACTCTGTGTATGCAGTATCGATCCTAAGAATTTTTAGTTAATATCCGTATAATAACAAAGCATAACATCTAAGTCATTATTTTCTTCTTATTTTTTGAACAGAGGAAGTAAACAAAAGAGTTGCAGCTAAGAAATTGTTTTAATGAGATTAGAAATTTGTTTATAAAAGAACTTATCTAGAGAGAAGAGAAAACAGTTTCAAAATCTTGTATTTTTTTTGTTGATATATTCATCAGATACACGAAATATTAAAGAAAATTTGTATAGTAAAAAATTATATTTCTGAAGAAACACTGTGGCTTTCAGTTCTCTCACACCCGAGGTTGCTTATGAAGCCATACTTAACATTACTTCCTCCATTTTAACGATTTTCTTTTAACACGCAGTAGTCATAATGCTGTAAGATAAAAATTAAAAATGTACACCCTTCGACAAAAAAAATGAGTCATCTCTTGAACGCACATTTCTTCTAAGTCATACTCGGCACAGCGCTGGTTTCAAACTAGGAAACTAGTCATAATTCTGCAGTCCCTGAGCTACTGTGTTATGTGGTATGAACTGAAGACTCTTCTATGTGTCCCGATAGCTCGGCGGTAAAGCACGCGGTCACTGTTTCTGTTAATGAAGATCGCACGTTCGCGACTTTTTTTCGTGATATTTGTATTAAATGACAAACCAGCGAAATCGGCCCATAAATTCGACTTCCTGAGGAATTCAGTTATTTTATACAGTTCCCCATGAAGGACAGTTAAAAAAAATATTGAGGACAGTCACGCCTCCTCACTAATCTAATTGTACACTCCTCCGCGGAGCACACCTCATAGGTTAAGAATCTCTGCTATAGAAAATTATAATTTCCGAACAATTTGCTCTCTCTTTTCTTTACAAAAGTCTTCTGCTTTTAATTTAGGCTAAATTCTAACTTATTATAAATATTGCTTGGAATAAAATGTTATTTATGTTAGGAAATATTATTTTATTAGCAACGTACAATTTTCCGTGGTGAAATGGAGAAACATAAATCGAGAGAGCTTTCAGTTGGAACTTCAGTACAGAGACGGCTGAAATCCCCTTCACTAATCCTTACAAGACTATATTGTTCTTTTGTTGACGTGAAAAATGAAGCTTCACAATAAAGGCGTCAGATTCATCTTGTTTTTCGCTATCATTTAATTCTTACGTCTTTATTTTGTTCATAAAGTTAATTTCTCTACCTCTGCTGTCACGTGAGGCAGAGTTCTTCATCGCGCACATCCATCTCCTGGATTACGTCCAAAGCAAACACTTTTAAAGTAATTTTGCTAAAATCTAATTTCATAAGACCCGTACAAAAAAAATCATACCTGTATTATGAAAACTACAAATAAATTACACAGAGCAACAAAAGAGAAACTTTTTTTGTCTCAAAAAGAAAAATATGTGATTCTGATAGTATTTTTTCACCTGAATTCAAATATGATATCGGTTTTTCTCCATCATGCAAGGTTTCCGAGAGACAGGAATTTATAATTTTAAACACTTTAATATTTTCTACATTCGTAACTACACAATATTCGAACATTCACACTCACCTAGAAAGTAAGAAATGAGATTCTGCTATATTTAATTCCGATTGAGGTTTTAAGCGGTTTCCCTCAATCCAAATAGCAAATGCTGGGATAGAACCCCAAAAGGTCCGCTTCCGACTTCACTCTGCTTATTAATTTCAAATTTGAATTCAAAATTTAAACCGGGGCTAATGTATTTTACAGGAGCCCGGGGTTCTACCTATTACGGAGGACCAAAATGGACCGCTCACCGCCAACACTTGAGTGATGGCCGCAGAGCTTTCCATCTATCTATCTGAGATGACCTGTGTAGCACCTCTCTTGATGGTTCAACAATAAACGGCCAGCATATTAGGACTTCATTTGCCTTGATATCTCTTTTCCATAGCTGAAATCTCCTGAGTTAGCTCATTTGGTTTTATTTTACAATGGACAAATAGAAGAAAAAACATTTATTAATTTAAATCCATTAATTGGAATTGAAATAAAAAAAGCTGTGGGTGATGGAGAAATTCCTAATACATATTTGAAAACACGATAAAAAAACTGCATTCAGTACAACTATTGGTTCTCATGAGACAAAAATCATGTTGACCAGTGTTATCGGTATATACTTTACCGGTATATTACCTTCCATGACTTAGAGAATAATGTCGACGATTGGGAATTACATATTTGTCAAAACAGACTTATTCTAACGAAACCTCAAAAACTGTATTCTGAAATATATAACAGATTAAACCGGAAAGTACATGCTGAGGCTCAAAATAATGTAAAATGAATTGAACAAAATTATATAGTGTATTAATCTTACGCGTAATTAACTAACTAACTAACTAACTCACTGGCACTATCGAACCCGTAGGTTCATGGCCGCGCGGGCATAAGCTCTCCATATATCCCTATCCTGATCCAATGTTTTCCAATCATTCCTTCTATAATCTCCTTCCCTCAAATCATAGTTAATGTTATTCTCCCACCTCATTCTTGGTCTACCAACTGGGCGTTTTCCCTCTGGCTTTCCTACAAGAAGCTTCCATGCACGGCTTTCATTCCCCATTCATGCCACATGTCCCGCCCATCGCAGTCTACGAGACTTAACTGTACTCATTATATATGGCTTCCTATAAAGACCATGTAATTCACTGTTATGCAGTTTTCTCCATTCACCTGTCTGTTCATCTCTCTTTGGTCCAAAAATTTTCCTAAGAACTTTATTCACAAATACTCATAATCTCCTTGCTTCCCTTAAAGTAAGAGTCCATGTTTCGCATCCATATAATATAACTGGTAGAATAATAGTTTTATATATTTTCAGTTTAATGTTTTTTGAAAGGAGTTGGGACATCAAGAGTCTCTGCAATGCATAATAGCACGCATTTCCAGAATTGAGCCTATGTTTAATTTCTTTGTGCATCTCATTCCTGTTCCTAAGTATTTGAATTCAGCCACTTCCTCAAAAGTGGCTCATCTTACGCGTAATTATATGAATAAAAAGAATATTTAACTCGTGTTCCAATTGGGAATCAACGACCAATCACGTTTCAATTAATTGTGTTTTACAACCAATCGCAGTCGTGTTTCACCTCGATATTTATCCACTTCTGTTTATCATATTAAAGAAAGCTCCTCATTTTGAATATCCTGAACAAGTGAGAGCATTATTTTGCAGTGACTGACTCTCGAACAAATACGTTGAATATAGCAAATAATGAACAGATTCCTTCGAACTACACGTTTGATAATTGTTGTTCAATAATTGTGTTTTTAAATAATGATTTTACTGAGTTGTTTAATATAAAAATAATTAATAATCTATAATATTCGTTATAATATACAGTTTGATGTGTCTCATTTTTGCTCCACTAGAGTGCATTCTTACAATATTGCGATCCTATTTCGCAATAAAGAATATGATCTAGTTGCAGTGGATGAACAAAAGAAACAAACATTTCTCATTTGTTTTCAAACATCGTTGTTTACAATAAATACAGGGTGCGGCAGCATAACTTCCTTTTTTTAAAACTTAATAAAATGCATTGTATGAATCAGAAAATTTTTATTCGTTTTTTATAATATAGGCACATGCATAAAGTTTTGTTTTACTCAGTTTTGAAGATCAAATCAGGTAGGTGACGTCCCCCATTCTCCATACACTGAGTAAACCGATTTCTGGCGTTTGTCATGACTCCTGCCAGCATAGCAGGCGTTATGTTGGCAATTTCTTCCTGGATGTTGGTCTTCAAATCTTGTAGGGTCCTTGGACGGTTCACATAAACACGGGATTTCAAATAACCCCATAGAAAAAAATCACAAGGGGTCAAATCGGGAGAGCGGGCCGGCCACTTCAAATCGCCCCTAATTGAGATAAGGCGCTCTGGGAAGTGTTCCCTCAAAACAGTCATCGATGCTCTTGAAGTGTGTGCCGTTGCACCGTCTTGTTGGAACCAAGTGTCCCCTAAGTCCAACTCATCTAGCCGTGGGAAAAAAAAAATCCTGTAACATGTTTACATACCGGTCCGAATTCACTGTCACTGTGACTTCATTTTCCTCAAAGAACCAGGGACCAATAATTCCACTTGAGGAAATTGCACACCACACTGTGACTTTAGGTGAATGCAAAGGCCTTTGATGCAATTGTCGAGGATTGGTGTCAGCCCAGTAGCGCATGTTTTGTTTGTTGACGGATCCACACAAATGAAAATGGGCTTCATCACTAAAAAAAACAATAGCGTCCTCAGGAACGACTTCCAGAAGAACCTCACACGCGTTCCTCCGAGAATTGAAGTCACGTTCAGAAAGTTCCTGCACAATTGCCATCTTGTATGGATGGAAATGAAGATCATCATGAAGTATTCTCCTTACAGAACGATCGGAAAGTCCAAGGGCAGACGCATGTTTGCGCGCAGAACGCCGTGGTGATCGCAACATTGAAGCTCTCACTACCTCAATGTTCTCAGGTGATCTAATCGGCCGAGGGACTCCAGTTCTTCGTCTTGTCGCACTTGCAGTTTGTCTGAACGTAGTGACCCACGTAACAATTGATTTCCGGTCCGGGACAGGGGCCAACGGGGCTAATTTAAAGCGATTCCGAAAGGCGCGCCGGGTTGCGATCACAGAACATCCGCTCGAAAAGTAGGCCTCAATGGCAAACGCACGCTCCTCACTGTTCCAACGCATGATGGCGACTGAACTGTGTCAGGACAAAACTTTATAGTCCCCCCTCTCGAACGAGACCACTAGCGCTCCGCTACGACATCAACCGACTAAATGGCGCACATTTTAAAAAAGGAAGTTATGCTGCCGCACCCGGTATATAAATATTTTAAAATAGTTATATTTAAATAATGATTTGTGAGTAAACAGCTTAATTTTATTCGTTAAATAGTCCTAACAAATGTCATTCTTGATTTCCAAATTCTCTAGATAAATTGGAAATCACTCGTGGCATTACCCATGACTATTTAACTCATGCCCCAAATGACAATCAATGACCAATCATATGTCAATGAATTTTGATTTACAACCGATCACAATCGTTTTCACCTCGATTTTGTCACTTTTATTTATCTTATCACGTGGTTCCCAGACTATATAATAGTGCACGAATGAAACCAGATTGTGCTTGCGAGATATAATAGAAAAATATTCGTAGCAATTGATTATACCATAAAAAAATAAACAACTATTTGCACTTTCTTAAACGTATTATTTCCCAGGAATTAACGTTGCAGAAAAATATAATTGACGTATTTACATCATAGGACATCAGAAATTAATTAGTAACCTCTAATGATGTTTAATTTTTTCTCCACTAGGGTTCAATTCTCACAATATTGCGATTCTATTTTGGCAATAAATATGATCTGGTTGCAGTGATTAACAAACGAAACATAACGTTTCTCATTTGTTTTCAAACATCGCCGTTTACATTAAATATATGAATATTTTAGAATGACTATGTTTAAATAATGATTTGTGAGTAAACAGCTTGATTTTATTCGTTAAATAGTCCAAAAAATTGCCACTCTTGATTTCCGAATTCTCTAGATAAAATAACTTGGAAATCACTCGTGGCATTACTTATCATAAACTTACTTACTTACTTACTTACTCACTGGCACTATCGAACCCGTAGGTTCATGGCCGCGCGGACATAAGCTCTCCATACATCCCTATCCTGAGCCAATACTTTCCAATCATTCCCTGTATATTCTACTTCCCTCAAATCATAGTTAATGTTGTTCTCCCACCTCATTCTTGGTCTACCAACTGGGCGTTTTCCTTCTGGCTTTCCTACAAGAAGTTTCCATGCACGTCTTTCATTCCCCATACGTGCAACATGTCCTGCCCATCGCAGTCTATGAGACTTAATTGTTCTTATCATAAACTTGTTTGATAAATTCCAGGTGAAACACGACTGTGATTGGTTGTAAATCAAAATTCATTGAAACGCGATTGGTCATTGACTCCCATTTGGGGCATGAGTTAAATAGTCAGCAATAATTGATTATTCATTAACCAGTCGATATAATACGCCAAAATTCTGATCTGTAAAATCCTATAGTATTTGTTATACGTTTTGCTCTAAATCGGAACCTATTTATTTTTAGTATATGGCAATTAGAATTATTTAAAGCTTTATTTTTTTAATCGCCAGTGAGAGCAGAGAAATACAAAAGAATGAAAAGAAGGGGTGTTCTATACTCATGTGAAACAGGTATTTGCTGTTTAATTGGTTTAGTGCGCCTCCAGTATCGGATATCAGTTTAGTCAGGGAATGAGCGGTATGCATGCATGATCATATCACAAAGGGATGCTTCAAATTCAAGCCATGTTCAGCACAGTGTCCCGTCCATCATGTTACTTCCAGGGGATTGCTTTAATTGCAACATACCATTTTGTCACAAAGATCCCTCGCAAATTTTTGTAACTTTCAACTGAATACCACATTCTTATTGCAGAATTCGCTTTGAACTTCCTGCTCTGTGAAACTAGGCTAGGTACTTCGATACCGTTCACCAGCTACGTTCACTGAATTATTTCTTTCTAGCAGGATTTCAGTCTATAATATGTATCTCTCTTCCTTTTAGTTCATCCTCACTCTTTGGAGTCACATTTACACGCCACTAGTTTGGGACTTGACACGTAAAAAATTCTACATGCCA
The DNA here is from genome assembly GCA_030220185.1 of Diploptera punctata. Taxonomy (NCBI): domain Eukaryota; kingdom Metazoa; phylum Arthropoda; class Insecta; order Blattodea; family Blaberidae; genus Diploptera; species Diploptera punctata. Next base: position 65,372 of record JASPKZ010002318.1, read on the forward strand.
TGCAAAATACGCGTACTTAACGTAAAAAATATAAAATATGTAAAAAAGCCTCCAACAAGCTATAACGTTTCTCCAATTTTTATTACACATAAAATCAAGGATTTGAAATGGATCTTGTTTATGTAGAATCCCAAATTCATGCTTACAAGCTATGATATTGAATGTGTAGGCTTAAAATATACCATATTTTATAAGACGCACCTTAATTTTTTCGTATTTTTTTTAAATAACACTTTACCATTAAATAATTAGATTGCAAAGCCAGACTAAAAGATCTTAGTTTATAAAACCGTTCTGATCTTTAAAATCCCTGAAAATCGTCATCTGAACTTTCTTCTTTTCTTTGTCATAGTTGTTCTCTTTATACAGAGTGAATCATAAATATGGCTATACGTTCGATCACGTTGTATGATGAAAATATTACTATTACAGGAAATATGAAATTACCATTGGAAAGGCAATTATTCAAATTACAACAATGGAATAAAACAAAACCGTGGAGAACTTACGTCATTAGTCAAAATGGCGTTGAATATGCAACAGCAAATTACAATTGCTGTATGGGCAATAACGTATGCTAATGATCGTGAGGCCGCAATACGGGCAAGACGTGAGTTTAACGTAGCATTGCAGCCGTCGACTGTGGGGAAGTGGAGAAAACGACTGATGGAAACGGTAAGGATGCAGAAAATCAAACCTCCTGGAAGGCCTCGCATTAGCACGGATGCAGAAACAACGAAGAGAGGCGTTCGACGCTAGCCCACAAAAATCAACCTGCCAAACTGCACGTGAGCAGTGATTTGTTTTGTTTTGTTCTATTGTTGTAATTTGAAGGATTCCCTTTCCAATGATATCATATTTCCTTTAATGATAATATTTTCGTCATGAAATGCGATCAAACGTATAGCCATACTTCTGAATCACTCTGTACATAAAATGGTCTTCACTAACATCGAGAGCGTTACTTACGCCGCACTTGAAATATTTAACAATAATGTCTTCTCTCACTATAGACCACGACTATTTTATCCACTGCCACACTTGTTTGATTGTATCTCGTTTTAAAGCTCCCTTGGGCGTGAATTCATGTTGGGTTTCATCTATCATCCATTTGTTCAAGTTCACTGGCATCGTAGACTGCAATGGCGCCCATAGGCTAGACAGTGTTCCGGGTTTTGATGGCGAGGCGGAAGGAAGAGAGTGTTAGCAAGTTTGTGAATCCCCGCAACTCATATTCGTCGCATCAGTGCACTAATATAATGTTGCCAGATAGAGATAATTCCCGTGGCATCGAATATATGGCCATTTTTAAGACTGGCAGGAATTTTAAATCAAACACTGGATATTTTTTTATTATTTCGAGTATAAGACGCACCTGAAATTTTGAGGCAATGTTTCGGAGAAAAAGTGCGTCTTATATTCCGTAACATAGGTAAGTTCTGGCCACTGATAAAATAACTGAGTCAGGTAATATGTTTTATGGCTCAGACTTGGTGACTCAATCACTTCTTCCTCTTGAGAAATATGAAACACTATAATGTAACACCTTGATGAAACAATGCGTTATGACTAGAAGCTTTAGAACCAAGTGTATAATAGTGTTATTACAGTATATAAACTTCCTTCTGAGAACTTTAAATATACTCTAACGGTAATCAATAGATTCAGTTTTTTATCGGATCGTAACAAAACCTGATAATGCCACGAGTGATTTCCAAATTATCGATAAATTCACGACTCACGAAGTGAGGAGTGAATTTATCTAGAGAATTTGGAAATCAAGAGTGGCATTTGTTAGAATTATTTAACGAATAAAATTAAGCTGTTTACTCACAAATCATTGTTTAAATATAGTTATTTTAAAATATTTATATATTTAATGTCAACGGTGATGTTTGAAAACAAATGAGAAACGATTGGTACGTTTCATTTGCTTCTTTTGTTCATCACTGCAACCAGATCATATTATTTACTGCCAAAGGAACGCAATATTGTAAGAATGCACTCTATTGGAGAAAAAACGAAACACATCAAACTGTATATTAATTAATTTCTGGTGCCCTATGATGTAAATATCACAATTACATTTTTCTGGAATGTTATTACCTGGGAAAAAATACATTTAAGAAAGTGCAAACAGTGGTTTCTTTATTTGGTGGTATAATCAATTGCTATAAATGTTTTATATTAACTCACACATCCGCTAGGTGTTGACTCTCATGAACTATAATACAATCTGGTAGCCGTATTTCTTAGAGAGTCAGTCACTGCAAAATAATGCTATGACCTATTCAGAATTTTAAAAAGGAGGTGTTTTCTTTATTATGATAAACTTTAGTTCATAAATTCTAGGCGAAACACGACTGTGATTGGTTGTAAATAAAAAACATTGATATGTGATTGGTCATTGACTCCCATTTGGGGCATGAGTTAAATAGTCATATTAAATGGTGAGATAAATATTTTATAATAATGATGAAAAAAAATTGTGAATGTTTGTTGCAAACTGACAGCACTCAGCAACAAAAAAGAAACCGTTTTTTGTCTCAGATTCTGATAGTATTTTTCCTCCTGAATTCAAATATGATATCGGTTTTTCTCCATCACGCAAGGTTTCCGAGAGACAGGAATGTATAATTTCAAACACTTTAATATTTTCTACGTTCGTAACTACACAATATTCGAACATTCGGACTCACCTAGAAAGTAAGAAATGACGATTTTCTGCTATATTTCGCCTGTGGAGCATCCCTCTTGATGGTCCAACAGTAATCGGCCGGCATATTAGGATTCTATTTGCCTTCATATATATTTTTCCATAGCTGAAATCTCCTGAGTTAGCTCATTTGGTTTTATTTTACAATTGACAAATGGACGAAAAAACGTTTATTAAAAAAATAATTATTTAAATTCATTAATTGAAATTGAAATAAAGAATACTGTGGGTGATGGAGAAATTCTGAATACGTATTTGAAAACACGATAAAAAAAACTGTATTAAATACAAGTATTGGTACTCATGATACAAAAATCATGTTGACCAGTGTAGTCTGTAAATCCGTAGTCATTTATCTTCTTCTTCTTCCTTCCAAGTATTAGGCCAAGGCATGTTACGATCCTATAGAAAATTTTCCTTCCAGCGTTTCATAGGACGGCCCAGTGATCTTCATCCTCTTGGTATATAATTATAAACAGCTTTGGGGATCCGATTTGAACTCATTCTTTCAAGATGGTGTCTCCAATTTAGTTGGTACTGTTTAATATATTCCAAAATTGGCGTAGTCTTCAATAGTCATTTATATATATATATATATATATATATATATATATTAATTCATGTTAATTACTAAGATACACTTTTGAGTAACACTAAAAAATTAGGACTGGAAGTAAATATCAATAAAACTAAATATATGGTCACACATAGAAATTCATTATATAATGGAAATGGACAGCTAATGACAAATGAGGGAAATTTTGAGGAAGTGGCTGAATTCAAATACCTAGGAACAATGATCACAAATAGGAATGAGATGCACAAAGAAATTAAACATAGGCTCAATCCTGGAAATGCATGCTATTATGCATTGCAGAGACTCTTGATGTCCCAACTCCTTTCAAAAAACGTTAAACTGAAAATATATAAAACTATTATTCTACGAGTTATATTATATGGGTGCGAAACATGGACTCTTATTTTAAGAGAGGAAAGGAGATTACAAGTATTTGAGAATAAAGTACTTAGGAAAATTTTTGGACCAAAGATAGATGAACAGACAGGTGAATGGAGAAGACTACAAAACAATTAACTACATGGGTCTTTATAGGAAGCCAGATATAATAAGGACAGTTAAGTCTCGTAGACTGCGATGGGCAGGACATGTTGCACGTATGGGGAATGAAAGACTTGCATGGAAGCTTCTTGTAGGAAAGCCAGAGGGAAAACGCCCAGTTGGTAGACCAAGTATAAAGTGGGAGAATTACATTAACTATGATTTGAGGGAAGTAGGTTATACAGGGAATGATTGGAAGGCATTATCTCGGGATAGGGATGTATGGAGGGCTTATGTCCGTGCGGCCATGAACCTACGGGTTCGATAGTGCCAGTGAGTGAGTAAGTAAGTAAGTAAGTAAGTAAGTTAATTACTAAGATTGGTTGGAGAAACCCCTCAATGATGGGGAAAAATTCTCATAATGAATGAATTAATGAATAATAATGAATCAGCAGACTACTTCACAAATTATGTGGGAACTTACTTTCGTTCATTTGTGAGTTAACAAAAAAAATTGAACAAAATGCAGTTTCTTTGAAGCTATTATTAAAAATACAGCAAAGGACTACCCTAAACCCATATAAGAAACATCTCAGAATCAGTCTGTGGAATAACTTAATTTCTCTGCATTTTACGCAACATAATGAAAATATAGTTCCCTATTTTACAAAAATAATTTAATTAAATAGGTTGCACACTGACAATAAACGGTGATTACTAGTTGACGAAGTGACAAAAGTAGTTTAATTAAGCAGGTAAACTGAGGAAATTGAATGTCACACTTCAGTTTTGGGTGTTGTTTCTGACGCAAATTTTCAATTATCCGATTGTCATAATAAGAGAAGCGGCCGCAGGGTTAATTGTTTGCATGCGCCGGGGAATTAGATGCGTGAAATTGAGTTAAAAGGGGAAATTATGTGAGTTGCATGACCCACCACATGTTTCGCATTACTGCGTTATTACAAAATATCCTCAACTATTTTAACTTATGATGCATTGCAGTCAGTTGCACGACCAGGAAACCAACAACATTTATAGAACAATCTAACAGATTTTTTTTAAATCCATTAGGCAGGAACTGCATAATATTTCTCAGCAAGTTGAACTTATTTTACGATCTTGCTGGCTCACCGAATATACAGAGTGAGTCTAAATCCCCCTTACAGAAATTGAAGACTTGTAGTAGGACCAAGGCAATTAAGTTTAGCATAGGAAATTCTACCAGTTATATTATATGGGTCCACCGCTGTGGTCTCGAGGTAACGTGCTGCCTTGTCACGCAGCGGGCCCGGGTTCGATCCCCGGTCGGGTCAGTTTTTGTGGGTGAGGTTTTTATCGGGGTTTTTCCTCACCTGTAAGACAAATGTCAGGAAAACTTTAAGGCCCAAACGGTCCCCGAAATCATATGGCCATCATTATCATCATCACCATCATCCTTCACCGGTGTGGAAAGCAACGGCAAGCTACCACACCAACAATTTCCTCGTAAAACTGCAAGCATAGCATGAAAATGTTATGATTGCAATAAAGGACCTGCCTTCGGGCAGAATTACTATGGATGTATGGATATTATATAGAAGCGAAACGTGTACTCTTAATTTAAGGGAGGAAAGGAGATTACGAGTATTTGAGAATAAAGTTCTTAGGAAAAGATTTGGACCAAAGAGAGATGAACAGGCAGGTGAATGGAGAAGACTGCATAAAAATTAACTACATGGTCTTTATATGAAGCCAGATACAATGAGAACAGTTAAGTCTCGTAGACTGTGATGGGCAGGACATGTGGCACGAATGGGGAATGAAAGACTTGCATGGAAGTTTCTTATAGGAGAACCAGAGGGAAAACGCCCAGTTGGTAGACCAAAAATGAGGTGGGAGAATAACATTAACTATGATTTGAGGGAAGTAAATTATACAGGGGATGATAGGAAAACATTGGCTCAGGATAGGGATATATGGAGAGCTTATGTCCGCGCGGCCATGAACCTACGGGTTCCATAGTGCCAGTCAGTCAGTCAGTCAGTCAGTCAGTCAGTCAGTCAGTCAGTCAGTCAGTCAGTCAGTCAGTCAGTCAGTCAGTCAGTCAGTCAGTCAGTCAGTTAGTTAGTTAGTTAGTTAGTTAGTTAGTTAGTAGTTATATGAACTCATGTCCGGAAACGTACCGATTTTCCACTACATGCAAAATCACCTCACACGCTTTTTCGGCGCCGCTCAACTAGATAGTCTTGACTAGGGTAATCCATACATCATTTCCCGCTCACCTGATGTTCCATATCCACAGCAAGTTTGTTTACGTGCTGTTCAGTTGAGTTTGTGATCTGCCCAGAGACGTTTGTACCTGCACAGTACAGTAGTAATCCTTCACAACAGTACAAGGTGTACGTACTTCATTGTTAAACTGTGTTCTTGTTATCCAAGGCATACACGTTTGTAGAATACGCAGACATGAAGCTCGGTGCAATGGCAGGTCCGATTGCTTAGCCTGCACGTTCTCCCGACTTAACCCCGTTAGTCTACTACCTGTGAAGTCAAAAAATGCTTAATTTACGATACCCTTGTAGAATCAGAGGAAGACCAACTTTTACGAGTTATGGCTGCGACAGATGTTGGAGAACCAAGGATTGGTGATCGTGTGTACGAGAACATGGTACGGAGGTACCGGATCTGTATTGAAGTCGGTGATCGTCATATCGAGCCTTTCTTGTAAGTGTTTCCAGACGACAGGCAGCAGGAGGCGGAGAGAGCAATATGTGTTGTGGTATTTCATGTGTAACGGAAAAACGGTACATTTCCGGACATGAGTTCCTGCATTAAATGTAATTGTCTTGGTCCCCTCTACAAGTCCTGTACAATGGAGAACTGTGAATGTTTGTTACAAATTGATAGTTTATAAGTCACAATTAAAGTATACAATTATAAAATAGTTACCTAAAAGATCCGTCTCCTCAACTTAATGAGTTTATAGGTCCGTACTGATTATGTATTTTTTTAAATCATGCTAATTACTAAGATTGGTTGGAGAAAACCCTCAATGATGAGGAAAATTCTCAAAACGAGATGACCAATACTAATAAAATTCATTGTTAAAACCCTTGAGGTGAAGAGTCATAAAATAAAATAAGTTAAAATATACCTTCTTCTTCTTCTTCTTCTACTACAAGGTTTAGGCTATGCAGCCTGTTCCGGCGAAGTTAAAAGAGGAGTCCATCTTCTACGTGGTCGGCCAACATCTCTTGTTCCTCTGGGATTATACAGGAAGGTTATTTTTGGTATTCTTTCCTTGTTCATTCTCATTAAGTGTTCTGTCCATTTCTTATTATTTTCGCTGATTTTATCTTCAATTTTATATATATTTAATTCTTCTCGTATAGTTTCATTCCTTATTCTATCCGCTCTTATGCATCCTTTCACATTACGTAAAAACAGCATTTCCGCAGTCTGTATCCTACTTTTATCCCTTGATTTCATTACTCAATTTTCACTTCCATACAACAACAAAGGAACAGCCATTGTTTTATATAATTTAAGTTTCGTATCTTTCCTTGTTTTCCGACCTTCTTAGCTAAAATCCGTCGTCCTCAACTTACAGAATATGTAATCTTTATGCTTGTAGGCTTTCAGAACATCCGTTCCATCTTCAGGAGGTACCTCTTCGCTACAACATCCAGTATGATGGTTGATGCTGCTGGTCCTAATCCAGCAGCATCAACCATCATACTGGATGTTGTAGCGAAGAGGTACCTGCTGAAGATGGAACGGATGTTCTGAAAGGCCTACAGGCATAAAGATTACATATTTTTTAAGTTGAGGACGACGGATTTTACCTAAGAAGGTATATTTTAGCTTATTTTATTTTACGAGATGAACAATCTATCGATACTGTCGGGATTTGAATCCAAGTTCCTCAGAACAAGAGGCTGTTATGAAAATCGCTAGTTCGGAAGGACTTATAATTCTTTGAAAATATTAATCACGTTTCCACAGGTCGTGTTCGGGTAAATCCCTAAACTTTAGTACCTTACAATAGGAACAAAACTCACAGAGAGATCTGTTAATGTGAGAAAAAGGAATGGAGTACGAACTCTAAAAACTAATCTACATTAAGTATGCAGACAAAGAAACTGATATCATTTTCGTATTTTAATATAAGTGGAAAAAGTTGAATGTTTCAAGAAATGCGATGTTAAGCAATTACATCCCTTGGGGAGGGATTTTTACTCTCCTCTCTTTTTTTTTTTTTGTTTCAGTATAAGTAATTAGCAACTAGTGTCGTTTCGTAATATTGCGGTGCGAGAAGGAAATCATCCTAGTGGCGGTGACTGCATCTCTTAATGAGAATTAGTGGCCGTTACTTTAATTGCAGTCTTAATTCACCGGGACTTGGAGATCCAAAACCTGAACGAAGTACTTCCCTGGAGAGTTTATGGTGTGGTCACATCATAACTTATAAAACTCTCGTAGAGAAAAACCTGTAATAATATATTTTTTGCACGATAGTGCGTTCTGTCGTAGCTACAGTAATGGCGGCAACGATTGAAAGTCCAATTTCTAAATTTCGGGGTTGCCAACCTATAAACAACTAAATAACTATACTGTAAAGTAAAGTAAAGTGATCCCACAACAGGCCCGGAGACCCTTGGGGTAGGAGGTTAAGGCTCCCACATTTTCTAAACAATCGGCACTTTATGTCAGCCGGGTTGTCAGCCTTGCGTGACGGCCGCCTTTACCCCCAGAACAAGCGTCTGGTACTCATTTCCGTTAGAGGCTGAGTCGACCCCAGGGCCATAGTGCTGCCAGAGGGTTTGGGTCAGTTTAAAAATCCTGACCCCAACGGGACTTGAACCCTCGACCCTCCGGCTTGTAGCTCAGTGCCTTAACCACTACGCTACGGCGTGCTCCAAATAACTATACTGTAATATTACAAATTACCTTCCTAGGGAGGGAAGAAAAGCCACTGCCCTTAATATATACTACGTACAATGTATCCATCTGCCCGAGGGCAGGTCTTTCACATCAATCATAGCATTTTCATGCTATGCTTGCAGCTTTACTAGGGAATTGTAGGTGTGGTAGCTTCCCGTTGCTTTCCACACTGGTGAAGGATGATGATGATAAGGATGAAGATGTTCATGATGATGGCCATAAGATTTCGGGGACCGTTTGGGCCTTAAAGTTTTCCTGACATTTGTCTTACAGGTGAGGAAAAACCCCAATAAAAACCTCACCCAGAAAAACTGCCTCCACCGGCGATCGAACCCGGGCCCGCTGCGTGACAAGGCAGCACGCTACCTCGAGACCACAGCGGTGGACTGTACAATGTATATACAAAGTTATATCCAAAAGGTAGTGTTAATATATGGCCTACATTATACGAAACAAATAACTGCGTTTTAAATGAACGGAACTATATTCGAAATAATATAAAACAAATTCGTACTTGCCGCCATTGTATTCCTAATTGGTGTCACGGCCTGCTGTAGTATCAACTAAATTATTTTCGGCATTTAGCGCATATATATTGGCCAGACTACTAACGTCAGTCAGTTGCGCGAGTGCGTTTTGTCGTACTTACAGGAATGGCGGCAAATTTCAATTTCCTAAATTTCAGGGTTGCCAACCTATAAATAACTAAATAACTATACTGTAATATTACAAATTACCTTCCTAGGGCGTCAAAAAAACCGCTGTCCTTAATATATACTACGTACAATGTATATACAAAGTTATATCCAAAAGGTAGTGTCAATATATTGCCTACATTATACGAAACAAATAACTGCGTTTTAAATGAACGGACCTATATTGGAAATAACTAACTAACTAAACTAACTAACTCACTGGCACTATCGAACCCGTAGGTTCATGGCCGCGCGGACATAGCTCTCCATACATCCTATCCTGAGCTAATGTTTTCCAATCATTCCCTGTATAATCTACTTCCCTCAAATCCCACCTCATTCTTGGTCTACCAACTGGGCGTTTTTCCTCTGGTTTTCCTACAAGAAGCTTCCATGCCAGTTTTCATTCCCCTTACGCGCAACATGCCCTGCCCATCGCAGTTTACGACGAGACTGTTATTATATCTGGCTTCCTATAAAGACCATGTAGTTCATTGTTATGTAGTGTTCTCCATTCACCTGTCTGTTCATCTCTCTTTGGTCCAAAAATGTTCCTAGTCCCCATTCGGTTCTCCGGGCGGGGACTACTTCAGGGAACCCATGCCAAAGGCTCAAACACAGGGACATGTTCCTAGGAACATGGAATGTTAGGACATATTCGAAATAATATAAAACAAATTCGTACTTGCCGCCATTTTATTCCTAATTGGTGTCACGGCCTGCTGTAGTATCAACTAAATTATTTTCGGCATTTAGCGTATATATATTGGCCAGACTACTAACGTCAGTCAGTTGCGCGAGAGTGCGTTTTGTCGTACTTACAGCAATGGCGACAATGATTGAAAGTTCAATTTCCTACATTTCGGGATTTCAACCTATAAATAACTAAATAACTATACTGTAATATTACAAGTTACCTACCTAGGGCGGGGAAGTAAAACCACTTTCCTTTATGTATACTACGTACAATGTATTTATACAAGAAAGTATTACCCAAAAGGTAGTGTTAACCCTTAAATTGACAAAACACAAATTTCTTCTGTTAGTTATTTGGATGTGGCGGACCGCAGTGAAAACGGAATCTTATGTAACTGCTATTATTAGATATATTTTATAATTAGATACATATATTTAAGTGGTTTCTTTTTGTTGGTTTTCTTCTGATTTATTTAAAATATTAAATTAATTAAACCAACTGATGTATCCAAAAAAAAATCATTATTTTCCATAGCTGAAATCTCCTGATGAAAGTGTTCCCCGTGTTCATCGCTCACTCCGCCAACATTTTCCGGGAAGAAATCTAGGTTTATTAATAATATAATTATTTAAATCCATTAATTGAAATTGAAATAAAAAAACTGTGGGTGATGGAGAAATTCCGAATACATATTTGAAAACTGCATTAAGTAAAACTATTGGTACTCATGAGACAAAAATCATGTTGCCCAGTGTTACCACAAAAAAAATGATTAGGTGAAGAAGTTCGAGCAAGGATTACAATGGGCAATAGATTCTTCTATGCATTAAAACAAGTTTTTAAGTCAAGAACAATAAGTAGGATAGCAAGAACTAAAATATATAAAACAATATTGAAACCAATGGTTATATTTGGAAGCGAAACATGGACATTATCAGAAAAAGATAAGTACATATTAAATACATGGGAAAGAAAAACATTAAGGAAGATATATGGAGCAGTACAGGAACAAGATACTTGGAGAATTAGAACGAACCAGGAATTGAAATAATTATAGGAATTTAGATCTGGTAGGAGATATTAGAAGAAAGAGACTGGAATGGGTTGGACATGTGTTGCGGATGGAGCAAGAATGAGGTGCTAGAAAAATTTAAGAAGGGGAACCGGAAGGAAGAAGAAATGTTGGAACAGAGACACTAAGGGCGGAATTCATGAAACCATCTTCACGAAAAGAGCGACTCTCTCCCCCTCTCCATGACGTAGAGAGGGGGAAAGAGTCGCTCTTTGCGTAAAGATGGTTTCATCAATTCCGCCCTAAGATGGTTAGATAAGGGTGAGAAAGACTTAAGACAACTGAAGGTGAAAAGATGGAGACAGAAAGCAGTAATAGAGAAGAATAGGCAGTTGTTATGATGGAGGCAAAGGTTCATAGAGAACTGTAGAGCCAAAGGAAGAAGAAGATATTAACCCATTCGCCTCAAAAGAAGAAAAGACTCGCCGGCAGATAAATGGCTTCAACTCAGAAGACGAGGTACACTCGCTAACTCTGCATAGTATTTGGATGAATCAATAATACACAACATAGCTATATTTGCCCATTTGGTTCCCCAAGGAACTCCCCCCGTTTTAATACCATTTGTAGTTATATATTTTCCAATATTTTGTATATCCCTCGGCAGAATAATATTTTGTTAATATTTATGAATAGTAGAGGAATGTGTTTTGACCTTCGCCCATTTTGAAATTTCAAGTACCGTTATATTTTGTTTGTTTTTTAATGTTTTTACCAATATACAATATAATTTACGGTAACTTAAATCCGGTTTCCGGGCATACATTTGAGCTACTTATATCATGACAGCGAATGGGCTAACTAAGGACTATTTATCTATTTTGAAACATAACATTACTTTTATTGCAAGTTTTACGGTTTCCTTTAGCACCTTACATGCTCTATTTTTTCCTATCTTGATAGCCCATCTATATTTAAAAGAAGTACGTAGCATCTCGGGGTCCAGATCACCTATATATCATGGGTATTTTTACCTATACTAAGGTAATGAAACTGTCCTTATTTTCGCTAACATCATAACCTCCACTTAATAAACATTATTCAAATAAAAACTTATAAAATGCATTGTACCTGACTCACTGGCGGTTTATGCATTAATTTTTTTTTTACTAATAATATAAGTACCTGAGATATCAGTTTCCCTCTAATTACAACGTTTTAATTCATCAGGAATACTACTACCGTTATAACCATATATTTAATCTTTTTAAAAATACATGATATTTCCTAGAGCAAGAAAAGATATATACACTGACATGTTGCGAGGTTTCAGAGACTTTTGATGTCCCAACTCCTTTCAAAAAACGTTAAGCTGAAAATATATAAAACTATTGTTCTACCAGTTATATTATATGGGTGCGAAACATGGACTCGTACTTTAAGGGAGGAAATGAGATTACGAGTTTTTGAGAATAAAGTTCTTAGGATAATTTTTGGACCAAAGAGAGATGAACAGACAGGTGAATGGAGAAGACTATATAACAATGAACTACATGGTCTTTATAGGAAGCCAGATATAATAAGAACAGTTAAGTCTCGTAGACTGCGATGGGCAGGACATGTTGCACGTATGGGGAATAAAAGACTTGCATGGAAGCTTTTTGTAGGAAAGCAAGAGGGAAAACGCCCAGTTCGTAGAACAAGAATGAGGTGGGAGAACAACATTAACTATGATTTGAGGGAAGTAGATTATACAGGGAATGATTGGAAAGCATTAGCTCTGGATAGGGATGTATGGAGAGCTTATGTCCGCGCGGCCATGAACCTGCGGGTTCGATAGTGCCAGTGAGTAAGTAAGTATGTTGCGAGGTTTCAGATACACAACGGCGCGGCACGGAGAATGAAAGTTTTTTTTTTAGTCCCGGGTTATGTCATGAAATAATCAACTCTCTTCAGTAAGTTATTAAATAAGATTTGACCTATGCATATAAAAGTACAAACAATTTCCACACTCATCTATCCTCCATGGAAGAGTCAGAGAGTTGACAGTTTAAGCAAGTTAGAAGTAATTCGCGCAAGATATTAGCTCCTCTGCTGCTCCTAATTGAATTCGTCACAATAAAAAAATATATTAACCTAATGAGTAATTACATTTCTCTGTCATATTTTTACCGCTTCAATTTGTATTCTACTGTATAAAGTATTGAAAAATGTTAATTCAACTTTCACTTAAATAATTCCGAGAAAATAAAAAAAAACTCTCTCACAAACACTAACAGTCTTACTAATAAAAATGTCTTATACAGGCTTTCATCAGTTGTTTAGTTATACAATATATAAGCCTTATGTAGATCACGTATAATTTCTTTACTAATAAACGATGTGCCGGAGCTATATAACAAAACAACTGTTATACACAATACATCACATATTCGTCATCATAATGACGTCAGAACAATATTACGCGCAGTTTGTAACAGAAATAAAACAACATCAACTAGTGATTAATTGTGTAAGAAATGAATATGGAAAAGAATTAATATAGATTCCCTACTTGGGGAGGTACGGAAAAAATAAGTGTGTTTGTTATGGATTCAACTGGATTTATTAGGCTTAAAGGACCTTCGGGACTTGGAAAAACTGGTAGCGGTTTCCTAGCCGAGCGTTAGTATGAGGATGTACAGTTTACATGCATTGAAATAAACAAAAGGAGTCTTATCTTAAACTATTTTATTACTAAAGTATAAATAATTAGAAATCCTAAATATCTCTAGCCCTAATTCTATTCTGAGCCTATATTAAACTACAGTACTATCTCGGGGATTGAGAAAGGGAGTTGTGGAATTTTTAACTCTAACCAAATCTACATAATTAAAATATCCCTTGTTGAAAATATCGTATTAAAACAGTCTACATGTGTAGACTTCTATCAGAATAGTTAAGGTAATTGAATACAAATCTAAAAGAAATTGACTACATTATTAAGAAAAATGGTCGGTGACTTACCCTCCAGCAGTACACACACAGACAGACCGAGCCCATCACTTCTCAAGTGTTATATATTTCAAAAATGACCTGAAGTCACCCTAAAACTGTACTTCTAACATTCCAAAGCACTAAAAGTAGGGATGTTTACAGTTAGCTTCAATCAAGACTTTGATCTGAACTATACTCTATCTCAACAATCAAGACTTTGATCTGAACTATACTCTATCTCAACAGACTTTGCTCGAATAATTAAAATAATCTATAAAACAATAAAGAATCCATATAAGGAACTATGTATTTATTACATATTCCCCCCTTCTCAATCCCCAGAAAGGGTCTTTTAAGGCCCTTTTTGGGGCCGCTGAAGTTGTGTACTTAGACTACGCACAAGCTTTTTAATTGATCTGGATTTTGTTTACATTGATACTACGAATTTGCTCTATCTCCTGTCCCTACAGCTACTTAACTCTTTCTAACATATGATTTACAAACAGTAATTTAAACAGGAACAATTTTTTTTTATCGTCATGACATTTAGTGTGTTCAAGTTAATCCATTTTCTCTTTACAATTAACCGTAGTTCCCTTCCTCTATATGGGACATAGACGTGTTCATACTTTATCAACCACATTTATCTGGTTTTCAAATTACATCTGGAAAATGGATTAGCCTGTCACTCCGAACCTGAAACAAGAAGACATATATAAAACACAATTTATCTACTCTTCTTCCTTTTCAACTGTTCCATAGTTCTGTTTTCTTCAATGCTGTTACTCTTCCACACTGTCATTCTGAAAAAAAGAAAAATCTAAAACTTTAATTAGAGCTTATCACTTTCTTCACACCACTCGGCTTTCCCACTAGCCGCGTTCACCGAGAAACTTGAGCACTTAGTTCTTGTTTGGCGCCGCGCATGTCCGCGCTCATGCTGATCTAATGCAGCATCCCTGGTTGAATCCGATGCCTGGGACCACGTTCGGTGATGGTATCTTCCTTCAAGTCGGGAGAGAGCCATGCCGGATACTGGGTCTGTCCTTTGGAGTTCTCGAGACCAGCAATTTCTTTTAGGGGCCATGGATTATCCGGAGGATAGGTTTAATGGGATTTCTGTGTTTTTATCCAATTTTCTTACTGTCTATTACTGGTTGGGAATTATTATATGATCCACGGACAATCAGAGGTTCGGTTTGATATGGTTAAGGTATTTGCTTGGTCTCCCATGTCGCACCGTATTGACTGGTGGACATTTCCCATGTTGAATGACTATCCCTGATGTAGTAAGTCGTACCCGCATAGACCCTGTCTTCCTCCTTTTTGTTCTTTGGTATCAGCTAGTCTAAGTTTCGTGGTGTGGGGGATGTCCTAGGTGACTCAACATCCTTCGTCGTTTCTAGTTAGCCCAGTCGTGCTCGTAGTGTCAGATCGTGTGCGTAGTCGTTCTTCTTGTGCTGAGGTTTTTTTTGTGTACCGTTATCTTTGTTTAGTTTTTCTGTTTTTTTTTTCCTTTTTGATTTTTATTTGTTTAAAACTATGGGTTTGCACTACCTTTTTCTTAATAAATTCCATATGGACTTTTAGAAATGAATCAATAGTACCTTCTGGGGTCTCAAAACCAAATCCTAGTTTCTTACTACGAATAGTATCCCTCTTAACTCAACCCCGAATCTTGAGCAACCATGTACATCTTTACTTTTATAATTTTCCTACGTTCAGTTCCTCTAAATTTACTTTTAGTTAGTCATATCTCAATGGTGCAACCAGCAAAATGGTATTTTGCATTAAACTTTAACCTGCCAACCTCGTTCCTATACAAATGTTATCCCTGTTTTATCTTTTGGCGTTGCTAGATTTTACACTGGAAACCGAAAAGAGTGCTCTTATGCCTATCAATTTGCATAGCCTTCATCAACAAATCTCAGTTTCTAAATCATCTTTTTATTTTCCGAAACTTCAATTTGACAGTACTTCAGGGTATATATACACATAATTTCCATAATTAGATCGGTCGATATTTTGCTATACTTAGCAGGCCTAAATTTTGCCTAATTCTAAGGGTTTTATCTAGTCCCTTTCTTTATAATAGAGTCCGAGGTTCGACTGGGTGCGCCCGTCTTCACATCAGTCGGAAAGACATATACTGCACTTATTTAACATGTGAATACTACTTGACCAAAGCCGAATTAGTCCTTACAAACATCAATTAATACTCGTATCCTGAATTTCTGTCATCGTTTCCTTAGGGTCCTGAGGTTGAGAGCATTCTTTCCGTTCTCCACTTCTGAAATAACTGCCTCTATTTCTTACCTCTCCCTTTCCTAGTCTTAATTGTTCTTTATTGAGATATGATTTTTAAGTTACTTGTGTCTGGACAGGGATTCAGGTTTTCATTATTCATTGTCTATTTTCCCGGAATATCTGATCTTACTGCTAATATATCAATCCACTTAGTTTAACCTCTAAATTTTTACTGATTCAATTTTAGAAGTCACCGTGATGTTACGTAACCTGAGTCCTTGTCCTCATTCTCCCTTCTGCTGTCCTAACTTCTGATACGGCGTACTTTACACTCTCTTACCTCACCTAACTGTTGGTTTGATTGGCAAATTCTCATAGCTGATTTGTTGAACTTTTATACATTTATTTTACGTTTTGTATATTTTATTCCCTGATTGTTTCTTGATCTACATGCATTTAAACTGCTTTTTTTTTTCCTCTACTTCTTACTTCCGGGGTTTCCTTGATTTCCCATTACATACATATCATCATTTATTGGGGTTCGATTTTTTTTTTCTTCTTCTTACTCTGAAAATATTTACCCACGTCCTACTCCAGGGTTCTTTCCTTACTTCTTCTTCCACTCGGAACTCCTCCTATCTGTCCCCGCTTGTATCCTAGGGCTCTACTTTACTTTAGACTGCTTATGTGCTTAAACTTATCTACACCACCATAAGTGTTTAACCTCTCGTTTTTATGTCGTCCTCTTCCCTTTCCATCCTCGGTCAATCTGTTCCTCTTGGCCCTACCTGTAGATCGCACAATCGTAATCTCTATGTGTTTCCCTTAGTATTTTCATCTAGTGTCTCAACGTTTCTGACGTCCCTGACTATTATTCGTTGTTCCTTCGTTATTGACCATATCTATGTGTGCATACGACTTTTCCTTCGCGGTTTTCCTGGCATCATCATTTACTCTGGATGGTCCTTAACCATCGCTTCTTGGGGCCCCAGACCCTGACTGGGCTGCGAGCCTCGAAGGCATGGCTAAGCAACGTTTCCCTTAATGCCAACGGTGGCCCTAGTCACGCCTGCCCCCTCCCTTGCGTGATCCCTGTCTCGCAAATAAACCGGGTGAGCCAGCGAACGAACCGGGCACTACATGAAGGCGGAGAGTGTATTCCGTCTAAAGTGGCCCTGGCCCTTCCTGACCCACCCTCTAATTCTGTCGTCGATGGCACAATCGTATGTATGCGCGTTTTCCCAATTTTCCTTCTGTTCCCTCTAGTGCACTAATGTTTCCGGTGTTATTTTTGCTAGTATTTGTTATCTACCCGTTAGGACCATATTCTATCTGTGCGTACGTCTTTCTTCGCGGTATTTCTTTCCGCTTCTCACCGCCGGCGGATTTCCTGGCATCTTCTCCTGCCTCAATTCCTTTAGGTAAGCTAGTGACCTCACCGAACATCGCCTGCGTCAATAGGGGTGAATTTTGATCCTAATCCCTTTGACGGGGGTCGGTTCTTGCCCACTCCGCTTCCTAACGCGCGCCCTGAGTCGCCTGACTCATAAATTCCCTTAGGTAAGCTAGTGACCTCACCGAACAACGCCGGCGTCAATAGGGATGAATTGGATCCTAATCCCTTTGACGGGGGTCGGTTCTTGCCCACTCCGCTTCCTAACAACGCGCCCTGAGTCGCCTGACTCATAAATTCCCTTAGGTAAGCTAGTGACCTCACCGAACATCGCCTGCGTCAATAGGGATGAATTTGATCCTAAATCCCTTTGACGGGGGTCGGTTCTTGCCCACTTCGCTTCCTAACACCCGGGTATCACTAATGTTTATTTCCTCGAGAATCCGTGTTCTCGTTTAATATTCGTTCTCCGATGCCTAACTCTCTACCTGCCGTTGTTCCCTGGTCCTAAAACGTCAGTGCCAAGCCGGCAAGGTTTTATGGCCAGTGCCCCAGGATCACCGAGGAGGTCTGTGACTCCAGATCCTTTTATTACGGGGGTGTCCCACCTTCCGATTGCGCACTCCCTAACTCTTCCCTATTCCTCTGTCTCTCTCGTCTGTGCACTGTTTCCTCCTAAGGGTCGCTGTTCGCATCTCTATCCCAGTAGCTCTAGCGTAGGCTAGGCCTCCTCGAAGTAGTATGTCTCCCTTGCTTCCTATCCTAAATCTGTCACTCTTCTAACTTCTTTTGGGTTTCTGTGCGATTTCCCTAACATCGCTTAGCCAAGATTGACCTAGGTTACAGTCTGTTCGCTCGTTTATCTTTATATGGTTCCGAGTGAGTGTGGGCCCAAGTCTGGCGAGCCTTAAGGCGATCTAGTGGTCATTTACTATTAAAATAAGTTTCAAATCCAATGTGTGTATATGTGTGTGTGTCTATTCTCAGCTGGTC
Source organism: Diploptera punctata (assembly GCA_030220185.1). Classification (NCBI taxonomy): domain Eukaryota; kingdom Metazoa; phylum Arthropoda; class Insecta; order Blattodea; family Blaberidae; genus Diploptera; species Diploptera punctata. The sequence continues at coordinate 84,081 of JASPKZ010002318.1, forward strand.
ACTAGGTCCACTGATATGCTATCAGGGTATACAGAGGGAAAAATCTCGGCCGCAGATTCTTTCTGTTTCCTCCTGTATGCACCTCAGTCAAGTGTCATGATTCAGCCGAGTATAATAATTGTTGTGTAATTTCCATTAGAAATATTATTCAGTGTAGCCCTTGAACTCCCCAAAATGTATATGATAATACTCTCCACTAGATCGATTAAGACACCCAACTATCGGTGAAGTATCCTAACCTCCATTTTCTAAACTGCTATGGGAATAAATTAATTTATTTGTTTTCGATCATTTCTGCATGTTTGTCACTCGATAATTCTGGGGAAATCTTTCAACGCTTGTCCTATTCTTCACTGCGTTTCAAAAAGTTTATAAATTTTCCTAAGTTCACATGCCCCTCTTCCGTTCTCTTTTTTTTTTTAAACCAAGTTGGATAATGCACATCCTCCCTTCTTAATCTGAGCTGTTGTCACTCCTTATTTCTTGCGATGTTAAAATAATTTCTATCCTCCGTGTTGGCATAACTGCTGGTTAATTGAACCTATCAGTCATCTTCCGCTATAGGCTTAACATAGGCTTAACATACTACATGCCTCTATCTGGATTGCTTTCACGTTATCTTCTCGCAAACTGGCCTACTACTTATCCCGGAACCCATTCACTCTTAAATGAGTCCTAATTGCTGAAATTGAGATTGTGGTTTCCGTTATCTTTTATTTTATTCATAAACTCAAGTCTTATTTCTGGTAGTTCGCTCTTATTTCATCATCATCATTATTATTATTGTGGTTTATTAATTTACCGCGAATTATTATTATATTATTATATTTATTATTATTATTATTATTATTATTATTATTATTGTTAGTTGTAAGTTTACTGTGTTTTATTATTATCATTATACCTTATTAATACTGGTAATTTGATTTTATTTTATTTATTTATTTTATTTTTTTTTATTATGATCGTTAAGGTTTATTGTTATTACTGATGTCTGTTATCTTTTTATTAATAGTATTAATATAGTATTTGTCATTATTATTATTATGATTATTATTATTATTATTATTGTTATTATTATTATTATTTAAATACGATATAAGGATTACTGCTAGTCCTATCTGGTATCTCAGTATTACGATCATTTAGGCCTCTTTCCTTTTAATAGTATCCGCCATCCTTTAATCTAATGATTTCTCCTATTACTAGATATTATTTTAATATAGCGTATTATGCTTATCATTATGTTATTGCAATTAGTTTTTATTTCTTACTGGTATTACTATTATTATTATTATTATTATTATTGGTAATTTTTCTGTGAATTATTATTATTATTATTATTATGCAGTATGACTGTCAACTTTTATGGTTATTACTGATGTTTGGTATCATTGTTTATTTTCATTTAATATAGTTATTAAGGTTATTATTATTATTCTTATTATTATTATGATTATTACTATTTTTATTATCATTTTTTTTCCATTATTAGGTCGATTAGTTATCCTGGTTTACTTTTATAGCTCAGATTGCCCGTTGATTATTCACTGAGTCTCGGTCATCCTCTTTACCTCATGACCTGTCTTCGTAATCTGATGCTCCTTTATACCTGCCAAACTGCTTTATTATTAAATTACTCAGTAATATTATTTAATTTAGTTTGTTGAGATTACTCGTAGTTAGTCCATATTTATTTGCGGTTCTCATAATCTTTGGGTTTAATTGATTGCAGCGATTAAGATTATCTACTCGCTTCCTCAGTTAGTTTCATTTACCATCCATGTTTTACTTTTAAATTAGTTAGTTTAAATTCACAGATTTTAGCTTATTTTTGTAAGGTTATTATTTATTATTCTAATGATATCATTGTTTATTGGTTATTTATTATTATTAAAGCATCCATTGATTGAGTTCTAACTTCCCACATGTTCTCATTCCTCAAATATTTCCTTCATCTGGAATATACGTAATGAAAGTTTTTTTTTTTTTTTTTTTATGATGATCGAGCGTTTACGGATTAAGTTAAACCACTAAGTCTACTTCACTCCTCAAATATTCAAAAACCTGCACTTGAATGACAAGAAATTATTTCCAGGGTTCTAGGGTCGCGCCGGCATTATCACCACGTTTCAATTATCAACTTCGCTTGCTACAATAAAAGGTCTAAAAGATCTACGACTAGATTGCTCACTTCACTATGAAATTAAAGAATCCAATAATATTATAAAGTTTATCGGAACAGTTCACAATCTTACAAAAAATGCTGTCACCTATCGAAATTATATTGTTTTAAATATGTAGTCGCAGTAAAAGATAATCCTAAAACAACTAGACACCCTTGACTTAATCCAAACTCTTCACTGCATAAAAATCTCTCTGGGGAAACTGCAAGTCACCATTCACCATATAGGTTTTCAATTAATTACTCAAAAGTCCTAAGTAATGTATAAAGTCGGTTGAATTTCAAAAAAAAAAATTTATAAGGTAGATAAAACATAAGAATTATAATTCACAACCGAAACTCAAAAAAAATATCCCTGGTTATGCAGTATCATATCACTTGGGGTTAGGATTAATAGACAATACCCTGTATTTATTCATTTATTTTTGTGGATATTATTTTTTTTTTTTTGAAGTGAGATTTAAATTAGACGTAATTATCGCCACACTTATATAAAAGACTATTTATGTTTCCTAATGTTTTAAAATAAAATTTTATAGGCACGTTAAGTTATATAATGTTTGTAATTCCTAGAAACTCCCTATCAGTGTATGTTTATTTTGCCAAACATAATGTTCTATTATTATTTAACTAAATGCTTAGTCTAATGCGGCAAGGTCGTTTACTCGGACAGAGAATTATACGAATGGTCAGCATCAGGGTTCCCTCAGCAGTACTAACTATTTTATGAATCAACATCATTTAAAACATTATAATTCATCAACTACCTGTATCCATAGATTTGCCGCTTATGGTTATTAACGTTCATCGACCGATTCGATAAGATAGATTAAAATTCTGCATCCTTCTATTATGTTCTTTTGTTTCTAAATTACAAGGACGTTATGCGGCACTGTGTGTCCTAGTTCGAACCATCAGCTGACACATCTTGTAACAGTTGTGGAAAGTTTTCAGAATCTATTTTCAATACACCGTTACGAGATGTAATCTGATTTCCGTTACTGGTGTCCCATCCAAGTATAATTTAGGTCTATTAAACATTAAGTAAACTCCGTTGAAACCAAGATTTTATCTAAGTTAATTATTTATTTTTGTAAAGGAAACTGAGTTCCGTGAGCCACTTTTATTTTATTTTAAATAATTTTGTTATTTAATCGGTAAAAGAATCTAAGTTCCACACTTCCATATTTTCCTTCGATAAATCAGTTATACGAGTTGCGGAAAATTTCCAATTTACTCCCGACAAATGCTAAATATTCCTGACTTGTAATAAAAAAGGTAAAATAATTTATTAGTTCAAGTTCCAATAACCTAAAATAAATTTTTACACTGCGCTATTCTGGAGAGATTAACCAAATACTGAATACATTTTTTCCTGAGTTCGAATCCAAGACTTCTAGTGACGACATCCTAGCCAACACATTACACGGGTTGCCGGATCAATCTGTTTTAAAAAAAAATTTTGATACTCTTTATGATTTTGGATATTTGATCTGATGATTTGGTCACATATATATAGGGTAGAGCGAATTACTTGAAGTGTACCTCCCTCATTCAAGTTGGAAAATTTCCCGAACCGTCATCAAAATCCCGTTAGATAGCCTCGCATACGGGGACATATTTCAAACTAAATATTCCTCGGACATCTCTTAACATTCCTGCTAGGAATATACTTGTATTATAGCTAATTTTGAACACTCCGGCTTACCGTTCTCGGACAAGAAAATAGAAATAAAAAAAACATCTGGTAGTCACCGTATGTGAAAACTTATTTTACTGTTTTTTCTTACCTTTCCAATACCTAGCCTTCACTCCAGCCGCCATCTTGTAAAGCTAGTCACCAGGGTTCGAACCCGAGACTCCTTTCTCTAAATATTTTCTTAACAAACCCTGTAGTTACCCCGTAAATTATTTCATAATTGCTATATATATATATATATATATATATATATATATATGACCTGTCATTTTCCACTAATTTAAACAACGTCGGTATGATTTCGACTTGACATTTAGTATTGCCAACATAGGAGTGACACAGTCCGTTTATTTATTTAATCTCCATATTTAATATATTTTCCAACGCATGCAGAAACGATCTGTTCGCAGGAAAAGATCTAAAAATAATTCCTATATAACGTTTCTAAATTTTCTCATTTAATTCAACATTTCGTTCATATGTTGGTATCGCTTGAGTTGCCCTGAGGTAATTAATAACCCGAGACATTTAAAACCCTTGTACTTCAGTATTATATGGAAGTAATTTTCCACGAAGGTAATTAGTTCATGCTATTTTGTAATTATTATTGCAGAGAAATTATTTTATTACTATTATTATTGGTTACAATCACCATCGGCAAAAATATTCATGTTAGTATGATGGCGTGTCATCCCTGTCCACAAACCACGAGTTCGGTTCGCATACGTCGACATATCCCGTTTCAGGCCACGTTTCAGCCATGAGTTTTTGCCAATGTATAATGGTTTTATATTTTTATCCTATTCAGTCCTAACAGACATATTTCCTAGACAAAAATAAATAGTATACTCTCTTACTCTACCATGCACAGATTTACAAGAAAAAAAAATAGTTGCTCAAAATTATAACTACGTTGAAAAAACAATTTTCTCTTGTTCCACAACTTCCCTCTCTCTTCCAAGGTCTGATTAATCTAAATCCCAATCCAGAATTAATATCTTTTTATTGATTTAATTTCTATTAAATAATAAATATCCCATGTTTTACATAAATCTTACACTGCTGATTTTAACCTAAAACTGTACGTATCACAAAATTTTAATATTTATTGTATTCCAAACGGTCCAGAAAGCTTGCAAGGGTCCGTTTCCCTATCATAAAAAAATAATAAAACATTATTATGTGATATGCCACCGCCGCTCACCAATGTTATGGATTCAACTGGATTTATTAGGCTTAAAGGACCTTCGGGACTTGGAAAAACTGGTAGCGGTTTCCTAGCCGAGCGTTAGTATGAGGATGTACAGTTTACATGCATTGAAATAAACAAAAGGAGTCTTATCTTAAACTATTTTATTACTAAAGTATAAATAATTAGAAATCCTAAATATCTCTAGCCCTAATTCTATTCTGAGCCTATATTAAACTACAGTACTATCTCGGGGATTGAGAAAGGGAGTTGTGGAATTTTTAACTCTAACCAAATCTACATAATTAAAATATCCCTTGTTGAAAATATCGTATTAAAACAGTCTACATGTGTAGACTTCTATCAGAATAGTTAAGGTAATTGAATACAAATCTAAAAGAAATTGACTACATTATTAAGAAAAATGGTCGGTGACTTACCCTCCAGCAGTACACACACAGACAGACCGAGCCCATCACTTCTCAAGTGTTATATATTTCAAAAATGACCTGAAGTCACCCTAAAACTGTACTTCTAACATTCCAAAGCACTAAAAGTAGGGATGTTTACAGTTAGCTTCAATCAAGACTTTGATCTGAACTATACTCTATCTCAACAATCAAGACTTTGATCTGAACTATACTCTATCTCAACAGACTTTGCTCGAATAATTAAAATAATCTATAAAACAATAAAGAATCCATATAAGGAACTATGTATTTATTACAGTGTTTTAATTTATATACATTTCCCTTTACGCTATGTCAAATATATCGTAGAATTGGTTTCACAGATAATGTGCTGCCATCTAACGTCAAGAATTCCGAACAATTCTTCGAAACTAATAAAAGTTTTTCCCATTACTTATGAATTATGTGCAGTGTTTTAAGATGCATTAGAAAACGTTCAAAATAGTAGGAAATGTTACCGACAGAATAACGCTTTAAGCAAAAAAAAAACCATTGCAGTTTGATCAGGAATCGAACCCATTACCTCACGGACTGTAGTCAGAAGCTCTAACCACAAGACTATCAAGTTAACATGTAGCTTGCTGCAATAATAGTACCTATATAATTAAATACATTTTTATATCGGTGTGTGTTTCTGTGTGTGTTATGTATTAAAGATGCAAGATAGTTTTCTTAAAATAATATTATGAAGCATTTAAACTACATCCAGGTTAAATCTTCTCTACAGCAATTATTGTAGAACATATTCTTTTGCGAATCAATGTTCAATTTAAACATATTATCAGGCCTAATCGAGAATGAGTGTAACAAAAGGCATTTTATGATGCCATTATTTTCCTACCCAGAGCTTCATTAATATTATTTATGCCCTGTGCATCCATCAAACAGTTGTTAAAGTGTTGCATTTTGGGTTAAATTTAAGGAAACTTTCATCAATATCATAAGAAAACAATCAGTTGATCTCGAAGTCCGACATTTTGTCTAGTTATACATTCCTTAAACAAGGCTTGTAAAGTTGTACACCTCTTATACATTGAAAGCTAATACAGTGTTTATTAGTAAGAATTTTCAACTGAGATGTGTATAAACCTTGTATAAAAGTTATATATGGATTATTAGTAAGAGGGTGAGTGAAAGCAATGCATGTACTGATATAGATGCACTGGACAATGTTAAATATTGGGATTGTTTTCCGTCTATATATGTAGGCCCACAGTGCTTTGTACATACTCTTTATTTCATTTAAGTTTTACAAAAAAAATGTGTAGCTTTATCACTAATTGTAAAATAAACGACCAATGTTTTTTATAACAAATTATATCGTAAATCGAACCTTCTATATCCTAATAATTCACATCTATGTTTCATAGGAACATAAGCCATTTTTAACACAGACAATAGTGTGTTTTTATAAACAGTCTATATGGAAATATATACTCTATATATTTTTCCTCTGTGACATGATTTATGCCAGGTATATTTAAAGTATTTATGACGATAGTATACACAAATACAAGGTGTTACCGAAATGAGTGCAGATTTTTCTTTTGGTGGTAGAGAACATCCATAGCAGTACTTTAACACAATAAACCTTGGACCGGAAATGCATTGTTGTGGGTCTGCAGAATAAAACAGCATTTCAAATTGTTAAACACATTGTTGTTCATTTATTAATTATAAGAAAAATGATGGTATTACGTGTTATTTTACAGTAATTGTTGGAAATGGCGACATTGACCTGGATGCATAGCTCTAGAGCTTGTAGCAAGGATCATGGCAGCGGCTGCGGGAGTCAGTGAGCATCCAAATGTTTCTTAGAGTTCATCAGTCCGAGATGAGACGAGCGGAGCTGTGCATCCAGGTCAATGTTCGCCATTTCCAACAATTACTGTAAAATAACACATAATACGATCAATTTTTCTTAGAATTAATAAATAAACAACGTGTTCAACAATTGTAGATGCTGTTTTATTCTGTAGACCCACAACAATGCATTTCCGAGCCAAGGTTCATTGTGTTAAAATACTTGTATGGATGTTCCCTACAACCACACGAAAAATCTGCACTCATTTTGGTAACACCCTGTATAACTAAATAACTGCATGATCAATACAAATAAAATTCATTGTTGAAACCGTTGAGGTGGATGGTCATAAAATAAAATAAGTTAAAATGTACCTTCTTAGGTCAGAGCCGTCGTCCTCAACTTAAAAAATTTGTATACTTTTTTGTCTGAAGGCCTTTCAGAATCTCCATTCCATCTTCAGCAGGTCTTTCTTCGCTACATTTACTTGATGCGGTAGTTGATGGTGCTGGTCCTAATGTACGACAACACTATATTAACACCAGCATCATCAACCACAACATCAAGTAATGTAGCGAAGAAAGACGCTGAAGATGGAATGGAGATTCTGAAAGGCCTGCAGAAAAATGTAGGGTAAAGGGAGGTAATTCGTGGTATATGTAATTTCGTGATAGTTAATTTTGGAACACTGTCCCGAAATTAAAATTCGAGATAAATATATAATGAGATGTATAGACTAAATGTCATATCTTTATAATATAACATACATTTTTAATTTCAGTATTCTACCTAGAATGATAATAATGTACCGAGATTTCAAAATTAACTTCACGAAATTACCAATATCACGAAAGTACCTCAAATTTACCCTATACAAATTTTATAAGTTGAGGACGATGGCTCTGACCTAAGAAGGTACATTTTAACTTGTTTTATTTTATAACTGCATGACACGAAACCAATCGTTCACAATTCCGCTTTGACTAATGCACTTCAATAGTCTCTATCCTCAAACAAGTGAATGCAATATTCTTATCTTTAAATATAATTATCTCATTTACATCCAAGCACTAGAACTAATAGTTAAATCTTAATTAAAAGTGCTAAAACTATGTAGGGTCTTACAATATAATACTTTTTAAATATACAATTAGGCTCTACTACAATTTGTTTTCCATTTTTGCACGCTTTATATTAGCTTGACCTGTATCTATGTAACGGAATTTTTCAACACGATTTTCACCCACTTAAAAACACTGGATCGACTTGAAACTTTGTATACTTGTAAAGGACCAATGGCAATATAATAATTTCATAAATGTTTTCTAAGATCCTGGCCAGGATCATCGGGACATCAAAAAAATAAAGACCGGTATAATAGGTTGCGGACATATCGACTTTTTAGTCTATCGTTGTGGTAGCTCAGTTGATAGAGTGGTGGACTGTAGTGGTTTATAATTTCAGTAATCCATAGGTCGCTAGTTCAAATTCGGCCCGGAGGACTTTTTTTAGAAGAGTATTCCTTTTGTCTCATACTAACCTAGTAGAGACTGTAAAGATATTTACATTTTTAGAAAACGCTAACTAAAAAATAAAACATAAATCATAGTTTTAAACATCACAAACCAGCACACTCCACTTTATTAGAAAAACGGACTAAAAAATGAAAAATAATTTCAATTTCCTACACGCTTGCGATAAAAGTAAAGTGGTCAACAAAAAATAACACATCTAGAATAAAACTAGAGTTACTTACAAAAAAAAAGGTAAACTTATATTCTGAATTTTATAAAAAAAACACAGTAAAATGTTATGGATATAAAAATAAATTACAGAAGACAGATTTCCAAGAAAATATACAAGAATGGGTACAATATGGTATAATAAGAAGACGGCCGAAAACATGGATTGGTGATGTTTTAAGCAGCAAGAAGGAAAGAAGACTGAATGATGGAAACTGATATGACCAGAGGCTTGTGGAGATTAATTTGCACAGAAACATGTGAAATACTGTGAAATTTTGAAACCTACAAAATTATAACGGGCTTCCAATATAAAACCGGACCGGCCTCACGGAGTTTCACCCGGCACGCAGTGCTGTCTCTTCCTCCCGCAATTCACCCTGCCTGCCACCCGTCCTTGAACTGTTTCTTACCTTACAGAAAATGCTGGAAATGTTGTCCTCCCGCACACGTGCTATGGGATCACCTTGGTTTAGACAATGAACACGTGTACACTTGTAAGGTTTGAGTTTTAACAATTTTGTTGCTGTATGTGCAGAAGAAACTGAAATCCCAACTTGTTGTACAAATTTCGGTAATGATTTTTGTGGTGAACGTTCCAAATTTTCGCCAAATTCGTCTAATTTTTATTCGGTGAGAACCGTACGCCTTCGCGTGTGTTTCTTATTTTGTACTGAACCAGTGGTCTCAAATTTAGTCACAAGATCGTGGATTGTCGATCTGTAAGGAGGTAATTGTCCAGGGAAGTTCCTAATAAGTTCCTCGCGAACGCGACGAGCTGATTCGTATTTATAATAACATTTACACACATAAATGCGCTGCTCTAATGTCAGCTGAGTCTCATCTTGTCGAACGATAGTAAACTGACTAGTTCAAGGACGAGCGGCTGGCAGAGTGAAATGCGGACGAGGAGAGAGCGCTGCCTGACGGGTGAAACCCCGTGAGGCCGGTCCGGGTTTATATTGGAAGCCCGGTATATATATATATATGGTATGATAAGAAAAATAAATGCCTGGACGGGATTCGAACCCGGATCTCTGAGTCTGTACCTCAGCGTGATATCCATTACACTACCAGGCGAATCCAATTCAAACACTTATTTTTCTTATATATGTATTATACTCTCCATTATTACTAGATGTCGCGAGAACACTGTCTTCACTGCCATCTAGTAGCTGACTATATCAAGTAAGCAAATTAAAGAGAATATTTATTTTACTTTATAGCAGTAACGCTTTATCGATGTTATAATTAAATCTTTAACATTGAGCAATGCAAGCTTAATATGGTATGATAAGAAAAATAAATGCCTGGACGGGATTCGAACCCGGATCTCTGAGTCTGTACCTCAGCGTGATATCCATTACACTACCAGGCGAATCCAATCCAAACACTTATTTTTCTTATATATGTATTATACTCTCCATTATTACTAGATGTCGCGAGAAACACTGTCTTCACTGCCATCTAGTAGCTGACTATATCAAGTAAGCAAATTAAAGAGAATATTTATTTTACTTTATAGCAGTAACGCTTTATCGATGTTATAATTAAATCTTTAACATTGAGCAATGCAAGCTTAATATGGTATGATAAGAAAAATAAATGCCTGGACGGGATTCGAAACCCGGATCTCTGAGTCTGTACCTCAGCGTGATATCCATTACACTACCAGGCGAATCCAATTCAAACACTTATTTTTCTTATATATGTATTATACTCTCCATTATTACTAGATGTCGCGAGAACACTGTCTTCACTGCCATCTAGTAGCTGACTATATCAAGTAAGCAAATTAAAGAGAATATTTATTTTACTTTATAGCAGTAACGCTTTATCGATGTTATAATTAAATCTTTAACATTGAGCAATGCAAGCTTAATATGGTATGATAAGAAAAATAAATGCCTGGACGGGATTCGAACCCGGATCTCTGAGTCTGTACCTCAGCGTGATATCCATTACACTACCAGGCGAATCCAATTCAAACACTTATTTTTCTTATATATGTATTATACTCTCCATTATTACTAGATGTCGCGCGAGAACACTGTCTTCACTGCCATCTAGTAGCTGACTATATCAAGTAAGCAAATTAAAGAGAATATTTATTTTACTTTATAGCAGTAACGCTTTATCGATGTTATAATTAAATCTTTAACATTGAGCAATGCAAGCTTAATATGGTATGATAAGAAAAATAAATGCCTGGACGGGATTCGAACCCGGATCTCTGAGTCTGTACCTCAGCGTGATATCCATTACACTACCAGGCGAATCCAATTCATACACTTATTTTTCTTATATATGTATTATACTCTCCATTATTACTAGATGTCGCGAGAACACTGTCTTCACTGCCATCTAGTAGCTGACTATATCAAGTAAGCAAATTAAAGAGAATATTTATTTTACTTTATAGCAGTAACGCTTTATCGATGGTATAATTAAATCTTTAACATTGAGCAATGCAAGCTTAATATGGTATGATAAGAAAAATAAATGCCTGGACGGGATTCGAACCCGGATCTCTGAGTCTGTACCTCAGCGTGATATCCATTACACTACCAGGCGAATCCAATTCAAACACTTATTTTTCTTATATATATATATATTATATATATATATATATATATATATATAGTGATGGTCATCTAGAATGAAAATGAACATTAGTACATGATTTTACAAAATATACTAGCTAATACCCGGCGTGCGCTACTACGCCTAAATAAATGTAAATTAATGTGCTTTTATGTTTAGTTGAATAAGTAAAAGAAAAAGTAATTATAAATTTATATTTTTAGTTACCCCGTGCTGATTGACCGGCGTTGCCCGGGAATCCACTCATCCCGATCTGCTTAACATGAATGAGCTGAAATACGAAAATTAATGTGTTTTATTTTTAGTCAATAAGTAGAAGGAAAAATTTATATCGTAATTATTTTTAGATACCCTGTGCTGTTTACCCGGCGTTGTCCGGGAATCTACTCATCCCGATCTTCTTGGTATAAATGAGGTGAAAGACGAAAATTAATGTACTTATGATTAGTTGAATAAGTTAAATGAAACATAATAAAAATGTATATCGTAATTATTTTAAGATTCCCCGTGTTGATTACCTGGTCTTGCCCGGGAATCTACTTTTCGATCTCACTAGCATAAATGAGCTAAAAGACAAAATTCGTTATTGTGAGTTATTCGTAAAAGAATACCCGCCATGTGCTGCTATGCTTGCACAGGAATCTACGTACTTGTCTCGATCTTCTTGACATCAATGAAAGACAAAAATGGTTATTGTGAGTTATCCGTAAGAGGTAAACATATGTGGTCGCGGACATTTTTGTAGAGTTTTTTTTTTTTAGATATTCAATCCTGTATACATTAATTTTGTGTATTTGTTATGGTTTAGGTAGCGTAAGTCATTTAAGCGTCCAAAGAGCCACTTTTCTCACGTTTTCCACTACAAAGTGCGATTTTTAAAGGTGTAGGAGTTAAGTATCACAACTCCCTTATAGCCTATGTTCATCCCGGGACTCCTGAACATTTTGCAAAAAGCCCCATCACTCTCGGATCAACGGTATGGCCGCGCATAAAGTACGAACAAACAAACATTCATTTTTATATATTATATAATTGTGAATTATGTCTGCATCCACTGAAAAAGACCTAACCTTCATTTCAGTAAAATATAAAATAAAAAAATTATAACCCTAATAGGACATACCCCGTAAAATCAGCGTTCATCACTTCAATTTGTAGTTTTGCATTTTTTCTCGGAATCCTGTAAAAATATAATATGAAGCAATCATATGGCAGCAGAGAATTATTGCTTTGCTGCAACAAAACAGAATTCATTATTCTCTTCTGCACATTATTTTCCGAGCTAAAATGTTCTTTTGAATGTTGGCATAATAACAAATCCGTTAGATGTACTGCACCGAGGTCTATTGTGGCATTTAGTAAAGTGCCAGCTGAAAAAATAAAATGCTAGAACGAAAAATACTGGAGGGGGAGAAGAAGCCATTTAGAAATGGATGTGGTATGCAAAATACGTTCCATAATTTTTCTACTTGTAATCTGCATGAACATATTTTAGAAAAGTGTTGAAAAAGATTCACTGCCTTGTTTTCAACACTAACCTAAAGCTTGAAGCATTGGTCTGCTCAGTTTATATGTATGTATGAGAGAGAGAGAGAGAGAGAGAGAGAGAGAAATAGTAGAGAACGAGTGTATATGATATAAACTACCATATATATGTATATATATATAATTTGTTCAACATTAATAATAATAATAATTACTATTTATTATTGTCAATTATTATTATTGTTATTATTATTATTATTATTATTATTATTATTATTATTATTATTATTATTATTATTATTATTATTATTATTATTATTATTATTATTATTATTTAGCACTTTTCACATCTTCCTGGCCCAGTTAGAAAATAAAATATTAAGATTTATTATTTGAAAGGTCCATTGTGCTTCACTTAATTAACTAACTAACTAACTCACTGGCACTATCGAACCCGTAGGTTCATGGCCGCGCGGAAATAAACTCTCCATACATCCCTATCCTGAGCTAATGTTTTCCGATCATTAACTGTATAATCTACTTCCCTCAAATCATGGTTAATGTTATTCTCTCACCTCATTCTTGGTCTACGTAATGGGCGTTTTCCTCTGGTTTTCCTACAATAAGCTTCCATGCATGTATTTCATTCCCCATTCGTGCCACATGTATTTGGCATGGGTTCCCTGAAGTAGTCCCCGCCCGGAGAACCGAATGGAGACTATTTTACCTCCGGAAATATTTACCCCAGTAGGACCCATGTCCGCGTTTCTTGACGGTTGTATTTTTACGGTGAAATATCGTCACTCTTTCGACCAAGGTACTTTTTTCGTCAGGCTTTTCACCTTCGACCAGTCCGGCATGGGTAACCCTAATGGCAGCAATGCTACCGCCGGCATAGCTCTCAGGATCATTTAAGCACGCAAGCCACTCCACCACGACAAGGTAAAGATACCTTTTACAGTAAGCAATACTGTGGAATACACAGCGAGAATAAATATGACTGCATCGTGAGTACAGTATAAAGAAAATGAGTGCAGTTATTTATGACGATACCCTCTGCAGACGTTGTCGCAGAGAGCACGAAACCCTTGCACACGTCCTTGGGGCCTGTCCGTTTGGAGAATCGCTGTGAAACATTCGGCACCACACTATTCGAAATATGATGGCAGAAGCCTTGCGAGATTTTGGATACACAGTTTATGAGGAAGTTCTTGGTGTGGCCACTAATGGAAGTAACAGACGAATAGGTATTATTGCATTTAGACCATCTATTCACTATTGAATTTTGGCAAATTCGGCTAATACACTATAATGAGTAAATAAATAACTTTTGGGAAGACGAATTATACGACCATATTAGGCTGATGAACCAAATAGGGTTTTCTGGAAAAGGATGATGTATCAAATACAAATAACATGATTTTTGTCTCATGAGTACCGATAGTTGTATTTAATGTAGTTTGTTATCGTGTTTTCAAATATGTATTCGGAATTTCTCCATCACCCACAGTTTTGTTTTTATTTTAATTTCAATTAATGGATTTAAATATATTATTTTAATAAACGTTTTTCGTCCATTTGTCCATTGCAAATAAAACCAAATGAGCTAAATCAGGGGATTTCAGCTATGGAAAAGAGATATCAAGATAAATGGAACCCTAATATGCTGGCCGATAAATGTTGGACCATCAAGAGGAATGCTCCATAGGCGAAATATAGCAGAAAATCGTCATTTCTTACTTTCTAGGCGAGTTCGAATGTTCGAATATTGTGTAGTTACGAATGTAGAAAATATTAAAGTGCTTGAAATTATAAATTCCTGTCTCTCAGAAATATTGCTTGATTGAGAAAAACCGATATCATATTTGAATCCAGGAGAAAAAATACTGTCAGAATTACATATGTTTTCTTTCTGAGACAAAAAAAAATATTTTTTGTTGCTCAGTGTAATAAATAAATAAAATAAATACGTATTATACCGTCCACTTGAACCACAAAAAGTAAAGGAATAATATCGATCCTTAAAAATAAAACTCATGATTATATTTTAAAACTATGGATCAGCTAAAGAAAAAACATGAACTATGATAATTATATTTGTCGGATAATTATATAATTTAATTAAGGGGTTGTAATTTTTACATTAAGGTGAAAGGGTAGGCCCTATCCCATCAATGTTAAAACATGTGAATTTGAGACCCATTTTCCCAGGAACTACTAGATGGATTGTAATGAAATGTTTACAGCATATTAAATGAGGTTTGTAAAGACCACTGAAACTCAGTCAAACTTGCATCTAAATATTGTTGTCCTATATATATTTTTTGACAGTAGTCTCTTTTTTATTTAAAAAAAATACTTTTTAAAAATCATAAGTGAGGATCTGTACAAGAGATCATCATGATTGTGATTCCACAGCTTTAGTACAACTAGGTTTACCGCCTGTAAAAATTGCATGTAAATATATATAATAGTTATTGAGATAATGCAGCAAATTATGATCTTGTAGAAGATAGCTGGGCTGTTGGCCATGGTCTTGAGGCTTGTAGTTCCCCAACGTTTCGCCAGAGACTGCGTCCGGCATCCTCGAGGGTTGTCTTGAGACAGGCAATTTTGTCGACTACCTGCCCTATTTATACATTTATCCGCGACGTGTTCTCTGCGCGGTCCGTTACTTTTCTTAGACATGATCGTGTACATAGTCGAGGGGGCGGTGTTGGTGTCTTCGTTAGGACAGACCTTTGCCCTAAGTCTGTATACTTTTCTATAACGAGACATCTCCTGGAATTATGTTTATAGAAATATACGCAAGCTTCAAAAAATGCCTTCTTTGTGTAGTGTACCAACCCCCTAAAATGAAAAAAATAGCATAAATAGAATCCGCTCTACAAAACGCACGTATACAATATGAACACGTTATCGTCATGGGTGACTTTAATATAAATATACTAGACACTGACAACAGACATACACAACAGCTTATGTCCGCGTTCCAAGTTTGTGATATGACTATCCTTCCCTTACAGCCTACACATCACACCAATCATTCTGAGACTTTACTTGACTTAATTGCTACTAATAATCCAGACAGAGTACTAACCCACGGCAACTGTCAGCTCCCGGAATATCAGCACATGATATTATATTCTTAGCATATTCACTGCAGTGCCCTAAACTAGCTCGTAAGACTATCACATATAGAGACCTAAAACATATAAACAATGCAGCTCTACTTGAAGACGCTATAAAATTACCCTGGCATACTATATGGACGTTGCATTCTGTTGACGAAAAAGTTGAGGCATTAAATAACCTTATATTAAAACTATATGACAGACACGCTCCACTGAAAACTAAACTAGTGAAACAACACCCTGCTCCCTGGATGTCTGCTAACATTCGTGACTTGATGACTGAAAGAGACGCAGCATATCGGAAATATAGAGTCGACAAAACTGATATAAATCTTAATCACTATAAACGGTTACGTAACAAGACTACACAAACTATCAGAAACGCCAAACTTAGACATCTATACAGCCTTACTGAACCTAATAACAATAACCCAGATATTTGGAAAAATCTGAATAAAATGGGTGTAGGAAGGAAAGACACACAGGTAGAAAAACTACCTGTTTCTCTGAACACACTTAATAACCATTTTACAAGCACATTCTTTACTCCTAAAGACAAAACACATACAATAAGTGAACTACTATTGACAAATCCACCAGACAGAGAACATTTCCATTTTTCATATCTTACAGAAAATTACATAAAGAAAGCTCTCAAACGAATAAAAACAAAAGCAGAAGGTACTGACCGTATAAATATCACTCTACTTAACAAAATAATCGACGTTATACTACCTACCATAACTCATGTTTTCAACTCCTCACTACAAACCTCTATATATCCCACATTATGGAAGCAAGCAATTGTACGCCCACTCCCGAAAGTAAAAACTCCCTTAACTCCTAACGATTTTCGACCCATTAGTATTTTATCTACCCTTTCAAAAGCTTTGGAACGATTAGTCCACAAACAACTGACTGACTACCTAACTGAACACGACCTTTTAGATCAATACCAATCAGGCTTTAGGACAGGACACAATACAATACTGCTCTACTAAATATATGTGAAGACATACGCGAAGCATCTGATAATCGAAAACTTACTATTCTTACACTACTTGACTTTAGTAAAGCATTTGACACGGTAGACTTGGACTTATTGTTGCTTAAACTAAAAAACCTCTCACTTTCTGACAGTGTCACGCAATGGTTCAACTCCTACCTTCGTGAGCGCCAGCAATATGTTGTAGGAAATTCTACATTATGCTCTTCTTGGATCTACCGTAAAGCTGGAGTTCAACAGGGCTCGGTGCTCGGCCCATTGCTTTTTTCAATCTATATAAACGACATATCTGACTCCCTAAAACATTGCAAACATCATTTAATTTGCGGACGACATGCAGATCTACCTTCACTCAGACAAATATTCTTTAAATGACGCGGTAACCAAAATTAACGAGGACCTTGACTCGCTAACGGCGTGGACAGAGAAATATGGACTTGAATTAAATCCTAGAAAGACACAAGCAATCATTATGGGCCATCAGAGACTATTATCCTCAATTAACACAAATGCAGTATTACATGTGTCACTTAATGGGGTTCAGATCCCTTATAGTGAGACAGTAAAAAATCTAGGAGTGTTTATGGATAAACATTTAATTTGGAATAAACAAATAAATAACATTTGCAAAACTATCTTCTCAATAATACACTCATTAAATCGTATAAGAAATTGTTTACCGTTTTTCTCTAAGAAAAATGCTAGTAGAAACACTTGCAATGCCCCATTTTGATTATTGTGATACTCTTTTTACTGACCTAAATACTGTTCTTACCCAAAGACTTCAACGTGTTCACAATTCTTGCATACGTTTTATTTGTGGTATACGTAGATTTGATCACGTTACACCATCCCTGGAACAATTGTCATGGCTTCGTCTTCAAGATCGTAGAACCATCCATTCCCTATGCCTTCTCTATAACATATTACACACATCTTTGCCTTATTATTTATCACACCGCTTCACTAAACTACTCTCTGATACACAATAACTTAGATACCCCGACTCCCTTGAGCACTCTGTCCGCCTCTTATATCCCCTCATCATACTACCTATTATTCAGAATATTTTACAGTTTCTACTTAAGCTAGAACAAGGAATTCACTTCCACCCCTCTGGTTCAGAGACTGCCAAAAACTTTTACCATCTTTCAGAAATAAATTGAAAATAAAATCACTAACATAAAACAAACTCACTAATACCGCCTTTTTAAGAATTAATCATGCCGGCTTTTTGCATTAAATTTTAATAAATACGCCTTAGGACCTTGGTTAATAATATTTACCTAATGCCTTGTATAAAAAGCGTAGATTAATTCATTGTAGTTTATTACTTTCTTTGTATTTTTTTCTCTTCTTTTTATGCATAGTAGATTCGAGCTGTTATTCCTGTTTTTATTGATTGTATCATTAATTTAATTTTAATTGTATTTAGTTTCATTCTATTATTAGACATTAATTTCATTATTATTCTATATGACAGATAATTAATTGATCAATGACTTATTGTAACTTTTTTTGTATTCATATGTAACATGTTTGTCCTGTTTAATATGACTATTATTGTAATTTTTTTGTATTCATGTGTAACATATGTTTGTCCTGTTTTATATGACTATTATTGTATTTTTTTTTTGTATTCATATGTAACATATGCTTGTTCTGGTGAGTGGAAGAGAAGGCCACATGGCCTTAACTCCACCAGGCTAAATAAATCTATTCTATTCTATTCTATTCTATTACTTCGTAAATTCTACCTGCCTTCTGGCTGGTTAGCATTAGGGTCTTCCATGCACTAATGAGGTTGCTGTCTGATGTTCTAGTAGATTGTTCTTGTAGGGGTTTACATCTGTTTTTTTTTAAGACAGGTATCCATGCTTTGTTGACTTTTAACGATTCTTCCTTTCTATTGTAACTATTTTGATGTTTGAATATACAATTTACGAAGTAACGGACCGCGCAGAGAACACGTCGCGGATAAATGTATAAATAGGGCAGGCAGTCTCTGGCGAAACGTTGGGGAACTAACAAGCCTTAAGACCACGGCCAACAGCCGGGAAATCTTCTACAAGATCATCATAGTAACTCCGGCCGTGAAAGCCTAAGTCAATGCAGCAAATGTTCGAAAATTTTCACTTTTGAGAAAACCAGTTTTAAAGTATAATGATATTATAGGCTGACAACAGTCAATTAAAAAATAATTAACGCACTTATAATTGACGTTCAGTAAAAAATCATATACAAAAATGTTCAGAAAAGAACAGACTATTTAATTAATGAAAAAACCAAAAATGTATTTTTTTTTAATTTTGGCCTACCGTCTTACCTTAATTAATAATCCCCACTCAGAATCGAACTTGGGCCCGCTGCGTCTGAGTCAACATCATTACCCATACCCTAAAATGGTGGAGTTTGAAGATGCTAATAGATTATACAGTAATATGATGATCTGTGCCGGAGCCAAGTCTTTAAAGAATTACGACTTTGATGCATAGTGATAGAACTTCCGTTGGTTGGACTCCCAATGGGGGAAGACATTTTCTCCAGGAATTTTGACAGTTATGGCCACTCAGCATAATAAGGAATTTAGCACTTACAATAAATTGCACCGGAATTACGAATATGGGAATTTACAATCGGATATCATCTAACAAACGAACGAAGCTGCAAGCATTACTGGATCAATTATTATTAATAACACAAGTTTGACGATTACATAAAATTTAAGGACAGAAACTAAAGTGCGAATATGTAAGTTAGTAGTAAGATCTGTCCTCATTCACGGTTCTGAAAAAAAGAGGTGAAACATATAAAACGAAACAAATGTTTGAAACACAAGAAACGCTGACACTTAGGAAAATAATGAAGATAAAATATGAGACAGAATCATGAACAAATACCTTCTGCAATAATATGAAATTAAACAAATAAATGAATAATTATCAAGAAGGAGGCAAGAATGGAAAAAACATGTCTCAAAATTGAATGAAAACAGGTTATCAAAAGTCATGTGAGATAATATCCCAACTGGCAGTAGATCGCCAGGATGACCATAGATCAAAGAGAATAATAATAATAAAACCAAAAATGTTACTCAAGAACAGACCATAAAAGACATTCTGAGATTCTCAAAGAATTACAAACAGAATCAGTCATGGAATATGTAGAAAAATACAGAAACAACTAGAAATCTCACGTAAGAAGAATGAGCAGAACAAGAATACCACGTCAAATCTTAAATTACCAGCCATCAGGCAAGAGATCTTTGGGCAGACCCTTCAAACGTTGGATTGAGGCCGTAACAGACCACTAGGTCTATCACATGAAAGAAAGAAGAGGTAAAAAAAAAAAAGTTGCAGCTTCAGCTTGAGAAAACCACGTATAATGGCTGGGAGATCCAACATGATGATTACATATCACCATTATACTTGTTGATCTCTGTAAATTATCACACGTGGGTGTGAGGTGAGCATTTGACTTTTAGGCCAAGAAACTTCTAGGCCTGTCGTGCCACAGTGTATGGTAGTAATTTAACCGGTATATATTATTTCACATCTTGTCATCTACTGGTCTGGCTGTTTATTTAGAATTAACGTAATGTAATTGTCATAACTCATGACGTAATCAAATTAAGTGACATGATTGGATTACAAGTACAACTGATGACTTTCATTACTGCGGATATTGTAGTTGCTATGTATTTTTTTTAAATTCATAAATCATATATATTTTTTATTGGTTTCGCTGGTTGATTATTTTCTCCTGCCCTGCAATAAACCAACTCGAACAGCGATATAGATTTTATCCGATAGAAATTATTGATTCAGTAGTTAAACAGGACCTTGAAATGACATTCATAATTACTAATTCTGCACTACGAAATGTCAGAGTTCATACCAATAATACTATATATATATATATATATATGAAAGTTTTCTTGGGTTTTCCGCGTCTTGGATTCAAGTTCGGCCTCTGGCCACTGATTCCGACGTTTCGGCATGATCCACATGCCATTACCAAGGAATGATAAGTTCGAGTCACAGGTTTAGGTCTTATATAATTAAACAAATAGAGTTTTCGCTGTGGTCCGTTTCCGAAGACGTACACCCATCCAAGGTTGTGCTTATGTAGTTAAACACCTTCAGTTTTCATTTTCAGTGTGGTCCGTTCCCGAAGCCGTATATATATTGCTCAGTGTTAAATATTTAATTATAACATATATATATATGTGTATATATATATAATATATATGCCTTTTAATTAACTTATTGGTACTATCGAACACGGTGGTACATTGTAGAGCCGAAATAATCTGCCATTTCGTCCCTATTTCCAATCATTCTCTGTATATTTTGTCTCCCTCAAATCACGAGGAAAGAGGGAAAAGCTTGAAAAAAGCGAAATGACTGGCTGGAAGCAGAGTACACTGCAGGAACTTTACTGCTGCACTATGTTCCACTTAGGAATTACAGGAAATAAGAAGAAGAAAAAAGAGGAAATCATAATTATTACACTGGTCAACATGGTTTTTTTCTCATGAGTACCAATAGTTGTACTTAATGCAGTTTTTTATCGTGTTTTGAAATATGTATTCGGAATTTCTCCATCAACCACAGTTTTTTTATTTAAATTTCAATTAATGGATTTAAATAATTATTTTTTTAATACACCTAGATTTCTTCCCGGAAAATCTTGGCGCAGTGAGCGATTGAGCACGGGGAACACTTTGATCAGGATATTTCAGCTATGGAAAAGAGATATCCTAATAAGCTGGCCGATTATAGTTCGGCCATCAAGAGGGATGCTCCACAGGCGAAATATAGCAAAAAATCGTCATTTCTTACTTTCTAGGTGAGTCCGAATGTTCGAATATTGTATAGTTACGAATGTAGAAAATATTAAAGTGTTTGAAATTATAATAAATGCCTGTCTCTCGGAAACCTTGAGTGAAGGAGAAAAACCGATATCATATTTGAATTTAGGAGAAAAAATACTGTCAGAATCACATATTTTTCTTTCTGAGACAAAAAAAGTTTTTTTTTTGTTGCTCAGTGTTCTCTCATGTCATTCTTGGCCTATCTGCTGGGCGCTTTCTCTTTGGTTTTTCAATACAAGGTTTCCATGCCCTCTTTCAATCCTCATTCGTGTCATATGACCTACCTCGCAGACTGTGAGCCTTAACTACATTACATCTGGTTTCCCATAGAGATAAAGTAGATAACGCTTATGTAGATCTCTCTATTCACCTGTCCGTACTTGGCAAGAAAAAGTACTCATATCCTCAAATACTCATAATCGTTTTTCCTTCCTAAAGTAAAATATAATGTTTCGCATCCATATACTATAACCGGAAGAATAACTGTGTTATATATTTTTAGTTTAACATTTTTAGAGAAATTTGAATAAAAAATTACTGAAATGTATAACATCTATTTCCAGTGTTATTGTTATGTTTAATTCCTTTCTCTAATTTATTCCATTTCGTAAATTATTGTTCTTACCTATGTAAATCATGCCACTTCTTCAAAATTTCCCTCATTTGGCCATTTTCCAACATAAATATTCTTCAACGTAAGAGCATATGCTTATTTTTTACATTTAATTCCAGCCCAAGTTTATTAGTTTATTTAATAAAATATGTTTTGCTTAATGCATTTTTATTTATAGACTTTTATGTTCTAAGTTCATATCTGTTTTAGACGATTGGATTAAATTAAGAATGCCTTTGCTGTGTGTGTGTATATATATATATATATATATAGAGAGAGAGATAGAGAGATAGAGAGACAGATATACTAACATTAGTTTAAGAGCTGCAGCATATTTCAATAAGAATTTTGGACTTGTATTTTTTAGATACATTTAAGGTAATATTTTACATGTTATTTAGGCTCTGTGATTATACTTTTGAGATAGTTGTTTGGTTCCTGTTGTTTTTAATATTAATTAGTAAGAGAAGTTAACTTTATAATTATGGATTAATTTATGAATAATAAACTATCCTGCCTATTCCATTATTATTTCTAGCATTATGAGTCTTTAGGATTGCGTTGACACAAGAAGAAAATATCAAATTTGTTTACTGTAAAAAAAAGTAAGAGATGATTAAAAAAACAATATTTTTTAACTGTTGGAATTCAGTGTCGTTTTTTAAAGGACGTAATTCAAATTTTTACTTTTCTCAATAACAAAAATACAAGTGATAATTGAATTATTTCGTATAATTTTAAGAATATATTTACTCTCAAAAGTAATCAGAATTAAGTGTCTGAGTTTCATTGGTCAAAAGAGAGAGCTAAAAATCTCTAAAATTTATGAATATTGTATAACACCAATAACGGATCCTAGAGCAGACATTTTGCCTGAAATGAAAACATGTTCGATCGTATTGTAGTAGGTGGTTAGCATACTTTGAATTATCAAAGTTTCTGTTATATGCTCTCATATGTTCCTTTAAACGAGAAATAAAAGGTCTGCCAGTTTCTCCTTTATAGACATTGTCACATGTCCCCACACTTCAATGTTTGTACTTTGTTCTACAGTCTCCTCAACTGTTAAATAATTAAAACATTGTAAGTCTTTCGGAACCAGTCCCATCCTCAGCAGAAGGTTATTCGCTACTGTCCAACTATCACCCAGCCACTAGATAGTAGCAAACAATCTTCTTCTGAGGATAGGACTGGTCGCAAAATATTTACATTTCTTTAAGACTTGAGGTGACTGTAAACAAAGTACAATTTTATATTATAATTCTTATATTCCTTGACTAACATCTCAACGGGATTTTACCATGAACTTCATTAGTATCATCACGTAGAGTGAAGTGTATTGTGGCACACATTATGTTGAACTTTGAAATGTATTGGTTAAATTTATACGTTGGCCGTATTTATACATAAAATGTTGGATAATCTCCATTTTGAACTCGCTTCAAGTGGGGAATACTTTTTATTTAGAAATGTTCATGTAGAGGATGTTGAGAATGTTTTGTTAGGATGATCTAGGAGATATTTCCAGAATATCCGACGAACATTCCTTTAAGAAACACGCTAAGTATGTCTGGAACGCTGGATATGGAAGAAAGAGCTTCCATAAACAAACGAGAATATATATTATGTTTTGCGGGAGAATTTGGCTGTCAATAACAACATAAGCTAGTAGTTTGGAACCATTTAAACCAGCGTCTGTTGAAGAAAAATACGTAAGTTATCTCTCCACCTAACAACAGGGTGGAAACAATACACGTTGGGAAAAATATGTTTTTGCGCGATAGTGCGTTTTGTCGTACTTACAGCAATGGCGACCATGATTGAAAGTTCAACTTCCTACATTTCGGGGTTGCCAACCTAAATAACTATACTGTAATAAAAATAACTATACTGTAATATTAGATATTACAAACACGCGTGTGGGAAGTAAAACCACTGCCCTCTATGTATACCACATACAATATATATACAAAATATATATGTGTGTGGGTGTATGTGTGTGTTGATTTTTTTTCTAATTTGTTTTCTAGCAATTTTTTTAAATTATTAATGTACAGAATGCGACATTTTTTATTTATACACATGGTCGTTTCATGAATGAGTGTAGATATTTATTATTGCGACATAGTGTAGACATACATTTTACTTTTATATATATATATATATATCCTATTATTCTTTTTGATACAGGTGTATTGTAGGTATTTGTTTATATTATGATTTTTTTTATTTTTTATGGAAAAAATAATGCACGTACGGCCAAGCAGGCCCGTGCGCAATGCAAATGCATATGCATTTTTTCTAAAAAAAAAGGTAATAAATTTATCATACAAAAATATATCCAAAAGATAGTGTTAATATACATTATACGAAGCAAATCACTGCATTTTAAATGAACTGAACTTTATTTGAAGCAATATAAAACAATAAATACGTACTTGCCGCCATTTTATGACCGAATTGGTGTCACGGCCTGCTGTATAGTTTCAACTAATAAACATTGCCCACACTCTTAACATTAGTCAGTTGTTTATAATGAACGCAAATATCTCCAACAAACATGGTATTATTTTACTACGTATTGTTTATTATATTGAAAACACCATCGCGCAAAGAACAATGTAAAAAAGCACGTTTGTGAAGTGTTTTAAAGAATCTCGGAAATTAAAAACCTGGCTATCGCTCGGTTTTTAAACATTTTCCTCGCTTCTGTAAAACAGCATTTCCCAACCTCGCAACTTAATATACTGTTAAGTTTTTAGTACAAATAACACAATAAAATTGCATAAACATATTAATTCTCATTACTCAGGTTTATTCAGAAAACGAGTTTTGTTTCAGTCTATTTTTTAGAAAGGGTAATATATTACTTAAATCTAATGCTATATATATATACTTTTTTATTATATATAACTTTGCTCATTAGAGGATTGCCTGAAAGACAAAGTGATACAGACAATTAATTTTTGGAATTAAAATACATTTTGTAAATACATCAAAAAAACAAATTTTAGGCCTAATTGAAGTATACATACTATAAAGTAGAAATTTTGTAAATATGGTTTCTTAAAATTGAAATTGATCCTCTAATGGCAGCGATGGCAATTTTAGAAAGAAACACCCTGTCCAAATCTAAGGAATTCCAAAATTTGGCTAAGAATCCTGGTATAGTACCTCTTCCCCGAGCATCAATCCTGTGACAGTTATACTATCTAGTTGGTATTTATCTTTCTAATAGGTAATTGTTGGCTCATATATGGCTTTCTTTTCAGAGTCAACTTCCTCAGGTTGGCCACTATGAGTCTCAAAACGAAAATTACATTTATAAACTGAAAAATATATACTGACTTAGGCTTTCGTGGCCGGAATTGGTATAATGCTCTTTAAGAAAATTTCCGGGCTGTTGGCTGTGGTCTTGAGGCTTGTAGTTCCACGACGTTTCACCAGAGACTGCGTCTGACATCCGCAAAGGTTGTCTTGAGGCTGGTAATTTTCAAGTTCAAGTGGGAATTGTTACATGTAGCCCTGGTTGGGCGGCTACAACATCCATTTTGGATGAATAATATATTTTTATTATACACCCTCGGGCTCCAAGGTTTCGCCCTTTATCCTCCCTAATTTTGAAGAAAGGAGTTAATGAAATCTTTTTGACCATTCTGCCCTTCGGCCAGAATTTAGAAAATGGGGGGTTGACAGCTGAGAAAAGAACTAGTGTATCCCATTCTGCAGCACAGAACATCAAGAGGCAAAATAAGTTATAGTTCCTGTTACGAATACATAGAGTATTTTATTTTATTATTTCATAGATTATTTTAATTGTTCAAAATAAAAACAGTTGTTGAAATAAAGCACTTACACATATAATATTTCAGGACAGAGTTTTGATTATGGCAGGACAAAGATTGCAAGCCTAACTATAAAATCTCTGCATGTAGACTAATGGAATGTTTAGTACAGTTAGTTATAGCTTAGAGGAGAGAAGCTTAGTATATAACCCTGGCAAAATAGGGGACTCGTTTCTGTTGAAGAGTGAGCTGATGGGTAAGACTGCATACCATTTTTCCTAATAAAATGTACCTAGGACAATTAGAAGGGGAATCAAGTAGTTTAAATAGTTTCATGCTATATGTCTAAGTGTAAGAGTTATTAGATAATTATTAGAATGTAAATTAGGGTAAATTCATAAAACCACATCCCCCTCTATCGAACCTCAAGAAAGTTAGAATGTAGGTTTTCTTAATATAAGCTTAGATTAATTATTTAGGGTTAGAATACTTAATGTTGTAATCATTATACGCTAGAAATAAAATGGTTAAAATTAAGAATCCATTTATTTATGTTCAAAAACACGTATGCCTTTATAACTAATACATCCACATACTAACCTTCGGCTAGAACCTCATACTACCAAAAATCCATGTCCCAAAGGTCCTTTAAGCCTTAAGAAAACCAACAGTTCGTAATAGTTCCTGATATTTTCCATCATTCTCTTCTCTTTGTGACCACTTTCCTACTGAAATTTCAGAAGACTTTAATTAAATTATGTTCTACGAAAATTGCCGGATCTATAGTGTGTTAAAGAAATAAAACAGGTCAATAGGTTGATTTACTTGATATATGTTAATATGGCCGCAAATGTCATGAAAACGTAGTATCTCTCAAAAAATAGTTTCAAGTGTTTAAAATTCTTAGAAAAGTCCAGTCTAAAAACAGTAACATCACAATACCTGAATATTTATTATCCATTTAATGCTATTATGGAATATTTCAAAGCAGTGTGCACAAATTTACGACTAGGAAGGTACAGTGATTGGGGGGTTGAAGCATCCCCTAAACAACTATAAAAGAGGAAGGCAAACAATATTGCTCCGGCGGAATAATTTAGTGTATAGCAGCCATAACAGAGGTTCCTAGAGGAGCAATTTGCTTCGGTTACCCATTCAATATCGACTTCCAGTAGCGTTTGATTTACGGCGGCTTTGGGTTAACTTCCTCCTCACTCTAACATTCCTGAGGCGATGCCCCAGCACAGTGGTCCCTTCACTTGTAATAATTATTACTTCTCCTCATCTTAATTCCGGAAAAAAAATCTTCTCACATGTATATAAAAATAGTTTATTTAGGGTCTGCGAAATGTATCAAATGATAGCAACGAGAGATTATAATTTTATCGCCGCTTTGATACAGGGGAACTTTGTTTCCTACCTCGCAAGGGGTTTGGTATCCGTACCTGGTTGGGAAAAGTTTTCCGGGTGGGGGTTTTTCGGGTTTTATACACATTTTCAAGACAACTGTTGGGAACCTTTAAGGCGCAAATTGTTCCCGAAACCGAACTGATGGTAATAAAATCACTCATGTCATATTCGTTTTCTTTATTAATAAGTATGATTGAGTGGTTTATTTGTGTTGTTTCAGAAGTCTCCCTGGAATTATCCATACTATATCATGTTATTACAAAAAAATTAAGGAAGAGGCTAGTGAAGTGCTTTGTGTGGAGTGTAGCATTGTATGTCGCAGAGACTTGGACATTACGACGGAATGAGAAAAAGCTACTGGAAGCTTTTGAGATGTGGATATGGAGAAGAATGGAACGTATAAAATGGACAAAGTAATAATAAAGATGTGCTAGACAGAGTGGGTGAAAGAAGAAGAATGCTGGCACTCATAAAAAAGAGGAAAAGAAATTGGATTGGCCGCTGGCTAAGAAGAAATTGCCTGCTGAAGGATGCCCTAGAAGGAATGGTCAACGGAAAGAAAGTTAGAGGTAGTAAAAGACATCAGATGATAGGCAATATTAAAATAAATGGTTTGTGTGCAGATACAAAAAGGAAAGCTGAGTTAAGGAAAGAGTGGAGAATGCTGAGTTTGCAGTGAAAGACCTGCTCTTGAGCAGAACACTATGAATGAATCATGTTATTGTGTACTAAAAAGTGTGTCTATGATTCAGGGTAAAAAAAAAATTATTCAGTCTCGCCTGGAAGGGTTTGTCAGGCATGTAAATGTAGATAAAAAAAAGTTAAACTTGTGTAAAAAAGATACTAGATTATAATATATTTTTTGCCCGTTAGTGCGTTTTGTCGTACTTACAGCAATGGCGACCGTGATTGAAAGTTCAACTTCCTACATTCCGGGATTGCCAACCAAAATAACTACTGTAACATTACTGTATTATTAATTTTCAAAGTGTCCAAGATCTTATGTTAAAAAAAAAACTGTTGGACTATATCATCACTATGTTGAGTGATTCCGGGTTATGTGGCCGTGGTCCATAGTTGGTGTTGATACCAGACGTTTTGCCCTCAACTGCGGAGGGCATCTTCAGTGGCGAGTGCTTCTAGGCGTGTTTCCTGGTCGGAAGATCTACTTAGAGTGAGCGCTGCGGACGTTGTGGACGTTGTATTAGTGGTGGGTGCAGGGTGAGTGGGCGTGGCTCTTGCTGATTGGCTAATGGTCGTCTCCTTGTTGTCCCTAGTGTTAATGCATTTATTTTCTAGTGTATGATACCAGGCCTTAGCCAGTTTGATACCTTCCTCTATTCTGTTGATATTTCCCTTATGCTTGTATATTTCTATAGCCTCTCGGTATAATCTAGGGAAATAGTAGGAAGTTGTGGCTAAAACTAGTGTATCGTCGAATAGAATCTGGTGTCCATTCATAATATGACGACCATTAGCCAATCAGCAAGAGCCACGCCCACTCACCCTGCACCCACCACTAATACAACGTCCACAACGTCCGCAGCGCTCACTCTAAGTAGATCTTCCGACCAGGAAACACGCCTAGAAGCACTCGCCACTGAAGATGCCCTCCGCAGTTGAGGGCGAAACGTCTGGTATCAACACCAACTATGGACCACGGCCACATAACCCGGAATCACTCAACATAGTGATTACCGGCCGTGAAAGCCTGCATTCAACTATATCATCACTGATTGGAATGAACATTGGATAAGGAGTGCAAATGGTGCTTTGACTAAAGAGCTTTTCTTTCCCACAGTACACCATAGGATAAATGCAAAATATTTAATTCCAAATTTCATTTTAACACAATTTATGACTGGTCATGGAAAATTTGGAAGTTATTTTAGGAGATTTAATATTAACCCAGACAGTGATCATAATTGTAAATGTCAAGAATCAATACAATCTGTAAAACATGTTTTATTTGATTGTCCTATATTCGAAAGACAACGATTATGGTTAAACTTACTTTTAAATGATGATGAGGCTTCTGCCTCAATGTGTGAAGTGATTTTTAAGAACCAAAATTATTATAAACATTTTAGGAAATTCATAACACTCATTCAAAACCATAAGATAATATTTTGTTTTACAATATATAGTATAATATTGTTATAATAAGCCTTGTGGCGATATAGGATTTCAAAATATTTGGAGATTCAATAATAATAATAATAATAATAATAATAATAATAATAATAATAATAATAATAATAATACAAATTACAAACCACGTGTGGAAGTAAAAACACTGCCCTTTATGTATACTACGTATAATGTATATACAAAAATATACCCAAAAGGTAGTGTTAATATACATTATACGAAACAAATCACTGCATTTTAAACGAACTGATCTTTATTTGAAATAATATAAAACGATAAATACGTACTTGCGGCCATATTAATACTGACTGCTGTCACGGCCTGCTGTGGTCTCAACTAATAAACACTGCCCAACACTGTTAACGTTAGTCAGTTGTTTATAATGAACGCAAATATTTCCAAACCAGATCTTATTTTAATACTACTTTATTATTTTGAAAACACCATCTCAAAAAATAATGTACAACGCACGTTTGTGAAGTATTTTACAGAATCTCGGAAATTAAAAACCTCGCTATCGCTCGGGTTTTAACCATTTCCTCGTTTCTGTAAAAACCACTTGCCAACCTCGCATCATAATATACTATTATTCTTCTGGTTATATGGAGAGGAGAAAGCTCACTAGAATTTGAGAGTAAATTGCTTTTTCTTCCAATTATATTATCCATCCATAGTAATTCTGCCCGAGGGCAGGTCTTTCACTTGCAATCATAGCATTTTCATGCTATGCTTTGCAGCTTTACCAGGGAATTGTAGGTGTGGTAGCTTCCCGTTGCTTTCCACACCGGTGAAGGATGATGATGATCATGATGACGACGACAATGATAGCTTCCCGTTGCTTTCCACGCCGGTGAAGGATGATGATGATGATGACGATGATGATGACGATGATGATGATGATGGCCATACGATTTCGGGGCCCGTTTGGGCCTTAAAGTTTTCCTGACATTTGTCTTACAGGTGGGGAAAAACCCCGATAAAAACCTCACCCAGAAAAACTGCCCCGACCGGGGATCGAACCCGGGCCCGCTGCATGACAAGGCAGCACGCTACCTCGAGACCACAGCGGTGGACTACGTAATAATGAAGTGGGGAAAACACATTAATCATGATATGGGGATGTTCATTATGCAGGCAATTATTGGTAAATATTAGCCTAGGATAAGCATATATAGAGAGCTTATATACATGCGACCATGAACCTCCGGGTTTTATACTGCCAGCGAGTTATTTGGTTGGTATCGATAGTGCACGAAGTAGGGAGTGTGATGTGTCTTCTTGATTCTTTTGTTCTCTTTTAATTTCATTCTCTCCCATCACCACACTTTGCTTCTTCATCTTCTCCCAAACTCTTCTTTACTTGTAGTCTTCTCTCTATTCCCAAAACCCCCTTCTCTACCCTAATTGTGCAATTACGGGGGTAATTACTTTGAAACTCGTGACTTGGGCTCGAATAAACCCCCTCAGCTTCCACATTTCCTGACCCCATCCTCTTCATCTTTCCAAAATCCCACCCTCGTGTCACAGTAAATTATTTACTTCACCCCTCCTATAAAAATCATGTTTGTCGAATTCCCCCAACACATTGATTAGTTAGCAGTATATACCCTCAAGTAACAAACTCAAATTACAAAGCAGGATTTTCTCAGTTCGGAACTGTGGGTCGCGACCCCTAGGTAAGTCGGTGAATTCTATTTAGGGCATCACGGTATATAAGCTTATATGTAATTATTTATATTATTTTTATTTGGGAATATGTCGGCCGCGGTGGACTAGTGGTTATGCTCCTTGCCTCTGGTCCCGAGGGTCGCGAGTTCAAACCCGGCCGGGGTCGATGGAGTTGTTTAGGGTGGGAAAATCCAAGGAGCAAGTCCTCTGGGAGGGACTTCAAGCCGTGGGTCCCGAATCTGAAGATTTTCAGGCTCGTAAAAGATCCTTAAGTCCGAATGAAAAGGCCTCTAAGCAAAATATTCCACAATACAGTGTTTCTCCTTCGACCCAAAGTGATTTGTCACCAGAGGTTCCTGTCTAAAGCATATTCTTCCCTCAAATCTCTAGCTTCCATACTTTTCTTCACTACATCCATCCTTCGTTCTCTAGGCCTGCCTCTTCCACTTCTTCCATTAGCTTTCCAATTAAAAATCTTCTTTGGTATTTTCTCTTCTTCCATTCTTATGAAGTGTCCATGACATTTCAAACGTTTTTCTTCTATTTTTCGTAATATATTATTATTACTATCTTATTATTATTATTATTATTATTATTATTATTATTATTATTATTATTATTATTATTATTATTATTATTATTATTATTATTGGGCAATTCCATATGTGATTGACTGACATTTACAATACACTTTTGCAGCAAAATGGTTGCATAAATATTACAATTGATTGAAATTAGGGGTGTTATCTACGTGATATGATAGAGGAAAAGTGTCTGATTAAGAATGTACATAAATATACAACTTCTGAAGAAAAACAGTGCTATTTATTATCTATCAAAGCATGTGTGACTGATTGACATAAATATCAACTCATCATGCAGCTTAACATGTTCATCTGCATCATTCTCTGAAGTGTGATTCCTAATTCACTTTTCCAAAATACCGTTTGGAGAACACATTTCAAGTTACATTCTCAATAAAAAACTAAACAAAAATCACAATTAAGACCGGAGTTATAACCTAATATGTGATGTGTGACTGACTGACCGACTACATTCTGTGACTGACTCACATATCTGAATTTTATTAAGAATTTAATATTGTGGAGCTGCAAATATTATACAAATATTGCAAAATAATATAAAATTATAATAGATAAAAAGCTATAATACGGAGATAAATAAAGTACTACACATATTTCATCATGTATAGGAAATGTACAATTTGATATGCTGAAAAAAAGATTAAATAAATAGTATAATTTATTTAACTTAGTTACCACGTAATGAGGGGGCAATAGATGATAAATTCTTGTATAGTGTGCACAGATAATTGTAGGAAGAGTGTTTGTTTATGTGTTTGTGTATAAAGTGTGTTGTATGATGGATAATGATGAAGATAAGGGAGGTTGATCATGTTGGACCATGTTGAAACGTCGTGGACAGTGACCAACCTTGAATCTTTGACGTGGTAAACCCAAGAAAACTTTATTTTCCATATTTACATCCAAGAAAATTGGCAATGAATCATATATATTCATTACTAATAAAATTCATTGTAAAATACCGTTAAGGTATTTCAAAATATAAAATTATAAAATTAAACGCCTGGTAGGTTTAGTTTCTTCAACTGTTACAACTTTAAAACATTGTATGTCTTTCGGGAACCGGTTCTATCCTCAGCAAAAGGTTGTTTTGTTAATCCTAAATCCCAACAGCAAAATCAGACCATAAATTCTACGTTTTAGGAAATCGCTTAGTTTACGCTATTCTGGCGTGACGAACAATTTTTTAATTGACAGAATGTCTCGTAAAAATATTAATATCGTATACAAAGAGATATGTAATATTAGTAATTAAGTTGTTAGCACCGAGTAAATTAAAGCAATCCCACCTCTGCCACCACACGTTATGGACATGTGAGTGTGAATGCAAATTTTGCTGAGCTTGTGTTTGTTGTGTATTAGTTCATTTGTGTGGCACATAGGAGTTAGGCTACATTGCGCGAAATGAAGCCATGTCAGAGCATAATAACGGCTTAATTGACCACAGCATTCCACGACTTGTCAGACCGTTATGGACAAATCCTGTAGGACGGAGTCTCCTGCTGACATATAGCATACAACCCGGATCAAGCTGTCTGCCATTTTTAAAGAAACGACAGGATGCATACATATAACTGTTCTACTTTAATAAAATGCTTCATGTTACTTCATCTAATGCGAAATACTCTTAATTTGGCTATACAGTCGGTTCGTGGAATAGTTTTTACCATACTAGGTAAGACCGATGTACTTTTAAATGTTTGTCTCCTTCATATTATTATACATTTCAATGCTTTCTTTATTAACTGTTCTGTCGTTTATAGAAGTTTTACATATGTCATATTGTTTCTAAGACCATTACATTTTATCCAGTTGTCTGTGTTTATTTCACACATAGAAATACATGTCTTAACAAAGAATGGAAAATGAAAGATGGCCAAAAAATATATACCAATGGTCACCCCCTGGAAGAAATAAACGTGGTAGACCAAGATGGAAATGGAAAACCTACGTCAGAACGATAATGGAGGATAGGAATTTGGAAGAGGGAGATTGGAATGATAGAGATAAATGGAAACTGAAGACGGCAAACCTATAAGTGGGGGAAAGCCGAAGAAGAAGAAGAAGAAGAAGAGAAATACATGTTATAATGGAAATGGACGGCTAATGACAAATGAAGGAAATTTTGAAAAAGTGGCTGATTTCAAGTATCTAGCAACAATAATTACAAATAGGAATGAGATGTACAAAGAAATTAAACATAGGCTCAATTCTGGAAATGCATGCTATTATGCATTGCAGAGACTCTTGATGTCCCAACTCCTTTCAAAAAACGTTAAGCTGAAAATATACAAAACTATTATTCTACCAGTTATATTATATGGATACGAAACATGGACTCTTACCTTAAGGGAGGAAAGGAGATTACAAGCATTTGAGAATAATGTACTTAGGAAAATTTTTGGACCAAAGAGAGATGAACAGACAGGTGAATGGAGAAGACTTACATAACAGTGAACTACATGGTTTTAATAGGAAGCCAGATATAATAAGAACAGTTATGTCTCGTACGCTTCCATGCACAGGACATGTGGCACGAATGTGGAATGATAGACGTGCATGGAAGCTTCTTGTAGGAACACCAGACGGAAAACGCCCAGTTGATAGACCAAGAATGAGGTGGGAGAATAACATTAACTATGATTTGAGGTAGGTAGATTATACAGGGAGTGATTGGAAAACATTACTTCAGGATTGAGATGTAGGGTGAGCTTATGTCCGCGCGGCCATGGACCTATGGGTTCGATAGTGCCAGTGAGTTAGTTAGTTAGTTAATTAGTTAATTAGTTAATTAGTTAATTAGTTAATTAGTTAGTTAGTTAGTTAGTTAGTTAGTTAGTTAGTTAGTTAGTTAGTTAGTTAGTAGTTAAGTTAGTTAGTTAGTTAGTTAGTTAGTTAGTTAGTTAGTTAGTTAGTTAGTTAGTTAGTAGTTAGTTAGTTAGTTAGTTAGTTAGTTAGTTAGTTAGTTAGTTAGTTAGTTAGTTAGTTAGTTAGTTAGTTAGTTAGTTAGTTAGTTAGTAGTTAGTTAGTTAGTTAGTTAGTTAGTCAGTCAGTCAGTCAGTCAGTCAGTCAGTCAGTCAGTCAGTCAGTCAGTCAGTCGCAGTCAGTCAGTCAGTCAGTCAGTCAGTCAGTCAGTCAGTCAGTCAGTCAGTCAGTCAGTCAGTCAGTCAGTCCGTCAGTCAGTCAGTCAGTCAGTCAGTCAGTCAGTCAGTCAGTCAGTCAGTCCGTCAGTCAGTCAGTCAGTAGGTCAGTCAGTCAGTCAGTCAGTCAGTCAGTCAGTCAGTCAGTCAGTCAGTCAGTCAGTCAGTCAGTCAGTCAGTCAGTCAGTCAGTCAGTCAGTCAGTCAGTCAGTCAGTCAGTCAGTCAGTCAGTCAGTCATTCAGTCAGTCAGTCAGTCAGTCAGTCAGTCAGTCAGTCAGTCAGTCAGTCAGTCAGTCAGTCAGTCAGTCAGTCAGTCAGTCCGTCAGTCAGTCAGTCAGTCAGTCAGTCAGTCAGTCAGTCAGTCAGTCAGTCAGTCAGTCAGTCAGTCAGTCAGTCAGTCAGTCAGTCAGTCAGTCAGTCAGTCAGTCAGTCAGTCAGTCAGTCAGTCAGTCAGTCAGTCAGTCAGTCAGTCAGTCAGTCAGTCAGTCAGTCAGTCAGTCAGTCAGTCAGTCAGTCAGTCAGTCAGTCAGTCAGCTCAGTCAGTCAGTCAGTCAGTCAGTCAGTCAGTCAGTCAGTTCAGTCAGTCAGTCAGTCAGTCAGTCAGTCAGTCGTCAGTCAGTCAGTCAGTCAGTCAGTCAGTCAGTCAGTCAGTCAGTCAGTCAGTCAGTCAGTCAGTCAGTCAGTCAGTCAGTCAGTCAGTCAGTCAGTCAGTCAGTCAGTCAGTTCAGTCAGTCAGTCAGTCAGTCAGTCAGTCAGTCAGTCAGTCAGTCAGTCAGTCAGTCAGTCAGTCAGTCAGTCAGTCAGTCAGTCAGTCAGTCAGTCAGTCAGTCAGTCAGTCAGTCAGTCAGTCGTCAGTCAGTCAGTCAGTCAGTCAGTCAGTCAGTCAGTCAGTCAGTCAGTTAGTTAGTTAGTTAGTTAGTTAGTTATTTAGTTAGTTATTTAGTTAGTTATTTAGTTAGTTAGTTAGTTAGTTAGTTAGTTAGTTAGTTAGTTAGTTAGTTAGTTAGTTAGTTAGTTAGTTAGTTAGTTAGTTAGTTAGTTAGTTAGTTAGTTAGTTAGTTAGTTAGTTAGTTAGTTAGTTAGTGTTAGTTAGGGAAAAAATTGGACCAGAGAGAGGTCAACAGACAGGTGAATAGAGAAGACTTACATAACAGTGAACTGCATGGTCTTTATAGGAAGCCAGATATAGTAAGAATAGTTAAGTCTCGTAGATTTCTATGGGAGGATATGTGGCACGAATGGGGAATGATAGACGTGCATGGAAGCTTCTTATAGGAAAACCAGAGGGAAAACGCCCAGTCGGTAGATCAAGAATGAGGTGGGAGAATAATATTAACTATGATTTGAGGGAAGTAGATTATACAGGAAATGATTGGAAAACATTAGCTCAGGATGGAGATGAATGGAGAGTTTATGTCCACGCGGCCATGAACCTAAGGGTTCGGCAGTGAGTTAGCTAGTTAGCTTCAGTCAGTCGGTCGGTCGGTCGGTCGGTCGGTCGGTCGGTCGGTCGGTCGGTCGGTCGGTCGGTCGGTCGGTCGGTCGGTCGGTCGGTCGGTCGGTCGGTCGGTCGGTCGGTCGGTCGGTCGGTCGGTCGGTCGGTCGGTCGGTCGGTCGGTCGGTCGGTCGGTCGGTCGGTCGGTCGGTCGGTCGGTCGGTCGGTCGGTCGGTCGGTCGGTCGGTCGGTCGGTCGGTCGGTCGGTCGGTCGGTCGGTCGGTCGGTCGGTCGGTCGGTCGGTCGGTCGGTCGGTCGGTCAGTCAGTCAGTCAGTCAGTCAGTCAGTCAGTCAGTTAGTTAGTTTAATATGTTAATATTTCAATCGTCAGGGTTCCACTTCAGGAATAAAGAGGATAAAGAACTCATGTATGAAATGAATTCATAATTTTGAAGTATAATTTGAACAAGATAGTTTTACAAACTGCCTAGTTAACTTTAATGTCATTCTTGTGAGAGATAATGAACTGGAAAAGGATGCTGGTAGTAGACTGGAGAGGCTACTTTCCTCTTAGCAAAGGTGGTGTAGAGTTACTCCAGGATTCTGGGGAACGTTTGTAGTCCAGTGCGGTACAGTGGTCTGTTTGTAAATCGAGATCGTCTGGAGATTCTCTGTGAATTGGACACAAAGAGGTCACACTACCTTCAGGTGGGAATGTGGTAAAATGCTTTGTCCTCTCAGATACCATCAAAGACTTTACCCGCATTTCTCGAATATTTCCGCACTTCAGGGATTAACTAACTTAAATCACATGATTAACACTTGCTCTTCTATGCTGAGAAAAAATGAGAAAATGGTAGGTTTCTCAACTATACGACTTGAAACTATGATCAAAGTATTGCATTAAATATCTTCGCTAGAACTAGTAATCGTGCATCCTTAAAATGTTATAAAACTATAAATATATCGATAGTAAATATCAGTAAAACTAAATATATGGTCACACGTAGAAATACATTATATAATGGAAATGGACAGCTAATGACAAATGAGGGAAATTTTGAGGAAGTGGCTGAATTCAAATACCTAGGAACAATAATCACAAATAGGAATGACATGCGCAAAGAAATTAAACATAGGCTCAATTCTGGAAATGCGTGCTATTATGCATTGCAGAGACTCTTGATGTCCCAACTCCTTTCAAAAAACGTTAAACTGAAAATATATAAAACTATTATTCTACCAGTTATATTATATGGGTGCGAAACATGGACTCTTACTTTAAAGGAGGAAAGATGATTACGAGTATTTGAGAATAAAGTTCTTAGGAAAATTTTTTGACCAAAGAGAGATGAACAGACAGGCGAATGGAGAAGACTACATAACAATGAACTACTTGGTCTTTATAGGAAGCCAGATATAATAAGAACAGTTAAGTCTCGTAGACTGCGATGGCAGGACATGTTGCACGTATGGGGAATGAAAGACGTGCATGGAAACTTCTTGTAGGAAAGCCAGAGGGAAAACGCCCAGTTGGTAGACCAAGAATGAGGTAGGAGAACAACATTAACTATGATTTGAGGGAAGTAGATTATACAGGGAATGATTGGAAAGCATTAGCTCTGGATAGGGATGTATGGAGAGCTTATGTCCACGCGGCCATGAACCTACGGGTTCGACAGTGCCAGTGAGTAAGTAAGTAAGTAAGTATAAATATATCGATATAAAGTAAAACTAGAAACCTAAACCTGTGTAACCTCATCGATCCTAAAGTGGAATCGATACTAATAAAATTCAATTTATGACAAATAACATTTTATTCTTGATTTTGACGAGTTTTTGAGTACAAAATTGTATTAAATTTTTAATTTAAAGTCATTCTTGGGCCCCAAATGTTGTGTCTTTATGGGAATCTAAAATTAAAATCCAAAATTAAAATATTTTGTTTTTAAATAATTTAATCAATTGAGTTGGCGTTTACTTGATGAAAATCCATATCTACTAATTAAATAGAAATAAAACTTAGTTTTATCTGATTTTCATATTCATTAAGATATATTCAGTGACAGCTGTTTCGGTACACTGTTCCTTCTTCAGACAAAACATGTTCAAACATGTCTGAAGAAGGTACAGTGTACCGAAACAGCTGTCACTGAATATATCTTAATAAATATGAAAATCAGATAAAAATAAGTTTTATTTTTATTTAATTAATATTTTGTTTTTGTTTTGTATCAGTTATCAAGTTCCAAAGTAATTAACAATTTTACAAAAAAAATGAGAGAATAAATGTGTTTGTGTGGGTGTGTGTTTGTGTGTGTGTGTGTGCATGTGTGTGTGCACGCATGTGCGTGTGTGAGTGTGTGTGTATGTGTGTGTATGTGTGTTCTGCGTCGTAGCCGAGCGGTTTAAGACATAATGCCTTGATGCAAAGTTAGGAAATTGCGCTGGTTTGAGTCCTAATGGAAGAATAAATTTTCTCATTGTATTTCTATCAGTGCCGACCCAGTATCGTGAGGAATTTCTGCAACTACAATAAGTTGCGACTCCATGTTGAGAAAACCAACTTTAACGGCTAGAGGATCCGACATCCTGACTACATGTGACCGCTGTATTGGCTGGATGAACATTAAATAACCTTTGTGATTAACACATGTGAAAGTGGTAATAGCAGCCGGTAGGCCAAAGACTTTCAAGGCCTGTCGCCACCATTGAGTATACATTTTAACTCTCTCTCTCCCTCCTTTATCTCTCTCTCACTCTCTCCTTCCTCTCTCTCCTGTCTCTCTCACTCTCTCCTTTCTCTCCTTGCTCTCTCTCCTTTCTCTCCCTCTCCTTTCTCTCCCTCTCTCTCTCCTTTCTCTATCCTTTCTCTCTCTCTCTCTCTCTCCCTCTCTCTCTCTCTCTCTCTCTCTATCTCTCTCTCTCTCTCTCTCAAATCGTTTAATGTTGCTATGTTTGAATTATTTAAATAAAAGTAATAACAACGAATAATCTTAAGAAAAGAAACCGATATTTCACAAAATGAAATTGTGAATTTTCTTTCTCTTTTTCTCCAGTATTTGAACCAACAACATACACGTATGAAACATGATTATAACAAATAACTTTATTTAGCCTGAAGACAGTTTCCAAATTGAATATTCGTTTGTTAGCTTTAAAGTTTGCATATTTTATTTAATTTCCAAAGGGGAAACTTAATAATGTCATAGCTTTCAGTCATTTTCTACGGTACGTTATGCTTTGTTTACCGACAATATTTTGTTCATTACCTTTAACGATATAGCTAACAGGGATGAAAACAATCATAATTTTAGATATTCATTTTTGTTTCCTCGTGTCTAGTTTTAATTAGAATAATATTACATATGGTACGCAGATATGACTTCCTATTATACAAATGTTCTCATTTTTATCTACAAGACCATAAAACAGCGGTAAAAAGGCTTTGCTTTTGACAAGAACAGCACATTTTTGTTCGTCGAAAGAAACTGACTTATTAATAAACACTAAAAACCATAAGACAATAAATAAATTCCTCAAACACGAAATTTCTAATGTCTATTAGAAAGTTTATTTACCAAGATTCTTGAAATATAAAAAATGACCTTTTTTAATAATATGTATTTCCAATGAATAGATTATTGTACCAATTTATAAGAAAACAGAAATATTTGATCACAGCTACAAGGGCATCTCATTACTTTCAACTTCGTACAAAATTCTAAAAAATATATGTATTCAGAATTACTCCCTGCATTGACGATATAATAGTTGACCAAAATAAAAATTATGTAATAAATCAAATTTTTAGTATAAGGTTTTATAAGATAAATGAAAATATAATGACACATAAATTATCATTATCTTATATATAAAAATTAATGTTTGTTTGTTTGTTTGTACTTTATGGGCGACCATACCGTTGATCCGATTGAGATGGGGTTTTGCCAAATGTTCAGGAAATTCCCGGGATGAACATACGCTATAAGACAGTTGTGATACTCAACTCCTACACCCTTAAAAATCGCCCTTTGTAGTATAAAACGTGGAAAAGGTATATCTTTTGACGCTTAAATGGCTTACGCTGCCTAAACCATAACAAATACACAAAAATGATGTACACAGAATTGAATATATCAAAAAACTCTACAAAAAAAGCCCATGACAGCATATGTTTTATCTCTTATGGATAACTCACAATAACCATTTTTTGTCTTTCATTGATGCCAAGAAGATCGAGATGGGTATGTAAATTCCTGTGCAAGCATAGCAGCACATGGCGGGTATTCTTTTACGGATAACTCACAATAACGAATTTTGTCTTTTAGCTCATTTATGCCAAGAAGATCGACATAAGTAGATTCCCGGGCAACAGCGGGTAATCAGCACAGGGAATCATAAAATAATTACGATATACATTTATAATTATTTTTCATTTTACTTATTCAACTAATCATAAGAAGTACATTAATTTTTGTCTTTCAGCTCATTTATGCCAAGAAGATGAGTAGATTCCCGGAGAACACCGGGTAAACAGCACGGGGTATCTAATAATAATTACGATATAAGTTGTTACCTTTACTTATTCAACTAAATATAAAAACACAATAATTTCCATTTCTTTAGGCGCAGCAGCGCACGCCGATATTAGCTAGTCTTATATATAAAAATTGTTTGTTTGTTTGTATATTTGTTTGATCGTACTTTATGCGCGGCCATTCCGTTGATCCGATTGTGATGGGGTTTTTTGCAAAATGTTCAGAATATTCCCGGGATGAACATACGCTATAAGAGAGTTATGATACTCAACTCCTACACCCTTAAAAATCGACCTTTGTAGTGGAAAACGTGAAAAAAGTAGCTCTTTGGGCGCTTAAATGGCTTACGCTGCCTAAACCATAAGAAATACACAAAATTAATGTACACAGAATTGAATATCTCAAAAAGCTCTACAAAAAAGTCCACGACAGCATATGTTTATCTCTTACGGATAACTCACAATAACCATTTTTGCCTTCCATTGATACCAAGAGTCCCTAATCTCTTACGGATAACTCACAATAACCATATTTGTATTTCATTGATACCGAGAGTCTCGCGCTGTAGCCGAGTGGTTAAGGCAAGAAGTCTTGGCCAAGACTTCTTGCCACCCAAGACTTCTTGCCACAGAACTACGGCACTTACGCCGGTTCGAGTCTCTGTGGGGGAAAAAAGTTTTCTTATGAAATGTCGGCCAGTATGGGTCAGAAATGAAATCTAGCTGGGGGAAAAAATAACTATTTTGACTTACTCTCATCAATTTATCTTTTTTTTTTCACTCTAATATAATTGTTATATGACGGTTCTTAACTTATCTGCAAAGGAGGGTACAATTCTAATGTTCATGACTGTGTGACGTCATCATTCATACTTCTTGAGCCACAACAGAAGGCTGTAAGAGGTTTACTTGCAAACTTATTTAATAATACCTAATTATGTCCTAATTTCTGAATTTTATGGTAAAAAAAGTAACATATTTTTATCGTTCGCCCATGACATGAGAATTGAACATTCGGGCAGGACAACGTCTGCCGGGTGTCACGCTAGTGATTAATAAAATCGTCAAACACAGAATGTCTAATGTCTATTAGACGACTACCAAACAGTGCTCTCCATATCTTTACGGGAAACCAGATGTAATAAAAAATGAAGCATCGTACATTGCGATGGTCAGGACATGTAACGAGAATGGGGATCGAACGAGATCATTTAAACTCTTTGTAATAAAACCAGAGGTAAATCGCTCTGTAGGTTGGCCACGAATGAGGTGGGAGAAAAATATTAACCATGATTTCAGGAAGATGAATTATGCATTGAGGATTGGAAAATATTATTTCAGGACAAGGATGTGCGTGACCATGAAACTACGGGTTTGATAGTGCCAATGAGTTGGTTAGTTTACTTAGTAAGTAGGATCGATGAAGATTTGTAAAAGTTTTAACAAACAAACACTTTTCACTTACTTACTTACTCACTGGCACTCTCGAATCCGTAGGTTCATGGCCGCGCGGACATAAGCTCTCCATGCATCCCTATCCTGAGCTAATGATTTCCAATCATTCCCTG
Organism: Diploptera punctata; assembly: GCA_030220185.1. Taxonomy (NCBI): domain Eukaryota; kingdom Metazoa; phylum Arthropoda; class Insecta; order Blattodea; family Blaberidae; genus Diploptera; species Diploptera punctata. The sequence goes on from JASPKZ010002318.1 coordinate 127,191, forward strand.
TATAATCTACTTCCCTCAAATCATAGTTAATATTATTCTCCCACCTCATTTTTGGTCTACCAACTGGGCGTTTTCCCTCTGGCTTTCCTACAAGAAGCTTCCATGCAAGTCTTTCATTCCCCATACGTGCAACATGTCCTGCCCATCGCAGTCTACGAGACTTAACTGTTCTTATTATATCTGGCTTCCTATAAAGACCATGTAGTTCATTGTTATGTAGTCTTCTCCATTCACCTGTCTGTTCATCTCTCTTTGGTCCAAAAATTTTCCTAAATACTTTATTCTCAAATACTTGTAATCTCCTTTCCTCCCTTAAAGTAAGAGTCCATGTTTCGCACCCATATAATATAACTGGTAGAATAATAGTTTTATATATTTTGAGTTTAATGTTTTTTGAAAGGAGTTGGGACATCAAGAGTCTCTGCAATGCATAATAGCACGCATTTCCAGAATTGAGCCTATGTTTAATTTCTTCGTGCATCTCATTCCTATTTGTGATTATTGTTCCTAGGTATTTGAATTTAGCCGCTTCTTCAAAATTTCCCTCATTTGTCAGTAGTTGTCCATTTCAATTATATAATGCATTTCTACGTGTGACCATATATTTAGTTTTATTGATATTTTACTTCCAGTCCTAATTTCTTAGTGTTACTCAATAGTGTGTGCGTGTTGTCCTTTAGTATCTCCTCGCTATCGGCCAATAGTACTACATCATCAGCATAAACCAGCAGCTTATTAATGCCATTGAGTTGTAAGCCTTCCTCATTATCTAAAGATTTAATGGCATGCTCTAGTACAAAATTAAATAGTAGAGGAGATAGTGCATCTCCTTGCTTCAACCCATTCTGGATTTCAAAAGTGTCCGAAAATTGTTTGCCTATAAACACCCTACTCTTTGTTCCATTTAGACAAACACTTGTCACTAGTTAAAAGTAATACTCATGATTGTAAGGAATACTCTATCCATAGGGGAGAGAGTGGAATTATCTGAACGTCCGTATTCACGGTGAAACACATTCCCTCCACACACTTGTATTAATCATTAATTAAATACTGAAACCATTTTCACCGCAGATTAATTCTGGCAATTTCTAGAAATTTCGAGTACACTAGGGACAACCACAAACTCTGCATTTCAGAGAATCTCTTTTTCTCAGAGATTATAAAGTTACAAACAGGATTCCGAGTATTCTCACAACCAAGATGGCTTTCAAACTACCCTCAACTACTTCAGCTTCAGTAATACCGCTGATTCAAGTAGACGAGAGCGATCCACAAGTTCTGATCCTAGATTCAGTCTACAGATGCAGCCAACTTTATTATATTATATAATGAGATTCAAGAAATCTCTCAAGAGCTATTAAGTTTCCAAAACTATCCTTCAGGATTATACTGATCAACCAAAGAAACATAGGCTCAATTCTGGAAATGCATGCTATTATGCATTGCAGAGATTTTTGATGTCCCAACTCCTTTCAAAAAACGTTAAGCTGAAAATATATAAAACTATTATTCAACCAGTTATATTATATGGGTGCGAAACATGCACTCTTACTTTAAGGGAGGAAAGGAGATTACAAGTATTTGAGAATAAAGTTCTTAGGAAAATTTTTGGACCAAAGAGAGATGAACAGACAGGTGAATGGAGAAGACTACATAACAATGAACTACATGGTCTTTATAGGAAGCCAGATATAATAAGAACAGTTAAGTCTCGTAGATTGCGGTGGGCAGGACATGTTGCACATATGGGGAATGAAAGACGTGAATGGAAACTTCTTGTAGGAAAGTCAGAAGGAAAACGCCCAGTTGGTAGACCAAGAATGAGGTGGGAGAACAACTTTAACTATGATTTGAGGGAAGTATATTATACAGGGAATGATTGGAAAGCATTAGCTCAGGATAGGGATGTATGGAGAGCTTATGTCCGCGCGGCCATGAACCTACGGGTTCGATAGTGCCAGTGAGTAAGTAAGTAAGTAACCAAAAATAAACTTTTTTCTGTCTCTGAAAGAAAAATATGTGATTCTGATAGTAGTTTTTCTCCTGAATTCAAATATGATATAGGTTTTTCTCCATCACGCAAGGTTTCCGAGAGACAGGCATTTATTATAATTTCAAACACTTTAATATTTTCTACATTCGTAACTACACAATATTCGAACATTCGGATTCACCAAAAAGTAAGAAATGACGATTTTCTGCTATGTTTCGCCTGTGGAGCATCCCTCTTGATGGTCCAACAATAATCACCCAGCATATTAGGATTCCATTTGCCTTGGTATCTCTTTTCCATGGCTGAAATCTCCTGATGAAAGTGTTCCCCGTGCTCATCGCTCACTGCGCCAAGATGGACAAATGGACGAAAAAACGTTTATTAAAAAAATAATTATTTAAATCCATTAATTGAAATTCAAATAAAAAACGGTGGGTGATGGAGAAATTCCGAATACATATTTGAAAACACGATAAATCTGCATTAAGTACAACTATTGGTACTCATGAGACAAAAATCTTGTTGACCAGTGTAATCTGTAAGTTTATTTCAAGAAACTAATAACTAACTTACTGGCACTATCGAACCGAGGTTTCATGGCCGCGCGGACACAAGTTCTCCGAACATTCCTATCCCAAGATATGTTTTCAATAATTATCATAAGTAATGCCACGAGTGATTTCCAAATTATCGATAAATTCACGACTCACGAAGTGAGGAGTGAATTTATCTAGAGAATTTGGAAATCAAGAGTGGCATTTGTTAGGACTATTTAACGAATAAAATTAAGCTGTTTACTCACAAATCATTATTTAACAATAGTTATTTTAAAATATGTATATATTTAATGTAAACGGCGATGTTTGAAAACAAATAAGAAACGATAGGTACGCTTCTACTGCTTCTTTTGTTTATCACTGCAACTAGATCATACTATTTATTGCCAAAGGAACGCAATATTGTAAGGAGGAGCTTTCTTTAATATGGTAATTATAACACTGATAAATATTTGGTGAAACACGACTCTGATTGGTTGTAAAACAGAAATCATTGAAACGTGATTGGTCATTGACTCCCATTTGGGGCATGAGTTAAATAGTCTTTATAATTCACTTTTAGGCTCAACTGCACTTCTACTAGCGCTTGGTTTTTCAGTTATATTGTTGTAAACTATAGCTTTTCTTCTGTATTTACTAACATTATTTAATATTTTAGACATTTTCAAACAATTTTTATAACATTATTAGACAATTTTGAAGTATTTATTTAAATATGCAAATCACAATATTATGACACTGTTAGACAATATTGTGATGCTAACTGCTATTTTCTCCACAGAGTATATTACTTAGTCTATGATTTTTCTATCGCTGTTTTGGGTTATCGCTGGTTGGATCAGCGTTAGGGAGTGATAAGTAAGTGTACACCCATTTTTAACAAACGTTTAGTAATTTTGATATTATTAATATATTATTTAACATAGATTTCGGGATTTATTGCAAATATTGGTCTTTTAAATTTCATAGCGACGGATAATAATCGAGGATTATAATCGGTATGTGGTTCGATTGTGGGTTATCGCTGGCTCTATAAACTCTGGCACATGTGCACTGTTGGTCTATAGGACTTTGAAAATATTTCACGCTAGTTTAAGTGCAGTTTTTCCCACTTTTCTCTAATATGGCTAATTTTATTATTTTATCACATTCTTGAACTGCCTTCTGGGGGTTTTCCTGTAAATGATGAAAAGTTCCTAAAAACATTATTAGACTAATTAATAACATTACATGGTATGAATAAAGACAAGAAGTGAAACAAGTGAAGGAATACCAATTGGAAAGGGCATCAGACGAAATGTATCTTTGGGTCCACTATTATTTAACTTAGTTATGAATGACATAATTAAAAAAATCAAAACTAAACCAGGCTATTTACTATGTAATAAATAAACAAAAATAATATGTTACGGGGATGACCCTCCATGGTATCTTTACTTTGTCGTGGTGGAGTGGCTTGCGTGCTTAAATGATCCTGAGAGCTATGCCGGCGGTAGCATTGCTGCCGATAGGGTTAACCATGCCGGACTGGTCGAAGGTGATAAGCCAGACGAAAAAAGTACCTTGGTCGAAAGAGTGACGATATTTCACCGTAAAAATACAACCGTCAAGAAATGCGGACATGGGTTCAACTGGGGTAAAATTTTCCGGATGTCAAATAGTCCCCCATTCGGTTCTCCGGGAGGGCACTACTTCAGGGAATCCGTGCCAAAGGGGAAGAACGCCCAGTTGATAGACCAAGAATGAGGTGGGAGAATAACATTAACCATGATTTGAGGGAAGTGGATTATACAGGGGATGATTGGAAAACATTGGCTCAGGATAGGGATATATGGAGAGCTTATGTCCGCGTGGCCATGAACCTACGGGTTCGATAGTGCCAGTGAGTTAGAGTTAGTTATATTACGGGGATGATGCAGTCTTGTTTGCCGAAACAGGAGATGGCCTACAAAGATTACCAATTTAACAAAACGTCAAAAGAATTTAACATGGTTATATCAAGCAAAAAAAAATTAAATAAAGAAATATTTATTTTAAGTTTGTAAAGTGTAATGTATTGCTCACCCCTGAAAAGACCCAGCACTTAATGTCATGTGGGGCAGTTGCCACAGCACTTTGTACCACCTGAAGTTGATCCCAATCACTGAAAGCTGGAGGCAGGGATTGACTACCCCTGAATTTTTTATGAACTGGATGGATGCAGTCGCGGCTTAAACCCTGATCAGCTTTTAGGTCGCCGAGCTCTGTCACTGGTTGTAAGAGGATTTCACAGTCTTCCTTAGCGGCCACAGAGGTACAGGCAGCTCAACTAAATTATAAACACTGCTTTACATCCCACAACAACATGCGGACGTGCATCAAGCGTTTTTGTTGGAAAACATTTTTAAAATGTTTAGTTTATATAAAACAACAAGGCTTTTCCAACATACAACATGCTGAGTTAAAATTAGTAGAAATAGTAAGACTTTATTAGACTAAAAGTAATATACATACAATGTTATTTACAAACATGGGTCGCGCGGGTATGTACGTGTTGTTGACAGTCCGTTACAATGAAGAACTCAAGTATAGAAACACACCCTTAATTTTTCAGTTTATTGTTGTGAATTATAACTCTTCTTCTGTATTTAGTAATATTTTTAAATATTTTAAAATATTTAAAACAATTTTTATTACATCATCATCATCATCACTCCAGGGATTAGGCAATTGTCCGTTCCGACTTCATAATGCATCAGCCCAACGTCTTCTAGGTCTTCCAACATCACGTCTTCCTCTTGCTTGATAATTTCTTGCTAACAATGGATATCTCTCCTTACTCATTCCATCCATGTGATCAATCCATTTCTGTCTGTAATTCGTGACTTTATCCAATAAAGGCTGTACTTTCAATTCTTCTCTTATCCTCATTTCTTATTCTATCAAGTCTTGTACATCCTTTTACTTGTCTTAGGAACCTCATCTCCGCCATCTGTATTCTATCCTTCTGTTTTTTCACTGGAGCCCAAGTTTCACATCTATACAATATTGTGGGAACCGCCATAACATTATACATTTTTATCTTGGTTTCTTTTCTAATTTTATTTTTGAATGTTCTCTGTATTGTTCCAAACACCGTCTGAAATTTATTTATTTTGGAGTCAATATCTCTTTCCACATTGTAGCCAACATCACAGCCCAAATATTTGAAACTAGACATCTGTTCTATACTTTGATTTTCTAAAATAATTATTACATGATTTTAGAATTTTTAAGTATTTATTCAAATACACATATTGTGATGGTGATTGCTATTTTCTCCAGAGAGTATATTATATAGTTGGAACCAGTGGGGTATCGATGGTTGCAATTATAAAGGAGTGAAAAAAAGGGCGTTTCATGGGATCCACCCTAGGTTAGAGTAATTGAATTAGGTTAAGTGTGAGTTAGTTAGTTAGCTTTTATGTTCGTTACATTTTTAATAGGATGTCTAAATACATAAAACAAAAAAGAACGATAATAATCGATATGTGGTTTTATTGTGGGTTATCGCTGGCTCTATAAACTAAGGAGCATGCGCATTGTTGTTCTATAGGACTGAAAATATATCAGGTAAGATAAAGTGGACTTTTTCCCAATAAAGTAATGTTTGGTAATAATATACGTAAAACAAAAAAGAAAACAATAATATTACAATTAGATAAGAATACAATAACATTATACATTAATTAGGTTATGTAGAATTATTAAGAATTAATGGTATTACATTTTGATAACATATCTGTTTATTCATGAATGAGTGTTGTTCTTATTTTCCGCGTTTTGTCCAGAAATTTACCAGAGTTTATCCGATTTTCTGGATTTACCATTAACTCGTAGCATGCCAATCTTTCACGATTTGAATTTAGGGATTTTTCCGGTAATAACTGACCCCTCCATTATTCTAAATCGTTATATTTTCCTAACATATGTATGTCTTGAAAGCCCCCGCACATTGGAAATATTCACATATCGTGAAGGTCGCTAATTTTTAGAAATTTCCATGCCTCCAACCTAAACCAAGCGAGCCCCGATCTCTCTTTAAATCCTAGATTGACTATTTAAGACTATTTTCCCCAAACTTGTTTTATAAATACGTACTTTATGTTAAATCATACATATACCGTTTCTGTAATACTGACCGATATTTTTACTTCGATTTTATGAGGCCAAATCAATTTAAGATTGCCCACTGAACAAATGAAGACCAGAAGAATAATAATTTACAATAAGCATTGTTGATTATACCGTATCATTTGGACATTCTTTTCACGTCTCCTAATTCAGTTCTAAAAAATCACATGAAGGGAGCCAATGTCCGTAAGAAAAATATAGAACTAGGCTATATTACACTGAGCAACAAAAAAGTTTTTTTTTTTTTTGTATCAGAAAGAAAAATATGTGATTCTGATAGTATTTTTTCTCCTGAATTCAAATATGATATCGGTTTTTCTCCATCACGCAAGGTTTTCGAGAGACAGGAATTTATAATTTCAAACACTTTAATATTTTCTACATTCGTAACTACACAATATTAGAACATTCGGACTTACCTAGAAAGTAAGAAATGACGATTTTCTGCTATATTTCGCCTATGGAGCATCCCTCTTGATGGTCCAACAATAATCGGCCAGCATATTAGGATTCCATTTGCCTTGTTATCTCTTTTCCATAGCTGAAATCTCCTGATGAAAGTGTTCCCCGTGCTAATCGCTCGCTTTTTACAAAGGACAAATGAACTAATAAACGTTTATTAAAAAATAATTAATTAAATCCATTAATTGAAATTTAAATAAAAAACTATGGGTGATGGAGAAATTCCGAATACATATTTGAAAACACGATAAAGAAACTGCATTAAGTACAACTATTGGTACTCATGACTCAAAAATCATGTTGAACAGTGTTATAGTAGATTTAAATTTTACTAAAAAATTCCTAACTACAGCTAAGTATTTATGAATATTCCCTGTATAATAATCTCCCTTCAAATCATGTTTTAATGTTATTTTCTAATGTCATTCCCCATTCGTGCCACGTGTCCCGTCCATTACAATGTACGACACTTAATTTTGTCTCATAACCCTCTGGCGGCACTATGGCCCTGGGGTTGACTCAGCCTCTAACAAAAGTGATTACCAGACGCTTGTTCTGGGGTAAAGTCGGCCGTCACGCAGGGCTGACAACCCGGCTGACATAAAGTGCCGATTGTCTAGAAAAAGTGGGAGCCTTAACCTCCTACTACCCCAAGAGCCTCCGGGCCTGTTGTGGGATCACTTTACTTTTACTAGAATTGATTTCGCGTAGGGATAATGTACCTCACTGTTATGTAAAAGATAAATAGATATTCGGACTCCCTTGAGGTAAGTTAATAGGAGGTAAAAAAAGTAAAGTGATCCCACGACAGGCCCGAAGGCCCTTGGGGTAGTAGGAGGTTAAGGCTCCCACTTTTTCTAGATAATCAGCACTTTATGTCAGCCTGGTTGATAACCCTGCGTGACGGCCGCCTTTACCCCCAGAACAAGCGTCTGGTACTCATTTCCGTTTGAGGCTGAGTCGACCCCAGGGCCACAGTGCCGCCAGAGGGTTAGGGTCAGTTTAAAAATCCTGACCCCAACGGGACTTGAACCCTCGACCATTCGGCTTGTAGCTCAGTGCCTTAACCACTACGCTACGGCGTGTCCCTACAGGAGGTTAAGGCCCCCATATTTCTAGACAATCGTCACAAAATATGACCTGGATTGTCAGCTTTCAATGACAGTCTCCTTTATTAATTAAATAAAAATAAAACGTAGTTTTATTTGATTTTCATATTTATTATATAATTCAGTGACAGTTGTTTCGGTACACTGTACCTTCTTCAGACATGTTAACAAATTATGAATTGTGTTCCAACTGATCTAAGCAACAATACAACAATACTTATTTAAATTTTTAAATTTAACAAAGGGGATTCATTCAAATCAAGTTGAGAATTTAACAGTTTTTACTACTTTTAAATTTATTAATTTCTACAGCCTCCAAAAGATCTAACTTCTTACCCTTATCACAAATATGTAAAATTTCAAAATTTGGATCGAAACAATGATTAAATTGGAATAGGTGGTTAGCATATTTTGAATTTTCTAAATTTCTGTTATATGCTCTCATGTGTTCCTTTATCTCCTTTTTCCTCAGAACACGATCTGGTACTTATTTCCATTAGAGGCTGAGTCAATTTAGGGCCATCACTTCGTCAAAAGGTTTAGCCAATTTAAAAATTCTGAACCAATACGATATTTCAACACGGTACCTTTCGACATATGGAATACTCCTACTAATTAACTATAGGCCTACTTGATGTGTCCATTACCCTTTCTGTTCGTCTCTGCTTGATCCAAAATTTTCCCTAAGAATCTTGTTCTCAAATACTGTAATCTTATCTCCTCTCTTCAAGTAAGGGACTGTGTTTCGTATCCATGTAACTGGAATAATTAACTATTTATTTAATTTTAATTTAAGATATTCAAAAGAATTTCGGATGACTTTTAACTCATGCCCCAAATGGCAGTCAATGACCAACCACATTTCAATGAATTTTGATTTACAACCAATCACAGTCGTTGTTCACATCGATTTTATCACTTTCATTTTGTCACTTTCATTGTATCAAGTGGCTCCCAGATTGTATATATATTGCACGAATGTAACCAGATTCTGCTTGCGAGATATAATAGAAAAACATTCGTAGGAATTGATTATACCACCAAAAAAAAAGAAACCACGGTTTGCACTTTCCTAAACGTATTATTTCCCAGGAATTAACGTTGCAGAAAAACATAATTGACATATTTACAAATCGCGCGGTGGACTAGTGGTTATGCTCCTTGCCTCTGGTCCCAAGGGTCGCGGGTTCAAACCCGGCCGGGGTCGATGGATTTTTTAGGACGGAAAATCCAAGGAGCAAGTCCTCCAGGAGGGTCTTTAAGCCGTGGGTCCCGAGTCTGAAGATTTTCAGGCTCGTAAAAAATCCTTAAGCCTGAATGAAAATGCCTCTAAGCAAAATTTACCGACTTTTCCCGTCCTAGTACTACCTTGGTTTCTAGATGTCAGTATGAGGCGGAACGCTGACCACGTACCACTCAAAATGGCATCTATACGAAAACAAGTGTAACTAAATTAGTATGGTTCAAATTTTCCCTGTAGCGGGAGAGCGCCCAAATCTCTGTAAAGGGAAAACATAGGCTTACAATACATACATATTTACATCATAGGGCATTAGAAATTAATTAATAACCTGTAATGAAGTATTTCATTTTTTCTCCACTAGGGTGCATTCTTACAATATTGCGATTCTATTTGGCAATAAATATGATCTGATTGCAGTGATGAACAAATGAAACATAACGTTTTTCATTTGTTTCCACACATGGTCGTTTACATTAAATATATAAATATTTTAAAATAACTATATTTATACAATGATCATCATCATAGTACATTCACGAATTTAGGTCATTTCTTGACCTGTTTCGGCCTCAAGAGAAACACCATCCAGAAGTCTTTTGAGTGGACGTCCTGGTCTTCTTCTTCCTGCAGGTTGATATCTTAACATTAGTTTGGGTATTCTGTGATCTTCCATTCGATGAACATGTTATGTTGTATCCATCTTGACTTATAATCAGAAATTTTGTTTTCTAAAGATTCCATGTGTAATTCTTCTAAGATGTCTTCATTTTTTTTGTGATCTAGTAGTGTGTATCCTGCAGTCCTCCGAAGATATATATAATGATTTGTGAGTAAACAGCTTAATTTTATTCGTTAAATAGTACTAACAAATGACATTGCTTAATATTTCCTGTAATAAATAATGACATGTGTTTCTGGATTTAAGCCAATATTTGTTTACTTTCTGCACCTCAATCCTGTTTGTAAATTATTCCCAGTAATTTGAATTCGGCCATTACTTTTAAAATTTACTTTTTTTTGTTAAGTGTCCATTCTTTTTTGTGAATACAGACCTATTCCCAAGTGTGACCATGTATGTAGTTTCATTGATTATTATATAGTGCTTTCGTTGAAATTCTTGGACAACCATAGAATGTTGGAAGTCTCTCATTCGAGAAGGAAATCGGATTCCAGGGTTTCGGAGTGGGAATTAGGAAACGATAGCATTGTTGTTGGTGTTGAACACTACAGGGTGCGTTCATGTGCACCGGACCATCAACAATGTTGCCTGAAACTCGGTGATGCGAATAAAAAAAATAAACTCGTATTTTTCTTCTTCAACAAAAAGCTAAATTGAAGATGGTATACAAACAAAACGTTCACAAAACCCTCCTGACTTCATTTTAATTGCTAATAATTGCATGATTTCAAGAATAACATATTGTTCAGATAGAATATGTGTCTTGTTCTAGCAGCTAACTAACCAAACAATTCATTGATACTATCGAATCTGGAGATTCGTGGTGCATACATAAGCTCTCCAAATATTCCTAACCTGAACTAATGTTTTCTGAATATTCACTGTATAATTCATCTTCCTCAATTAGTAGTAGTAGTAGTAGTAGGACTTTATTAGACAAAAAGTAAGATATTTACAATATTATTAACAAATATGGGTCGCACGGGCAGTAAGCCGTACGTGCTGTTGACAGTCCGTTATAATAAAGTAATAATTGGTACTAGTGTGAAGAAAAATAAACAACAAAAAAAGCAATAACATTACAATTACATAAAGAAAACGCAATAATATTTCAATTAAATAATAACACAATAGCATTATACACTAAAAAAACAATAACATTACAATTTACTTACTCTTACTTACTCACTGGCACTATGGAACCCGTAGGTTCATGGCCGCGCGGACATACGCTCTCCATACATCCCTATCCTGAGCTAATACTTTCCAATCATTCCCTGTATAATCTACTTCCCTCAAATCATAGTTAATGTTATTCTCCCACCTCATTCTTGGCCTACCAACTGGGCGTTTTCCCTCTGGCTTTCCTACAAGAAGCTTCCATGCAAGTCTTTCATTCCCCATACGTGCAACATGTCCTGCGATTACAATTACATAAAGAAAACACAGTAATATTACAATTAAATAATAACACAATAGCATTATACATTAATTAATTTATATATAATTATTAAGAATTAATGTTATTGCATTTTGATAACATATATTTATTCATGAATGAGTGTTGTTCTTATTTTCCGCGTTTTGCCCAGAAATGTATTTAATTTCCTCAATTAAAGAGAGAGGATGATAATAGTGTGTTCATTAACTGTGCTTTAAATAGTGATTTTACGCAGTTGTTTCCTAAGAAAATAATTCATTATCTACCATGTTCCTTATAATATACAGTTTGATGTGTATCATATTTTTTCTCCATTAGGGTGCACCCTTATAATATAGCGATCGTATTTGGCAATAATAATTGGAAACACCATCTTGAAAGAATGAGTTCAAATCGGATCCCCAAAGCTGTTTATAATTATATACCAAGAGGACGAAGATCACTGGGCCGTCCTATGAAACGCTGGAGGGAAAATTTTCTATAGGATCGTAACAGGCCTTGGCCTAATACTTGCAAGGAAGAAGAAGAAGATTAATATGATATAGTTGCAGTGGATGAACAAAAGAAGTATAACCAAATATTTCTCATTTGTTTTCAATCATCGCCTTATGTTATTTTTAAAGAAAATATTTACTTTATAGCAGTAACGCTTGCATATTTAGATGTTATAACTTCATTTTTGACATTTGGCAATGAAGGCAAATATGATATGAAAAAGAAAAATGAATGCTTGAGTCGGGATTTGAACCCGAGTCTCTAAACTTGGTATGTTTATCGCTCTAACCAACTGAGTTACTCAAGTATTCCAACACAAACATACATTTTTAAATTTGCTTACCTGTTGTGGTGGCCACTAGATGTCAGTTGGAACGACTTCCCGCTACCTCTTGTGTGAATTGAGAATACTACATATATAAGAAAAAATGTATGTTTGTGTTGTAATACTTGGGTAGCCCAGTTGGGTAGAGCGCTAAACGTACAGAGTTTAGAGACTCGGGTTAAAATCCCGACTCAAGTATTCATTTTTCTTTTCATATCATAGCACTTCCTCTTATTCTACTTCCTTCACAGTAGCCTGTGCCCGCTCCTGGAATCTCCTTCCTCAAGATATCAGGGGTTGCCGCACACTTGCACCTTTAAGTCACGCTTATACAGTTACCTGTTGTCTAATAATTAATTTTTCTCCAGTTATCTAATTTTATGCTATGTCATTAATAATCTTTTCCTCTTTTTTTATATATGTTGTACATATTATATATTTAATTCGTTAAATTTAGAGTATATCAAAATACATTATAAATATTAATTGTATTGTATTCATAACATGTAATAATTTATGTATATCGTAAATTTGATGTAAGACTATTTTTTTTGTATTTTTTTAAACCTGGTTGAGTAGCAGACAAGGCCTTAAGGCCTTAACTCTGCCAGGTAAAATAAAGCTATTATTATTATATTTTCCTTCATTGCCAAATGTCAAAAATATAGTTATAACATATATATATATGTGTGTGTGTGTGTATTACTTTTATGTATTATATAAATACATAAATATTATATTACTTACTTACTTACTTACTTACTCACAGGCACTATCGAACCCGTAGGTTCATGGCCGCACGGACATAAGCTCTCCATACATCCCTATGCTGAGCTAAGGCTTTCCAATCATTCTCTGTATAATCTATTTCCCTCAAATCATAGTTAATGTTGTTCTCCCACCTCATTCTTGGTCTACCAACTGGACGTTTTCCTTCTGGCTTTCCTACAAGAAGTTTCCATACACGTCTTTCATTCCCCATACGCGCAACATGTCCTGCCCATCGCAGTCTACGGGACTTAACTGTTATTATATCTGGCTTCCTATAAAGACCATGTAGTTCATTGTTATGTAGTCTTCTCCATTCACCTGTCTGTTCATCTCTCTTTGGTCCAAAAAATGTCCTAAGTACTTTCTTCTCAAATACTTGTAATCTCCTTTCCTCCCTTAAAGTAAGAGCCCATGTTTCGCACCCATATAATATAACTGGTAGAATAATAGTTTTATATATTATATTAATATATGTAAATGCAAAATATATATATATATATATATAATATATGTTCGGGTAAATAGATATATAAATTCTAAGCATTGCCTATCCACGGATTTAGTGTGATATGAAATAGATTTAAGCACCTATAGCTGCATTGTTGAGTCAAATTGAAGGAATTATCATGAAATCCTGAGGGAGCGGAACCAGATAGACACGAGACGTGGGTGTTAGACTGTAGCAGAGTAATTGAAACCGCAGGAGACACAATTAAAACGATGGAAGACGTAGCAACTCCAGTTATGTAACGGGAGACAAATGTTGATACATTCACAAAATTCCCTCTAGCTATTATTTTCAATTTTCCATTCCCAACTCCTTGCCTTGCGACATTTTTTCCCGCCTATGTTGTTGATGGTGCTGCCTTCTACCGGGGATCAAATGAAAACTAATGTTCCTCGAGCGACATCAGACACAGCTGTGCACAGACACAATCCGTTTCAAAAATATGTCTACATCTTATACATAATGCACCCTCGCCCTGACAAATGCACTCATCTTTTCAGGGTTGTCCACAGTGGCATTAAAAAATGTTGTTTGCGCGATAGTGCGTTTTTTCGTAATTACAGCAATGGCGACCATGATTGAAAGTTCAACTTCTCACATTTCGAAGTTGCCAACCTAAATAACCATACTAGAATAAAATAACAATACTGTAATATTACATATTACAAAGTAAAATCACTGCCCTCTATGTATACTAAATACAATGTATATACTGAACCGAAAGTGCGATTTTCGGTTCGCAACATCTGTGCCGCTATCCTCCTTGAACAGAAAGATTCGTGAACTATGCCAATATCCTTTCTCTATGCATCTACCCCCACTATCCTTCTTACCTCTCCTGTTGCGCTTGTGCTGCGCATCTCCCCTTCTACCTCGGAACGCTCAAATACGCTACGCACATTCAGAACATTATCATTCGATCGGAACTTTATGTTTAGACTGCGTCGTCTGGAGCACGCGAGTGGCGTGGTTTGAGTTTTGGTCCGGAGGACCAGGGAAAGCCACCTTGGCTTGGACTATTTGCATGAATGAACTTGTTTGAGTGAGGTATGATATATTTTTTTGATGTTAATGATTTATTTTTTGTTTAAATTCAAGAATGATCAATATTTATATTTGTTATATTTTTCATATACTTCAGACGTCTTGTTTATATTAAACATCATTTTTATATACATCATGTTTAATGTTCAAATTATTTATGTGCATGCTGCTGTTCGATATATTCCTGTACATAAACTTACTGATTTAGGAGATCATACAAGCTTCCTTTTTTCCGTCTAGCTTTCATGGCTAATAATAATGATATATCCAGTTTAATTAAGAATCATAGATTACTCAAGTGTTTTAAGATCTATTGTTGATTTATTTTTAAGTGTTTGGAAAAGAAAGATGAATCAATCTTTGCTTCTTATGGGCCCGGGCAAAGGCTTTTGATTAATAACCTTGATTGTTATGAACTCTACGCTAATATACACAACGGAAACAAAAGACGATACACGGCGGCGCAGAGCGTGGTTTTTTATAAGTAACTGCACAAATGATAGGCAGACCGTGGATTTATTATTATTCAAAACCCGGCACAATACAAAAAATATGCAAAAGGTAGTGTTAATATACATTATATGAAACAATTCACCGCATTTTAAATAAACTGAACTTTATTTGAAACAATACATAACAATAAATACGTACTTGGCGCAATTTTATCATTAATTGGTCTCACGGCCTCCTGTAGTTTCAACTAACAAACATTTCCCACACTGTTATCGTTAGTCAATTGTTTATAATGAACGCAAATATGTCCAACAAAGATGTTATTATTTTACTATTATTTCTTCTTCCTTCCAAGTATTAGGCCAAGACCTGTTACGATCCTATAGAACATTTTCCCTCCAGCGTTTCATAGGACGCCCAGAGATCTTCGTCCTCTTGGTATATAATTATAAACAGCTTTGGGGATCCGATTTAAACTCATTCTTTCAAGATGGTGTTTCCAATTTAGTTGGTACTGTTTAATATATTCCCAAATTGGCGTAGTCTTCAATTCTTTTAAAATATCGGTGTTCCTTTTCCGATCCCATCTGGTGTAACCCGCTGTTCTGCACATGAACCTCATTTCACAAGCCGTTATTCTGCTTTCATGTTGTCTTTTTAGTGTCCATGCTTCACTACCATAGGTCAACACTAGTCTAGCCAAAGTGTTATATAAACGTCTACTTATTTAATTTTCGTATTTCAGCTCATTTATGTCAACAAGATCGGGATAAGTAGATTCCCGGGCAACGCCGGGTAATCAGCACGGGGTATCAAAAAAATATAGATTTATAATTATTTTTCCATTTACTTATTCAACTAAACATAAAAGCACATTAATTTTCATTTCTTTAGGCGTAGCAGCGCACGCCGTGCATTAGCTAGTATTATATAAGATTTCAGAAAGAATCTGGAATAGGTTCATACACGGATGTGAACTACTTCTTGTAAAAGCTCTTGTGCTGTATATATTAAATTTCTTCATGATGATGTATGGGGACCAGTCCCATATTGGCCGAAATTCCATGAAAAAAAATGTCTTCCCCTATGGCAACTCGAAGCAGCGCAAGTCCCGTAGCTCTGCGCCAGAACACTAGGCCACGGCGCGGGACTGAATTGAACTAATCATTTCATTTCATGGACAAATCAAAAAGGGGAAATTTCCAAATATAAAATCAATTTATTGTTCTCAGGAAGGGAGAGAACTTATATTTATACAAAAAAAATCAATATTCATATGAGAACACATGCCAACGGCTTTTTTGTATTTGAACTGTTTCTAGTTATAAAATAAAGCTGTTTGGAAAACGTAGTTCTCGTTCTACATTCATAATAGCTGTGGGGTCTTCAAACCAAAGCATTTCATCTAAAAAACTCAATGTTTTTTACAAATTAAAAAAAATACTACTATTCATACTTTTGTTAAGTTGCCACCTGAAGGGGAAACAAGATACTAAATGTTCCCTCTCTTTTGTTTGTCCCGCAAAAAAAATCCCTGAAAGTTAGAATTCAACCTCAAATTACCTACATCAGTATATGGAGAGATTCTGTAGCATGATACATTCTCTTTTTGTTTTTCTTTTCGTTTATACTGTTTTTTTATTGTTTTACCGTTTACTTTGTTTGTTTTACCTGTTTGTTAATTTTCTTTAATTCTCACATAGACACAAGGACAGGACACACACACCCAGTCCCGAGGTGGAGATTTAAAATCACCTACACCGCCAGGAATCGAAGCCGGGTCGCTGGAGTGGAAGGTAGGTACTCTACCGACTATGCCATAGCATTATCGAATATAGTTACGGCTTCTACCAGTGTTGCGCAACTAGATTAAATCTTCTTCTTCTTCTTCTTCTTCCTTTCCAAGATTAGGTCAATGCGATCTGTTTCGGTCTCAAGTCCATCGTTTCCTTGGTCGTCCCGAAGATCTTTTTCCATGTGGTTTGTAGGCGTTGATCTTTTTGGGTAATCTTGTATTGTCCATTCTGTCTAAATGTTCTTTCCACTGGTATGTGTGCTCTTCTAGTTTATCGAGTATTGAAAATATCTCCAGTTCATTTCTTATTGATTCATTGTGTTATCTATCCATGCGTGTACATCCTTTTACGGATCTCAAAAATTTCATGTCAGTGGCTTGAATGTGTGAGATATCTTTTTTTTGTAAGTACCCAAGATTCAGATCCATTAAATCTCTTTTTACAGGAACAATATATTGGCATATAACATTACATACATAGTGTTCTGCTCCAGAGCAGGTCTCTCACTGCAAACTCAGCATCCACTCTTTCCTTAACTCAGCTTTCCTTTTTGTATCTGCATACAAATTATTTATTTTAATATTGTCTATCATCTGATGTATTTTCTGCCTCTAACTTTCTTTCTGTTGACCATTCCTTCTAGGACATCCATCAGCAGGCAGTTTCTTCTTAGCCACTGGCCAATCCAATTTATTTTCCTCTTCTTTATGAGTTCGAGTATTTTTCTTCCTTCGCCCACTCTGTCTACCACATCTTTATATTATCTGTCCATTATATAAGTTCCATTCTTCTCCATATCCACATCTCTAAAGCTTCCAGTCGCTTTCCTCATTCCGTCGTAATGCACCATTCAATGCTACACTCCCCACAAAGCACTTCACTAGCCTCTTCCGTAAATCTTTTGCCAAAGGTCCGCAGAAAACGCTTCTCTTCTTGTTAAAAGCTTATTTTGCCCTATCCTCTGCTTTACTTCTTGACCGCAGTTCATGTTACTACTGATAGTACAACCCAAGTATTTGAAGCTCTCCACTTGCTCAATGGCCTCATCTTTAATCCTCGTGTTTATCTTCCTTGGTTTTCTTCCTATATTCATGGCCTTCGTCTTATTTATATTTATCTTCATCCCATAATCCATGCAGTTGTCATTTAACTCCATTGGCATGTTCCTAGTCCACCGCTGTGGTCTCGAGGTAGCGTGCTGCCTTGTCACGCAGCGGATCCGGGTTCGATCCCCGGTTGGAGCAGTTTTTCTGGATGAGGTTTTTATCGGGGTTTTTCCTCACCTATAAGACAAGTGTCAGGAAACTTTAAGGTCCAAACGGTCCCCGAAATCATATTTCCATCATCGTCATCATCCTTCTCATTATCATCATCATCATCCTTCACCGGTGTGGAAAGCAACGGGAAGCTAGCACACCTACAATTCCCTAATAAAGCTGCAAAGCATAGCATGGAAATGCTATGATTGCAGTGAAGGACCTGCCTTCGGGCAGAATTACTATGGATGGAGCATATTCTTCAGTGTCATTACATCTTCTGCTAGCAAAGCATCAGCAAATCTTATGCACTTAATTCTTCTTACTCCCATGTTTGAGGAGCGAAAATAACATTTATCGTGATTTAATAGATTATATAGAGGTTGATTGGGAAATATTAACACAGCATAAGGATGTATGGAGAGCTATTTTACAAATGATCATTGCATGAGAATTAAAAAAAATCAGAAGTAACAAAAGAAAATGTTCAACACGCAGCAAGGTAGTGAATTTATCAGCAAATCGAACCTATGATCGAATTTTTTTTCTGGTTTACAGAATTATCTTTCTTCTTCATAATTTCCCTTCCATGGAATTAGGATACTTGTTGGTCTGTTTTGTCCCACATTTGGTTTAATCAAGAAATCTCTTCATTCGACTCACGCTTAATTTGCTAAATGTTAAATAGTCGTACATTTGATTAAGTATTCCCGCAAGGGAGTACCCTTGGCCCACATGAGGATGTAGGGATGTAGACAGACATAAATAATAATAAATAACTAAAATACATCGGATAAAGGAACACATGATAGCATATAACAAAAATTTAGAATATTCAAAATATGCTAACCACCTATTCCAATTTAATCATTGTTTCGACCCAAATATTGAAATTTTACATGTTTGTGATAAGGGTAAGAAGTTAGATCTTTTGGAGGCTGTAGAAGTAAATAAATTTAAAAGTAGTAACAAACTGTTAAATTCTCAACTTGATTTGAAAGAATCCCCTTTGTTAAATTTAAAAATTTAAATAAATATTGTTGTATTGTTGCTTAGATCAGTTGGAACACAATTCATAATTTGTTAACATGTCTGAAGAAGGTACGGTGTACCGAAACAGCTGTCACTGAATTATATAATAAATATGAAAATCAAATAAAACTATGTTTTATTTTTATTTAATTAATAAAATACATCAAACTTCTAGCCTCCTAAAACGGTTATAACGAAGAAATAATTGATAAATTAATAAAAAAGACAAACAAAAAAAAAGAAGAATTCATGAACGTAACAGCATTAAATAGGTAAATTGATTAACTAAGTGGTTAAATCTCACGTATACTGGTTTCGAAACACAAAAACTGGGTAAAACCATTAAAAAATTATAAAAATGTAAGAATTGCACATACAACAAACAGAAAATAAAACAATACAATCTAATATATAAAAAAGAATGTTTGTTTGTTTGTAATTTATTCGCGGCCATACCATTGATCCGATTGTGATGGGCTTTTTGCAAAATATTCAGGAGGTACCCGGGATGAACATAGGCTATAAGAGAGTTGTGATATTCAACTCCTACACCCTTAAAAATCGCCCTTTTTATTGGAAAACGTGAAAAAAGTAGCTCTTTGGGAATTATCTTTCTTCTTCATAATATCCCTTCCATGGAATTAGGATATTATATGGATGCGAAACATGGACTCTTACTTTAAGGGAGGAAAGGAGATTGCAAGTATTTGAGAATAAAGTACTTAGGAAATTTTTTGGACCAAAGAGAGATGAACAGACAGGTGAATGGAGAAGACTACATAACAATGAACTACATGGTCTTTATAAAAAGCCAGATATAATAAGAACAGTTAAGTCTCGTAGACTGCGATGGGCAGGACATGTTGCACGTATGGGGAATGAAAGACTTGCATGGAAGCTTCTTGTAGGAAAGCCAGAGGGAAAACGCCCAGTTGGTAGACCAAGAATGAGGTGGGAGAATAAGATTAACTATGATTTGAGGGAAGTAGATTATACAGGAATGATTGGAAAGGATTAGCTCAGGATAGGGATGTATGGAGAGCTTATGTCCGCGCATCCATGAAGCTACGGGTTCAATAGAGCCAGTGAGTAAGTAAGTATGGAATTAGGATACTTGTTGGTCTGTTTCGGTCCCACTTTAGGCTTAATCAAGAAGTATCTTGAATCGATTCAAGCTTAATTCGCTAGAAGTTAGTCGTACATTTAAAAATAAATACATGTGATGTTGAGCTTTTTTGTTATTTTATCCTCACCCTGTATGTAAATAAAATAGAGAAATAAATGGATTGTTATCGATGTATGTATGGACTGTGACTGGGTAATGCAGATAATGAGCACCCTGGCCTTGGTAAACCGAGGCCTGGTGTGATGGGATTTGTAACATACTGCCAGAGGTTTTACTCCGATCACTCGGGGTTTGCCAAGTGTCAATCATTGCACAGTGTCCATCCATCATCTTCTAATGCCATGACAACCATGACCGGCCGTCGTTATCAGTCACTTGTTTCGCAGTTGGGATTTCGTCGCAGTTCCCATATGGCGCTTCTCTCGCTTCCAATTATCCATAGGATTACTGACAAACCGTTAATTATATCTTATTTAGGACTGAGTACAAAAATAACATAGGATTATAATTTTAAAACTTTTATATGTAAAGATTTATATCATCATCATCATCTGCATTCATGGATTAGGTCTGTTGACCCGTTCCGACTTCAGCCCATCTCTTTCTAGGTCTGCCCACATCTCGGGTGCCTTTAGGTTTGTATTTTGTTATTTATTTTGGATATCTATCTTCATTCATTCTGTCTATGTGTTGCTTCCATTTTTGTCTATATGTATCTATTTCATCAGTTATTGCAAATATTTCAAGTTCCTGTCTTATTTCTGTGTTCTTGATTCTGTCTTCCTTAGTGCACCCTTTAACAGATCTCAAAAATGTCATTTCTGCCGCCGTTATCCTACTTAGATCTTGTTTTTTATGTATCCAGGCTTCTGATCCATAGAGCAGTACCGGTACTGCCAATGTTTTATAAAATTTCAATTGGGTCTCTCTTGTTGTTTTGTTATTTAGTGATCGTTTTATCGTACCACATATTCCCTGGAATTTTGCTATTTTATTAGTTATATCATTATCATAATTAAATTAAATGTCACATCCTAGATAATTGAGATGGTTCACCTGTTCTATAATTTTGTTTCCTATTACTATTTTGGATCTGATTTGATTTTTCCCTTGGTATGCCATTACCTTAGTTTTTTCTATGGATACTTTGAGATTATATTGTTCACATATATTATGTAATTTAAAAATATCCCTTTGAAGCTCGTCTTCCGTATTTGCTATTATTACCTGGTCATCAGCATATAATAATGTTTTCAAGTAGTGTGTTTTATCTAATTTTATTCCTTTATTTGTTTCTTCGTTCCATTTTTTTATTATATCATAAAGATTTATATAAAATTCATAATTTAAAATTCGCTGTAGCAGCAGATATGATTATTTTCTCGATACAAAATTGTAATTAACTAAAGAAAGATATATTTCATAAGCTTGGAAACTCGAAAAATAATTTCCAATTGTTGATGAAATGCCTTATTTTGTATTTGTTATTCTAAACATCAAGATATCTGCACTACAAACCCATCCTTTGCTTCAACAGGATTTTGATAACACTGACGTGCAGTACATTCCTGGAAACACCAGGAGCTACTGTAATTGTGAACACAGCCATGCCACGTGTTCACTTAGTGCAATACATTATGAATGTATGTATATAGTTCAGGATTGCATGCATAACCAGACTTGCACATTCTCTATAATATTGTTACTCTGGCATTATGCATGCTATAATTATCATAATAGTTATTATCAATATTATATATGGTTCAGTTACACTTGATGTATTATAGATCATTTTGAAAAAATCGCAATTAACACGAATGTGAAGTTTTTGGATGCGTTGATGTTTACAGCAGAGGTGTAACTGAGCCTGTAATACCATTTTTGTTTCAACAACGTTTAATTCTTTCTACATATATAATTTTATTTTTTTGCCTAATACTAATGTATTTGTAAGCTTCCCTGGGACACTCTGGAAAGGATTTAAGTGAGGTGATTGTTTAAAATTGCGCCCGATAGTGAATTTAAAATTATATATTTCTCCTGAAGATGATCGAATGAATCACGTTTCAATTCTAGAATACAAAAATTGCTCCCGGTAGAGGATTTAAAATTATATATTTCTTCTGAAAATTATCGAATTGATCAAGTTTCATTGCTAGAAAACAAAAACTGCACCCGGTAGAGGATTTAAAATTATATATTTCTTCTGAAAATTATCGAATCAATCAAGTTTCATTGCTAGAAAACAAAAATTGCACCCGGTAGAGGATTAAAATTATATATTTCTTATGAATAATTTAAAATTATATATTTCTTCTGAAGTATTCATCAGGCGGCAAACGAAGCTTTAGGAGAAGCAAATGGAGAAATAAATAAATTCAAATATTTTTGGAATGAGGACTTAGCAAAAGAAATAGCAAACAAAAAAGAAAAATATTTAATGTGGTTGAATACCAAAGATCTGAAAGACAAAATACAATACAAAGAAGCTCAAGCAAGAGTTAGAAAGAAAATTACGGAAGCTAAAAATCAGAGCTGGGAACAAAATTGTTTAAAAATTCAAACATGTATTGGAGTAAAACGAAGTTCTGAATCATGGAGAATTTAAAAAAAAAAATTGAGAAATAAAAGAAGTGAACAAACAAATGTACAAACAATACCTATGACTGAATGGGAAAATTATTTTAAAACGTTACTATCAGAAACAGGGTATTTAATTTAGATAACGTTCAAAATAATCCAGAAATAAATGAAGGTGAACATAAACAATTGGACATAGAGGATATTAAAATGAATATTCAATCATTAAAAAATAAAAGAGTTAGTGGTCCAGGAGGAATACAAGCGGAACTATTAAAACGTGGACCCGACCATTTATTTGAAACACTGAGAAAATTATTTACAAAATGTATGAATGGTGAAAAAGTTCCTGAAGAATGGAAACTAGGATACATTTCGACAATCCATAAAAAAGGAAAAAAGACCAATGTGAAAATTATAGAGGTATAACAGTAACAAGTACTATGAGTAGACTCTATGGATGTATACTAAAATATTATTTGGAAAAATAAACTATAGTGATATGGAATTAGAGGAACAGTCAGGATTTAGAGCAGGTCGTTCCACAACCGACAATTTATTTTGCATTACTCAGGTAATAGAAAATAAAATGCAATATGGATAACATTTGCACCTACTATTTGTAGATCTAGAGAAAGCATACGATAATTTCCCTATAGAGAAACTATGGAATGCTTTAAGACGTATAGGAATTAAGCCTATAATAATTGCAGCTATACAAAATTTATATGACAATTGCATGTCTAAAATTAAAATTGGCAGTAAATTGTCACAAGATTTTTCGATAAATAAAGGTCTTCGTCAAGGTTATTTCTATCACCGACTCTGTTTAAAATATATGTACATGAAATATTAAAGAATTGGAGGAGAAAATGTTCAAGCATGGGAATTCCTATTTCAAACAACAAAACTTTATACAACTTACATTTTGCAGATGATCAATTGTTAATTGCACACGATTATGAAGATTTAGAATATATGACTAGAACATTAATAGAAGAATATGAAAAATGGGGATTAAATTTGAACATGAAAAAAAAACAAGGACAGAATTTAATTTTGGAGACTGGAGAATCAATAAAAACTTGTAGTGAGGTCACATATTTAGGAATTAAAATAAATAAAAATGGGAGTTATGAAGAGGAATTAAGAAATAGAAATAATAAAGGAAAATTTGCAATTGCTTGCCTCAATGGAATATTGTGGGATAAAAATATAAGTAATAAAAATAAAATAAATATATATATCATACAATTGTTAAAAGCATAATTACTTATGGAGCAGAACTTTGGCCATTAACAACAAAAACAAATAAGTACCTTTTGGCAACGGAAATGGATTTTATACGAAGGGCAGCAAGGATTTCAAGAAGAGAAAAAATTAGGAACTCAGTTATAAGGGAGAAAATGAAGATTGAAGACACTATTTCAGATTATAATAAAACTCAGAAATTAAGATGGTACGGACATGTCCAGCGAATGGAAGAGGATCGACTACCAAAATCTGTTTTGGAATGGAAACCTGAGGGAAGACGAAGCAGAGGAAGACCTAAAACCTCCTGGAGTCAGGGAATATATTTATATATGAAGGAGAAACATCTACAACCAGGAGATTGGATAGACCGAGAAAACTGGCTATTAGGAATCGGACGATGCCAAAGACATTAATCAACCAAAGATCTATCTATATTTCTTCTGAAAATTATCGAATTGATCAAGTTTCACTGCTAGAAAACAAAAACTGCACTCGGGCGGGCGGACGGGCGGACGAGCGGGCGGGCGGACGGATGGATGGACGGATGGATGGATGGATGGATGGATGGATGGATGGATGGATGGATGGATGGATGGATGGATGGATGGATGGATGGATGGATGGATGGATAGATAGATAAAAATAATATTCGAAGACCCTTGATTGGGTTTGAATTCTAGAACATCAAATCCAGGAACGGGAGATACCAAAATGTTTAATAGAGCACCCCCCTTCCCCTATTTATTCTTTAATTTTTGTAAAGTTTTATTGAAGTACACAATGTTTTCTTATACTCGTACGTCCTCATTCTCATTAGAAGAATTGCTATGTTTTTGTTTGTAATACTTTTTTCATAAACATTCTGTTGGGTAACATATGCAATCGTAAGAGAGAAAGTCCAGGTATTTATTTAGAGTTGCTGTGCAGTTGGTTGCCTAGCCAACCAGGAGTCATTTTTAATAAACGTGGTAATAAAGAACTCTGCATTTCCCACGCTATGGTGTATATTTCAATTTTCTGGGAATATAAGAACGAAACTTCACTACCTGTGCAGCTGTATTCGGCTACCTCCAACCTAAAATTGAAGTTATACAGCCTCTAGCAACAAATAAAGGTTACATTTTTCACTAGAATATTCAGTAGGGATTACACCAAGAGACAGTAAACAACACCTAACTTACCTACAGGCTGTGAGCATAAATTACGCCGTACAATTTTTCCTGCCTATAGAGTAACATAATGTGGGTGTATGTGTGTGTGTTTTTTTTTTCTCTAATTTGTTTTCTAGCACTTTTTTAATAGGGCCACGCAGTAGCGTAGTGGTTAAAGCACTGCGCTACAAGCCGGAAGGTTGAGGGTTCAAGTCCCGTTGGGGGCAGGATTTTTAAACTGACCCAAACCTTCTGGCGGCACTATGGCCCTGGGGTCGACTCAGCCTCTAACGGAAATGAGTACCAGACGCCTGTTCTGGGGGTAAAGGCGGCCGTCACGCAGGGCTGACAACCCGGCTGACATAAAGTGCCGATTGTCTAGAAAAAGTAGGAGCCTTAACCTCCTACTACCCCAAGGGCCTCCTGAGGCCTGTTGTGGGATCACAAACAAAAAAAAGCACTTTTTTTAATATTAATGTACAGAATGAGACTTTTTTTTATTTATACACATAGTATTTTCATGGATGAATGTAGATATGTATTTTTGTGATGTAGTATAGACATAGATTTTACTTATATATAGCCTATTATTGTTTTTGATACAGGTGTATTTGTAGGTATTTGTTTATATTATGATTTTTTTATGTTTTCTATTCATGGAAAAATAATGCACGTACGGCCAAGGAGGCTCGTGCGCAATGTAAATGTATATGTATTTTCTTTCTTCTGAAAAAAAAGGCAATAAGTCCCATTATCTATCTATATATATTAAACATAATGGAAGCGGTGCGAGGTATGCAACCAGTTATTTACAAATTAGAAGAGCAGAATGACCCGTTTCGGTTCCAGCTAGACAAGGCCTAGAAGACGTTTCTGTGGATGTTCGGATGGTCGTCGACCTTGAATGTGATATTGAAAAATTTAACGAGGTGTCCTAACTACTGTTATTCGAGGACATTTTTAAATAATTTATCTCTATAACTTATATGGACATTTTCTCTCTAATGATTCCATATTGAAATGCGTGCTATTATGCGTTACAGGGACTCTTGACGTCCCAACACCTTTCAAAAAACGTTAAACTGAAAATATATGAAACTATTATTCTACCCGTTATATTATATGGATGCGAAACATGGACTCTTACTTTAAGGGAGGAAACGAGATTACGAGTTTTTGAAAATAAAGTTCTTAAGACTTTTTTTGGACCAAAGAGAGATGAACAGACAGGTGAATGGAGAAGACTGCATAAGAGTGAACCACAAGATTTTATAAGAAGCCAGATAAGATAAGAACAGTTAAGTCTCGTAGACTGCGACGGGCAGGAGATGTGGCACGAATGGGGAATGAAAGGCGTGCGTGGAATCTTCGTGTAGTAAAACCAGAGGGAAAACGCTCAGTTGGTAGACCAAGAATGAGGTGGGAGAAAAATAATAACTATGATTTGAAGAAAGTAGATTATACAGGAAATGATTGTAAATCATTAGATCAGGATAGGGATGTATGGAGAGGTTATGTCCGCGCGGCCATGAACCTCCGGTTTCGATAGTGCCAGTGAGTTAGTTAGTTAGTTAATAATGCTAATTAATTTTTTGATAACTTGAAAAAAAGGAAGAAACTCCACTGCCTTCGAAGAGCGATAAAACACGTATGTACTAAAGAAATGATCAATTCTTGTTATATTTGAATTCCCTGTAAGCAGAAGATCAATATTGTAATGTGTTATAACAATTTATGTAGTTTTTTAAGGTTTTCTAAAAAGTAGGGAACTTGGAGTTTCTTCCCTTTTCAACTCAGCAATTCAATGTCAAGAAACATTATCGCTGTTTTAAGAACTAGTGGTTGTATTAATGAAGATTTGGAAGTGTTTTCATTGTTTTGTCTACCTCCTGTATACCCCTAAAGACAGAGAACCAAATGGGCTCAAAAATGTTAAAATAATGAAACGAGAACAAGCTTAATCCATGACGCTGATGATGATGATGATGATAAAAGGGAGTTGAACATTAAATATTAAAAAATAAGACGTAAGAAACAAGATATTACATTTTAGAAAATACAACTGAGAACTCGCAGTATTTGGGTTTCATGTTTATATGAACGCCTGCGTTGTATACAACCTGCGGGCAAACTTTTCGTAGCTACAAACAAAGGATTTGTAAAAAAAATAGAGCGGCGGAGTGGAACGAGGGTTGGAATGCATTTATTTCACATATTTCCCTCTCACGAAAAACAAAATAATATGTTTATATCTCTTCTTTCAATGTTAGTACAGCCCCTCTTTCTTGGAAGGCAACCATTTCTCGCTTACGACAATATTTTTATACAACACAAAATAAACATGAAACATACAATGCGTCCAAGCTACGAGATCGGATGACGAGTAAGTGAACTACCAGTTCTTACGTCACTTTACAGCATCAAAATAAAAAATGGTGGGGGTCAGGATTTTTAAACTGACACAAACCTTCTGGCGGCACTATGGCCCTGGGGTCGACACAGTCTCTAACAGAAATGAGTACCAGGCGCTTGTTCTGGGGGTAAAAGCGG
The DNA here is from genome assembly GCA_030220185.1 of Diploptera punctata. NCBI lineage: Eukaryota > Metazoa > Arthropoda > Insecta > Blattodea > Blaberidae > Diploptera > Diploptera punctata. Next base: position 155,171 of record JASPKZ010002318.1, read on the forward strand.
CTGTCACGCAGGGCTTTACAACCCGGCTGACATTAAGTGCCGAATGTCCAGAAAAAGTGGGAGCCTTAACCTCCTACTACCCCGAGGCCTCCTGAGGCCTGTAGTGGATCCCTTTTACCTTTACCTTTACTATCACTTGGAGATATATATATATATATATGTATATATATCTCCACATCCACAGTAATTCTGCCCGAAGGCAGGTCTTTCACTGCAATCATAGCATTTCCATGCTATGCTTTGCAGCTTTACTAGCGAATTATAGGTGTGGTAGCTTCCCGTTGCTTTCCACACCGGTGAAGGATGATGACGATAATGATAAGGATGATGATGATGGCCGGATGATTTTCGGGGATCGTTGGGCACTAAACTTCCCGACATTTGTCTTACATGTGAGGAAAAACCCGCAAAAAATATCACCTAGCAGCCTGTCCCGACCGGGAATCGAACCCGGGCCCGCTGCGTGACAAAGCAGCGCGCTACCTCCAGACCACAGCGATGGACTGTGTATATATACGTGGTACAGTCATTAAGTTTTGAGAATGAGCGCATAGTGGCGCTGTATTACGTTATAGCGCATAGGTGGTGCCGTGGTATGGTACCTTGTCAGTTAGTCTCTCGTCCCAGCAAGAGACAGTTGAGTGCATTCACTGCAAGCAGAACTACGGCCTTTGTCGTGACGGTGATTTGAATGCGCATGTCGGAACTCGAGATGTCACAGTTAGAGCAACATCAAGTTTTGTCAGAAATTAGGCAACACCGCTGTCAAATTATGCAGTAAGTTTACGGTGAGTAGGCATTGAGTCGCAGTGTTGTATTTAGGTGGCACCGACGTTTTTTTGCAAGGAAAATACAATTTGGAAGATGATGTGCGGACTGGTCGGCCACAAACAATTTGAACTAAACGCAAGATCGAAGAAGGTGTGACGTTGGTGCGTGCTAACCGCTCCCAATCAGTAGACGATCTGGCAGCAGTGGTAGGGGTCAGCCATGGCACTTGTTACAAAATTCTGTCTGATGACCTGGACATGTCTCGTGTTACCCAGCACAGTGTGCCAGGAATCCTGTCGCAAGACCAACCTGATGATCACATGACGATTTTTTTCTCTTTCCTCGCATGAAAGCAATCCTACGTGGGCGTAGATTTCATTCTTCCGAAGAGGTCATGACTGCCACAAGAGAAGCCATACGGGACCTTCCTGCCAACATCTTTCAGCGGTGCTTCCAACAGCTATACCTACCACCATTGGCAAACGTGCATGACGGCCAAAGGCGACTATTTTGAGGGAGGATGTGATTCTATTTAAGTTTACCCCTAGTTATCGGCATCTTGTGAGACATTCAGATTCTTGTGGGTGCCTGCCCTTAGGCGTAAAGTCTCAGAACTTGATGACTGTGCTAGTATATAGGGTGTAAAAAATGTCGTATACAAACTTTGAGAGTTTGTAGAGAAGGTAAAACAAAACTCTTTTGTTATGTAAAAAAATTGACATTCATGCAATTGTTTCTTATTCATAAATTAATGCCACGAGTGATTTCCAAATTATCGATAAATTCACGACTCACGAAGTGAGGAGTGAATTTATCTAGAGAATTTGGAAATCAATAGTGGCATTTCTTAGGACTATTTAACGAATAAAATTAAGCTGTTTACTCACAAATCATTATTTAAATATAGTTACTTTAAAATATTTATTTATTTAATGTAAACGGCGATGTTTGAAAATAAATGAGAAACGTTATGTTTCGTTTCTCCATCCACTGCAACAAGATCATATAATTTTTGTTATATATTGCCATCTGGCGTGGGAAACTTGAAATACCATCGCAATATTATAAGAATGCATCCTAGTGCAACCAAAATTATAGGTTAATTTATTTTTAGTAAACAACTCGGTAAATCATTATTTAAAAACACAATTATTGAACACAGAATTATCAAAAAGAACTCGGTAATATCATTATTTAAAAACACAATTGTCAAATTTGTATTTCGTCTATATCTTCATTTGAAGCACAGCCAAATCTTGTTTCTGCCATTTTGAACATTCAAATATGGCGGCTTTACTGTTCCCTCAGTCACTGCAAAATAATGGCCAGACCTGTTCAGAATATTAAAAAGGAGGAGCCTTCTTTAATATGGTAATCATAACACTGATAAATATTTCGTGAAACACGACTCTGATTGGTTGTAAAACAGAAATCATTGAAACGTCATTGGTCATTGATTCCCATTTGGGGCATGAGTTAAATAGTCAATTTAATCTTAGAGGCCGAGTACCTTAACCAATGCAACAAAACTTACGTAAGAATCCGTGTTTCGGAGTAGGCCTAATGTTCATTAACAAAATGTTATCTCTCTACAAAAAAAAAAGTGTCGACTAAATTCTGTAACATACTGTATTCTTGAAAACAAAATGACGTATAGGATTTCTGTAAATGCATAGCATGCCAGACAAAAGGCTAGACTATGTATCAAAGAAGCGGTGATATGACTGTACCTGCAAGAGAGAAGAAGCAAAGGGACCGAGGGACGTCTTGCATTTCTACATATATTTTCTCTAGGCAAGATTACTTCTTGTACCCCTTCTGTTCTTTGAGGTAAATTAGATCTTCTTTGGGTGTATGTTTATATTTCATTTTGTGTTCTGTTCTACTACGTCTTTCGCAAGAAAATGGGAAGGAGAGTTAGAGAGAATAGAATTGTACAAGCCGCCATTTTCTTGCATTGATGCCCTGTGGCAAACACAAGACATCTGCCACTGAGAGAACAATGTTTGCTAGATTCCCTACAAAATGGCCATACTCTTATCTGACGTCAGGTTTCACATGTGTTGCTAATGTGTGTGAAAATGAAGCCATCTCACAGAAGTGTGAAGTAAGCACAATTTCGTTATGGTTCATTTCACACTTCAGCAGACAGGGAGTCCAAAAATACTTATAATTTCCCTACATAACTATTTTTTCCCTCAAATGCCCCAGGTTTGTCTTTCGACATCCCTGATTTTCTCTCCTGGCATGGCGTACTTTAACCCACTTCTGAGTTGGGGCGCCTGGAAGGCGGGGTTACGTTGCCCCGATGATATGATGGGTGATGATGATGATAATGGTGCGCCAGGAGAGTCCCTAATCCTAAGCTTAACCTAAGATGAATATGAATGATGATGATTGCGATGGCCATATGATTTCGGAGACCGTTTGGGCCTTAAAGTTTTCCTGACATTTGTCTTACAGGTGAGGAAAACCCCCGATAAAAACCTCACCTAGAAAAACTGTCCCGACCGGGGATCGAACCCGGGCCCGCTGCGTGACAAGGCAGCACGCTACCCCTAGACCACAGCGGTGGACACATTAACTATTTTGCATCCCGTATATTCAATGTCGCGTTCACTGAGACCTTCCACTTATTCCTATTCTCACCCATATGAATCTTGATCATGCATCCGATAACGAGTTTTCTAAAATAAAACCGAATATTATCACTTCATATAAGCCTATGTTTTCCTAATGGTATTTTCCCAAAGGGTTTCCCATTATGTAGGGATATTCCATACGAAATTGGCAAAAAATAAGAAAATTAAACTCACATGTTTAAAAGTTTACAATTTGTTTACAGTGAAACTTTATGATATACTGAATATCTGAACCGAATTTCGGGTCTTCGTTTGATGTAATTAAAGAGTAATAGAGCTGTCAATTTGTCGTATTGTTTTAAAAAGTCTATTTTATGAAATACATTTCTCGAAGTATAACTACTCCCTCAACTTGAAAATATAGTCACATTATAGATGGTTTTATGCTCTATCGCTTGAAAATTAGTATGTTAATATTTACGTTTTTCTGAAGAGCGTAAATGCAATTAATATGCAATTGACCTATCCAACCAAAAATTTTATAAAATAAAAAAATACCAGATTATTACCTGATGACAATTTAATTGTTTGTAATTAGTATTAAAGTGGTAGGATGAAAAGAAACTGCCAAAAATAATCATTACTTTCCCTAAAATCTCCTATGTGTAGACTGCCCGCAATACCTTTCGTATGAGTAGAATAGAATAGAATATGGAATTTATTGCCTTTTTTTTCAGAATAAAGAAAATACATATGCATTTACATTGCGCACGGGCCTGCTTGGCCGTACGTGCATTATTTTTCCATGAATAAAAATTAAATTAATAATATAAACAAATACCTACAAATACACCTGTATCAAAAAACAATAACGGGCTACATATAAGTAAAATCTATGTCTGCACTAAATCAAAATAATACATATCTACATTCATCCACATTCCGTACATTAATATTAAAAAAAAAAATGCTAGAAAACAAATTAGAAAAAAAAAAAAAAAGCACACACACATACACCCACACACCCCCACACATATACACACCGCACGCTCATACCCCCCCTCCCCCGTCACTGCAGACATTAAGTGCACTATCAGACTATTCAACTTATCAGACCTACTTATTATATAACATGATTAAAGATCGAAAACAAAGACCATATTGAGATTCTTCTTATTGTTAATACATATATCCTTAATCTACAATTTTGTTATATCTCAATTTTCTTACTGTACCCAAAAATTTGCATGTTTTTGATTCACTCTCGATCCGTCCTAAAAGATCCCAACACGCCACTCTCCCTCGATCCGACCTGAGAAATCTCTCCGGCAGCATCTGTAATCTAAGTTGTTCTGTCTCTCTACAGAATGCTATAATATGCTGCCAGTTTTCATGGTCATCGCATAGTGGACATAGTTTAATGCCTTCCTCATTTGTTAAATTATGGGCCATCCATCCCCCCAAATGAAACCATGCAATAGCACTTTTATCATCCCCATCCAAAGAGTCAATATATTTCTCCCTTCCCCACGAAAGTTTCAGTTCCGTCTGCAGGGTGAGCGATATTTTCTGGCTACACTCTGCTTCTATATACTGTCTGTCTATATCGATTAGTCTCTTCTTAACTGTCCTCCAAACATTTCTATTATTCCGCGTACTCCTCTCCCATACCCAACCCATCCCTATGCCCTTCAATCCCCTTTCTACACCGATTACCCAATCTCCCGAAACACACTGCCTTTTCTGTTCATTGTAACACTCTGCTCTAAGCGAGTCCTGATTCCCGTTTATTATGTCCAACCAATACTTAATAGCCATAATTTTGCCCCTTATTGTGTCCGAAAATGTACCGAATTCCTTCAGTATGCCACAATTTGAAGTCCCCGTTGCTAATCTCATCGCTTTCTTAAGAAACATAGGTTGAATTTTATCTAGTGTCCCCGTTCGTTCCCAACCCCATAATTCTGAGCCATACAGCATGGTCGCTCTCACAGTCGAAGAATAAACCTGTTCTAGTGTACGCATCGGTATGTTTCGCAATTTTGACATATTATTAAGCATTTCGCTTGTCCGGCACCTAGCTCTCATTGTTGCATTTTCGATGTGTCTCGTCCATTTTCCATTCATTGTCAAAGTCATCCCCAAGTAGACAAAGTTTTTAACATTTTCTAAATTCTCACCACGGTATGTCCACCTTTCCCTCCCGCTGTATACCGACCCGTTTTTAAAAGTCATGGCTTTCGTTTTGCTAACGTTAACAGTAAGTCCCCAAGTCGTACAGTATGTCGATAGTAAATCTAAACCCTTCTGCATGCCATCTATTTTTGTGGAAAAGAGGCATAAGTCATCTGCATACATTAGAACAGGAATACTTCGCTCACCCACCGTTGGAGCATCGATCCCCTCTACTTCCAGCATCAAAGCTACATCGTCTATAAATAAGTTAAATAACAGTGGTGACAATACGCATCCCTGTTTTACACCCTTAACTGCCTTTATATTTTCTGAAACTTGGTCCCTCCCATATTTAACACAGAACTCCACTTTTTTATAAATTCCCATTAGCGCCCTAATCATAGTTCCCGATACTCCTAGTTGCCATAATTTTTGCCATAGGGCATTGCGTTCAACAGAGTCAAATGCTTTTTTCAGATCTATAAAAGTACAGTGTAACCTGCCTCGTTTGACACTCAAACATCTGTTAATTGCAGTTCTCAGGACAAATAGATTGTCCGCCGTCCTGAAGCCTTCCCTGAATCCGGCTTGGTATCGTGAAATTTTATTATTTTCATTTATCCAATTTTTTAGCCTGTTATATAGCACTGTGCAATAAATTTTTCCAAACACCGGCAGAAGAGAGACACCGCGGTAATTGTCCGGATTGTTAACTCCACCCTTACCCTTGTAAATAGGATGCAGTATTGATGTGGACCATTCATCTGGATAGCTTCCTTTTTCATAAATTTTGTTAAAAATACCTACTATGTATCCTGTCCATTTATCAATTTTCAAGGCTTCTTTATAGAACTCGGCTGGTATACCGTCTAGACCAGGAGCTTTTCCATTTTTCATGGATCGAATCGCATCCCTCACCTCTAGTTTTGTTATCTCCGAGTCTAGCATTGGTACGTCTTGACCAACTAATAATAGCCGCGGTCCCTCCCAATTCCCCCCTCCTGTAAACACCCTTTCGAAATGAAGTACCCAAGTTTCTGGCGAAATTTTTATTTACTTTTTTACGATATTTAATTTCCCTAATTACTTTCCAGATTTTGGGTAACATCCCGTTCCTTCATAGCCTGATTAATTCTCTCCAAGATTTTTCCCTCCCAATTCTCCCTGGTTCTAGCCGTTATCTCTTTTATATCGTCTCCTCATCTCTATGTACACCCGCCGATTGAAGTCGCCACCCTCCTTTCTGAACCTCACTAAAGCCCTCTCCGCTCGTCTTTTTCCTTCCCTACATGCATTATCGTACCAGCCTTCATCTCGTTTTTGCCCTGATTTTCCTCTAATCTGCATATTTTTCCCCCCTTCCCACATTAGTAATCTTAATTTTTTTCACCTCTTCCTCCACATCGCCTAATACCTCCGGTGTCGAAGACTCTAGTTTGTTAAGTAGTTCCTGTGTCTTATCCTCTCTCCAGCAGAACCGCCTAACAGTTCTAATGTCTCCCCTCCTTCCCGTATTCAAGCTCCCCACTTCCTTTCCCTCTTCTTCAAATTCTAATTGGATTTCGATAGGTGAGTGATGCGATTCGATTCTGTCCGCTACTTTAAATGCTGCAATCCTAGAAATAAGATTCTGTGAGCAGAGCATATAGTCCACAACACTTCCTCCATTACCGTTTATGAACGTAAGTTCTCCTTCAGTATCTTCCCCGTATTTTCCGTTTAGCATTTCTAGGTTATGAATATCGCAAAACGTCAGAAGTTCTCTCCCATACGTATTAATAACCCTATCCTTACTCGCCCGAAATCCCTTTCTTAAATCTTCCTCTCCTTCTTCCGTCCCTAAAGTTATATTTTCTCTCCAGTTCTACCATTAAAGTCCCCCATTATAAGAGTATCTGTATCCGGGAATTTATATGTCCGAGTTCTATCATTGTATCTCCCCAGGTCATCAAAAAAGGTAGATATAGCGTGTCGAGACCCAGCCGGGTGACGATATACCGAGAGGATACACAAACAAAGATCTCCGATTTTTACATGAATACACGTGACACCCTGTAATTCAACATGAACATTTTCAGCATGTCTAAATGTATTATTTTTCAACATTGTTAATATCCCTCCCGGATATCTTCCCCTTTTTTGTTTACTACCCCTCCCCTTATTTATACAATTAAATCCATCAAATTCAATATGGTCTTTGTCCCCCATCCAAGTTTCTACAAATGAAATAAAACTAAAACTTTTAACAAAATCAATAAATCTGTCGGAAGACATTCTTTTTTTCAAACCTTCAATATTCCACACAGCAATTCTGAGAGGGGGGTTTGTCCTCTATGTACTAACGGTTTTCTTTACCTGCTGTTGGCGGCCCTTCTGCATTGTGTTTGCAAGCTTTAAAGACATCATACTTCTTAATTGTCGCGCCGAACTTCCCTCCCTCACACTGCTGTCTTCTGTCGTCTTCTCTGCAGGGTTGTCAGTTCTCTCGCATTCTTCTTGTTCCCGTGTTGTATTCTTGGGACTCGAGCTCTGCCTCTCCGATGTCGTTCCACGCGCCTCACCTCGTTCCCTTGTTGTTTTATTGCGATTTGAACTCTGCCTTTCAGAGGTCGTCTCCCGTTGCGTTGTCCCTGCCGCTTCCTTCGTGGACACAGACATCTCCTCCAGTTCTCGACGAGTCCTCACCCGTCCATTTATTACCAGTTTATCGAAACGGATAAAAGCCTGAGCTCCCTGCTTCCTTGCGTCCACTAGATGTCGTTTCAAGAATCCTCGCTCCTCTCTCACTCTCCGGCTGTGGTCTTCACTCACTGCCACTCCAGTGCCCCGTAGATATCTTGCCCCCCTTATGATTTCTTCTTTATCCCTATAGTGAGCTAACTTGCACACTATAGGCCTGGGGTACCGTCCACGGCCCACTCTATGGGCGCGTTCGATGTCCCGTTCTAGCAGAACTATTCCCATTTGCCTTAGGACATGCCTTGTTATAACTGCCGTAGTGTCCCAAGACTCGTTCTCCTCTTCCCCCACACCATACAACAATGAGTAAAGATCGCTCGCTCGTATAAACAATGACGAGGTTACTTGTTAATAGTCCTTTGTGCACTTCCAAACATTTTATTGTTATTATCATCATTACATTATTTTTATTATCATGATTAATATTATTATATGATCATCATCATCATCGTGGACTAGTTGTTACTATGCTCGCCTCCGATTCCGAGGTTCGCGGGTTCAAACTCGATAGGAATCAGTAGAATTTTAAAGGCATAACAATTCTGAACGTAGATTTCTTCAGAGGGAAGGATATCCGCGAGTCTCGTGTCGTAGATTTACCTACGTAGGAGAGTTTATAGAGCCAGCGATAACCCACCATCGAACCACATATCGATTATCATCCTTGCCACATATCGATTATTATCGATATCGTATTAAAGTTTATACAGCTTACGCTAGATGGCAGAACGTCGCTCAGAAATTTAAATGTCCAATCTTTGTAATAAATCCCCAAATCTATGTTAAAGGAATATATTAATAATATTAAAATTACCAAACGTTTATTAAAAATCGGTGTACACTTGCTTATCACTTCCTAACGCCATTCCAACCAGCGATAACCCAAACCAGTCATCGAAAAATCATAGACTAAGTAATATACTATGTGGAGAAAATAGCAGTCAGTATCACAGTGTCTTGACAGTGTCATAATGTTGTGATTTGCGTATTTAAATAAATACTTTAAAATGATCAAATAATGTTATAAAAATTGTTTGAAAAGTTTAAAATATAAAAAATGTTAGTAAATACAGAAGAAGAGCTATAGTTTACAACAATAAACTGAAAAATCAAGGGTAACTAGAACTGCTGTTCAGCCCAAGTAATTAAAAAAAGTAGGCACAACTCAACTCAGATTATTACATAAAAGTAAACACAAGGCAAAATTGAACTGTTAAATACCGCTCAATAGATCACTCTAACTAACTAACTCACTCCATATATCCCACTAGCTCTCCACATATCCTGTTTCTTCGAAGTGTTTCTTAGACTGGATAGAAAATAGGAAGCTTTTTTGCTTTACTTTATTTCACTTCATTCCATATTTTGTTAAATACAATAAGAAATGAGTATGAATAAAATCAGTGATTATATTATAAAATTATACAGGGTGTCCACAGTGAGATTCTCTCATTTTAAAAGTCTGTAATGTTTTTATTTCAGGTTGTACAACTATGAATCTTGAAAGAGCAGAAACAATAACGCTACCTTGGCCTCCAAGATCATCTGATCTAAATCCTTTGGATTTTTATATCTGGAGTCACCTCAAAAGCGAAGTGTACAGCACACCCGTTAACACGATTGAAGAACTGGAACAGAGAGTTGTACATGCTTGTCAAAAATTCAGAAATGATCCAGGGGTTTTCGAAATAATTCGACATTCATTGCAGAGACGAGCTCAGTATTGCATCCAGAAGACACTTTAACATCTCCTTTAACAGGTAACCCATAAGTGAAGTGAACTGTGAAATGTGAACTAAATGAGATGAAAAATTAATAGTAAAGTCTAAATTCAAATAAATTTCTACTAACTAGGACGATGTTTACAATGAAGTCAGTGGCGGCTTGTAACCATACATTCGTAATTATCTCGCAAACGGCTCGTTTACGGACCCATGTTTATTGGGACATTGTTGCTTCTACAGGGCTTCCAATATAAAACCGGACACGCCTCACGGGGTTTCACCCGTCAGGCAGCGCTCTCTCCTCGTCCGCATTTCACTCTGCCAGCCGCAGAGTGTCCGGTTTTATACTGGAAACCCTATATTATCGTGTACTTTCAACCATTTAAGTTTGCGCTATCCTTTATGAAACACCCTGTATATTGAGTATGTAACAGAACCGATAAAATGATAGGGATGATAGGCCATGCAGAGAGGATCATTGAATCTATAAAAGGAATGCCTTAATTATTTATATCCAATGGCTGGTATATTGATAACAATAATGTACAGAAATCCTCAAACTATTTGTGAAATATATTTTAATAAGTTCGTCACGCGGGAACTGCTTAATTTTAAAACATTTTGTTTTTGGAGCCGCACGCAAACTAGAAATAAAGGTCATCATCATCATCATCCAGGAATTAAGCCTGTTGCCTCGTTCCGGTTTCATGAAAGCTAGCATTGTTGAAATTGTTCAGACCATCTTCTGTGTGGGCGACCAACATTTCTCCTTCCGTGCGGTTTATAATTGAGCAATAATTTTGGAAATCTTCCTTCTGGCATTCTATCAATATGTTTTTTTCCAGTCGTTCCTATATCTAATTATTCGGTCTGTAAGTTTGAAAATATGTAGTTCCTTTCTTATATCCATTTATTTTCTTATCCAACAGAGTATATCCTGCTATATTTCTTAAAAATCCCATCTCAGCTGCTTCCAATCTTTGTTCTTGTCTTTTAGTGATCGTCCAACATTCTGATCCATACATCAATACAGGAACAGCCATTACTTTATAAAATTAACTTTTTGTTTCTTTTCTTGTGTTTTTAAGGGTTCTTTTAATAGTACCACACATTAGATTAAATTTATTTATTTTGCCATTAATATCTAATTTATTAATAGAGGTATCTGATGAAATTAACAATGTATTCAGTAAATCCCGGTTTGTAACAATTCTAATTTTTTTCTTGTGAAAAGTTCTCTAAATTTCCTATTGTGTTTGTTTCTTGCCTCTTGAACTTCTTCACACGTTGATCGATTGGTAAAACACAAGAAATTATATATTTCCCATGAAATAATATTGTATACACGCTTACTGGCATTGGGTACAGATTTTTGTTAATTAATTTTGTTTGCTGGCGAATGATACCGTATTGGTATGTCGACATATTTGCATAAACGATTAATGCCAGAACTTGGTCATTCGAAAGCTTACCTTGCTTTGGACTGATTAAACACCTCCATGCTTTTTTTTATTTCTGTACCTCTTCTGGATGAAAACTGGCAAAGCTCTTTAACAATAGCTGCTGAATCCCTTCTTCCTGACTGGCGAAGCTGTACTCGTTTGCTATCGATATCTTCCGGACACAGAGTTTCAAGAAGATGAATTTGCCGTCACTTTGTTTTTTCACTGGAAATTTGGAAGTTTTTCGGTGGTCTTCCGACCCGGTTACTTATTCCAGGTACTGAAAAATCAACGATAGGTTCACTGACAATACCCATAAATGAAGTGTTCGCTTCTAACCATCAAACATTCGCTTTTAAGAAGCGTTCTTCCTGATTTCGACCATATTTCGTCGATATTTTACTAACTCTACTGATTGTTGCTTTTAAACTCTTCAAAATATCTTCCGAAATTGAGTGACTGTAAAATATGATGCAACAAAGCATCCTATCCTGATTCATTGGCGTTAGAAAACCAAACGTCAAAAAACGAACGACGAAAAAATTTGTGTAGTCATTCTGAAAAAGTTGTATGAGTTCGCAAACTTTCGCAAGCAAATGAACATGTTTCTTGTAGTGTAGGAATAGACATTTCAGAGAAATATACCCAGTGTACAGGGAAATGCGGGGAAATAAACTAAAACCCTAGATGAAATTAAAGAAGTGCTGTTTCTGATTAAATAAAAACCTCACTCTGTTAATTTAATATTTATGATTAAACTAAAACACATACTAACAAAATGAAATATGAGAATTTACCTTGAGACTCCCACAAAAACGATAATAACACAAAATCACCACTAGCACACAGAAACAAAGCGTATTCATCGAGCAAACTCGGACGAATAACATGATAGTAGGGAGCGGTTGGTCGGTAAGGCTCAGGTAGCCGGCCGTTCCGACCTGTTTATACCTATTACTGTTTAGTGTGAGATCCCATAAAATGTACTAGGTTGTAATATAACTTGTTTGCTTTGAATTTATTCCGCAAAATGACCAGTTAAGACATGTTCCTAAATTGACTTTTTTCCAGCTAGATTCTCAAAATATCACACTGTGCGTCGGGCAGAATTACTATGGATGGATTAAGCACACATTACAGAACGTTTTTTTTTAATTATCTACTATCATCTAATATGTACAAAAATACAGAAACAACTGGAAATCTCACGTACGAAGAATGAGCAGAACAAGAATACCACGTCAAATCTTAAATTACCAGCCACCAGGCAAGAGATCTTTGGGTAGACCCTTCAAACGTTGGATTGAGACCGTAACAGAACGCTACGTCTATCGCATGAAAGAAAGAAGAAGACTAAATGATATTTTACTATTTTATGAACATTAAAATTTTGAAATAAGCTAGGCTAAAAATTTTAATAACTTTTCCAACAGGACTGTGGGATAATTTTCTATTATATAGTATGTTTTAATTACTGAGTTCTATGCTTTTTTTTCAGAACACGATATATATATATTACACGAAAAGAAAAACTAACACCGAACCGGGATTTGAACCGAAGACCTCTATCTATCTACCTACATACATATATATATTCTATAGTAATTCTGGCCGAAGGCAGATCTTTCACTGCAATAGTAGCATTCTCATGCTATGCTTAGCAACTTTACTAAGGAATTATAGGTGTGTAGCTTCCTGTTGCTTTCCACACCGGTGATGGATGATGATAATGATAAGGATGATAATAATAAGGATGATTTTCGGGTACCGTTGGGTCCTAAGCTTTCTCACATTTGTCTTACAGGTGAGGAAAAATCCGGAAAAAAACCTCACCCAGGAGCCTGTCCCGGCGGGGAATCGAACCCGGGCCAGTTGCGTGACAAGGCAGCAAGCTACCTCGAGATCACAGCGGTGACCATGTATATTAAATTTTTGAACCCCATTATTTGTTAGTTTCCCAATTTTTGCTTCCTTTCTGTTAGTAATATAGCCTACTCCACAGATGTGGGAAATGTTAGAATATTACAAAAAACAAGGAAAATAAGATATATATATACAGTCAATATGCCCATTTCACTAATTAATGTTTTAAAATGGTCAACAAGTTTCCACAGCCAAGCTGTCATTCTCAAGACCAGATATCTGGTCTTGAGAATGACAGCTTGGCTGTGGAAACTTGTTGACCATTTTAAAACATTAATTGGTGAAATGGGCATATTGACTGTATATATATTTTAATATTTTATCACCAAGAAGATCACTTGTGTATTAAAGGAAAATAAGGTTCATTTCACACTATCCTATTCTCGTAAAGAGCCTATATTCAGAAATGAAGTAGATAAATTGTTATGTAATTAGAACTAGCTAGTCTTACGTACAATCGATGGATTTAGAATGTTTGATAAAGTGTGTCCCAGTGACTGTAACATAAATAATGTACTCTCAAGTTGGGATGAGACTAACAAAGGGGAAAGATGCAGCAGAAAGACAAAATAGAAGGGAAAACAAATTGAGCTGGAAAATGGGAGATTTTATTATATTAAGTTGGCGTTTCCCCTCTTCTCTAACTGCTCATCTCATTCACAATTACGCCTAACAAAGGAGGAATTGTAGAAGCAAAAGAACATCCCGCAGTTTAGAGACAATGCCACAAGAAACAGTATACTGTACTTCAACATTTTATTAAACCTGCACAAATGTAAATTAACCCCGGCCTCAAAAACTGACGCACTATTACGTTCATTATCTCCTACATCCGATTTCTCGGCAACATTTTCACTATAGATGTTAAAGGAGACCATCTACTACGAAAGTAATTTAAATTGGCAGATCTGAAACAAAGTAGTCTTATCACGAAATACTATTGAGATTTACACATTAAAATATTTATATTTTTTATAAATACTCTCTTATAATTGATCATATTTATACTATTATTATTATTATTATTATTATTATTATTATTATTATTATTATCGTTAGTATTAGTATTGTTATTATCGTATAAAATGTTGTTTGTACATGAAATTTCCATTGCAACATTTAATATATATTTTAACTCTTTATAATTAGTATAGTGTATATCTATATTGTCAAATATTTATTTGTATTTCTGCTGGTTGAATGGAAGAGAAGGCCTTATGGTCTTAACTCTGTCAGAATAAATAAAACATTAGTATTATTATTATTATTGGTATTATTATTATTATTATTATTATTATTATTATTATTATTATTATTATTATTATGGGGCACGCCGTAGCGTAGTGGTTAAGGCACTGAGCTACAAGCCGGAGGGTCGAGGGTTCAAGTCCCGTTGGGGTCAGGATTTTTAAACTGACCCAAACCCTCTGGCGGCACTATGGCCCTGGGGTCGACTCAGCCTCTAACGGAAATGAGTACCAGACGCTTATTCTGGGGGTAAAGGCGGCCGTCACGCAGGGCTGACAACCCGGCTGACAAAGTGCCGATTGTCTAGAAAAAGTGGGAGCCTTAACCTCCTACTACCCCAAGAGCCTCCGGGCCTGTTGTGGGATCACTATACTTTTACTTATTATCATTATTATTGTTATAATAATAATTGTTATTGTTATTATTATTGTTATAATTATTGCTATTATTATAATTTTATTTATTTATATACAGAATTTTAATGTTTACACATCTTTCTGTGCCTAAATTTTTATTTTTCTTCTCCACTCGTCTCTCTCCATCCAATACATGTCCTCCAGTCCCCGTGCTCTCATTCTAGTTCTTATTTCCTGCATCCACGAGTTACGAGGTCTTCCTCTCCTCCTTCTTCCAGGTGGACACCATTCCAATGTTTTCCTGGGTAATCTGTATTATTATTATTATTATTATTATTATTATTATTATTATTATTATTATTATTATTATAATTATAATTATTATTATTATTGTTATAATTATAATTATTATTATTATTATTGTTACTATTATTGTTATAATTATTATTGTTCTAATTATCATTATTATTACTTACTTACTCACTTACTTACTCACTGGCACTATCGAACCCGTAGGTTCATGGCCGCACGGACATAAGCTCTCCATACATCCCTATCCTGAGCTAATGCTTTCCAATCATTCCCTGTATAATCTACTTCCCTCAAATCATAGTTAATGTTGTTCTCCCACCTCATTCTTGGTCTACCAACTGGGCGTTTTCCTTCTGGCTTTCCTACAAGAAGTTTCCATGCACGTCTTTCATTCCCCATACGCGCCATCATTATTATTATAATTATTATTATTTCGCTACAACTAGACCTACATGTTGTGGAACTTTTAAGTCATAACTAGAGTAACTTAAGGTTTTAACCGTTCAGGGTTAAGTTAATTTAAGGTTATTAAGCCCTTTGCTTGGAATTAAATGTTATGCATGTCTACTGTATGTATATTTAAAAGCCAGTGGTTCACCCAACTCAAATTTCTGTGGAAGAGGTTCGCGAGTCGAAAAAGGTTGGAAACCGCTGCACTAGGTTAACATTTTATGGAATGTAAGTGGTATGAAAATGGAGCATGGGAATTCGTAGTAGGAAAATCAGAGGGAAAGCGTTCAGTAGGTAAGCATTTCCTTAAATAATCAAAATAAATAATTCTAATAATTAGAACAATTATTGTTATTCTATGTCCACGGCGAGTTTCTGGAACTCTCTAAAACAAGAGATGAGGGACTGTCCGAGATTAATTTCTTCTAAAAGGAAATTTAATTTATTTCCTATTAGGTTCGTCTTCCGGGCATATAGGCCGTGGTCCAGTCGTTCTTCTACTCGACGTTTCGTCTACTGCTGCGGTAGACATCTTCAGGAGATACTGCGTGCTCTCTGTGAACTCCTCAACAGTCGGCTGCAGACTGGCTGGAGCCAGTCTGCAGCCGACTGTTGAGGAGTTCACAGAGAGCACGCAGTATCTCCTGAAGATGTCTACCGCAGCAGTAGACGAAACGTCGAGTAGAAGAACGACTGGACCACGGCCTATATGCCCGGAAGACGAACCTAATAGGGATCAAGACGCCGGCCGTGAAAGCCTACAGTTATACATTAATTTATTTCGTTTGTAAATGGTCTGCATGCAGATTAATTTATATTTCTCACTATTTTCACTTCTCTAATAATTTTACTCGATTTATTTTAATTTCATTTCAATTTAGCCCTATATGAGCATAGTTTGTAATTAATAATATAATTATATTTTACGTTATTATGTAATTGTTGTCCCCCAATATTAATGTTATGAATAAAGTGGCCTTATGGCCTTAACTCTGTCAGTCAATTAAACAGATATAGGGATGCACCATCATTACATTATCTAATATATGTATAAAAATGAATGTTTTTTTTTTTTAGCTTTATGCGCGGCATTACCGTTGATCCGATTGTGATGGGGCTTTTTGTAAAATGCTCAGGAGTTTCCCGGGATGAACATAGGCTATAAGAGAGTTGTGATACTCAACTCCTACACCCTTAAAAATCGCCCTTTGTAGTGAAAAACGTGAAGAAAGTTGCTCTTTGCACGCTTAAATGGCTTAGGCTGCCTAAACCATAACAAATACACAGAATTAATGTTCACAGAACTAAATGTATCAAACATCTCTACAAAAAAAGTCCGCGGCAGCATATGTTTATCTCTTACGGATAACTCACAATAACCATTTTTGTGTTTCATTGATGTCAAGAAGATCGAGACAAGTACGTAGATTCCTGTGCAAGCATAGCAGCACATGGCGGGTATTCTTTTACGGATAACTCACAATAATGAATTTTGTCCTTTAGTTCATTTATGTCAAGAAGATCGAGGTAAGTAGATTCCCGGGCAACACCGGATAATCAGTACGGCAATCTTAAAATAATTACGATATACATTTATAATTATTTTTCATTTTACTTATTCAACTAATCATAAGAAGTGCATTAATTTACGTCGTTCAGCTCATTTATGTCAAGAAGATCGGGATAAGTAGATTCCCGGGCAACGCCGGGTAATCAGCACGGGGTATCTAAAAAATATATATTTATAATGATTTTTGCTTTTACTAATTCAACTAAACATAAAAGCACATTCATTTTTATTTATTTAGGCGTAACAGCGTAGGCCGGGTGTTAGCTAGTAAACAAATAATTATTATAAAAATATAGTTATCTAGTTAATTGACTGGAAATGCACTGGCCAAACTGATTTAAGTTTTTTTCTGCTTTTCCTTACTTTAGGTCAAATCTGGGTTGGAATTTCACTTGTAAGACCCATTTTATCAATCAACGCAACTCATAGCATCATAAATAAATGAATAAATAGAATCGAAATGGCCTTAGATGTTTAAAAAATATAAATAATAATGGAATAAAAAAAGACTTGCGCCATTTTCAGTAGTTCAATTAGTTTCTGAATATTTTAAAAACCCAGAACGGGAAAAACAAGCCACTAGCAGTGGGATCGTGCGATTGTATTTTTTTTTTAATTTAATGTCGATATTGTAGTAGTTTGTGGTGGAATGAGGGTGCTGACTAAATGATGCCTGTATCGAGCATCCTAAATATTGGCCAATTGAAAACAACAAATACCAATAAAAACGTTAAACATCGAAAACAATCCTACGTTCAACAATTAAAAACATTCACAACTAATGAAAAGTTGAATAGCAGTGAAGGCTCGGGGCCTTACCACACTGATTTTGCAATAATGAGATGGTCGACCAATAATATCGTTGTGTTGGTTTTATCTTGTTTTCAAATCAACTTCCATTATTAAAGGAAATATACCGGTACACGATGCACTGTATTTAGAAGTTTCGTAGTAACTCTTTATTAACGTGATAGGAATAATCATGCAACTTATCGAAGCAAAAGAAAATAATATATTTTATATTGTCAATGGTTTAATTTTATTTCACATACATTTCCATTAAAAAGAGTCGTAAATATAAGATTTTAAAACTATATACTATAATGTTAAAAAACGGATGTAACTTTCACAAACATTATGGCGGGTTTTGAAAAAGTTTCAACATTGTTGGTCCGTTTATCGAAGCACTGGTTTTTTTATATTTCGCGCGTTGCATCGTTGGTACGCACGCGGCCGACACTTGTTTGTCGAAGTTCCAGTTCTAGAAGAATCACTTTCTCGAAGTCTCGAGAGCGACATATCGGAAGCGCATTTCTCGGCTTATCTGGAATTTTCAACATCTCGCGTTTATAAGACAGATGACACCGCTAAATTTCGTTGGTTGTGATTTGGGAACGACAGTAAAATGACGGTGAAGGAATGAGTTTATCAGCGAGGCAGAAGAGAAACATAAGTGATCCTGCGAAACATTATAAATTTACAAAAGAATACGTAAGTATAACTTTGTAATAGTTACTTAGACCATCGTTTCCCAACCTGTGGTTCTCGAACCCCGGGGGTTCATAAAATATTTCAAATGGTTCGCCAGAACTTTTCCGTAATGACGGGTTTCGAGCTTAGGTTTGTAATTGTTTCCTTCATTTCTGCAGCATTGTAATAATAACAACAATAATAATAATAATAATAATATTATCATCATCATTATTACTATGACTATTATCATTATGATTATTATTATGATAATGATTATTATGATTATGATTATGATTATTATGATTATTATGATTATTATTAACTTATTATTATTATTATTATTATTATTTTAAATTTAATTTACCCTATAATGTCCCCTGTTGCATAAGTGTAAAATCGGGAAATTGTCACATTATTTCCACAATAAATTAATATTTACCATGAATGCCTGATTTTACATTTATCTAACAACGTTAGGGATGCATTTGATTTCGCTACAACTACGTAGGCCTACACGCTATGTAACTTTAACTTTTAAGCCGTAACTAGAGTAACTTTGGGCTTTAACCGTTAAGCCTTAAGTCAATTTAAGGTTATTAAATATTTTGCTTGGAATTAAATTTTATGGATGTCTGCTGTATGTATATTTAAAAGTCAATGGTTCACTCAATTCAGTTCGCTGTGGAAGGGGTTCGCTAGTCGGGAACCGCTGACTTAGACGATCGAAGGGAGTTATCTTAGTGCAGCGAGTTACTAAACCTAATTTTGTAACGTGTTGTCTAATGTGCTTCATCTATGTTCAGAGTATTTTATTATATGTCGTATACTCGCATTTAGCATTGTTGTAATGTGGGCTTTGGGAAAAAAAAACACGATAAAACAACAAGCATTGTTGTAATGTGGGCTTTGGGAAAAAACACGATAAATCAACAAGCATTGTTATTATGTGGGCTTTGGGGGAAAAGCACGATAAATCAACAAGCATTGTTGTAATGTGGGCTTTGGGAAAAAAAGCACGATAAATCAACAAGCATTGCTGTAATGTGGGCTTTGGGGTAAAAAACGATAAATCAACCAACATTGTTGTAATGTGGGCTTTGGAAAAAACACGATAAATCAACAAGCATTGTTGTAATGTGGGCTTTGGGGAAAAAACACGATAAATCAACAAGCATTTTTGTAATGTGGGCTTTGGGGAAAAAGCACGATAAATCAACAAGCATTGTTGTAATGTGGGCTTTGGGAAAAAAGCACGATAAATCAACAAGCATTGTTGTAATGTGGGCTATGGGGGAAAAACGATAAATCAACCAATATTGTTGTAATGTGGGCTTTGGAAAAAAAACACGATAAATCAACAAGCATTGTTGTAATATGGGCTTTGGGGGAAAAAACGATAAATCAACCAACATTGTTGTAATGTGGGCTTTGGGGAAAAAACACGATAAATCAATAAGCATTGTTGTAATGTGGGCTTTGGGGGAAAAACGATAAATCAACAAACATTGTTGTAATGTAGGCTTTGGGGAAAAACAGGATAAATCAACAAGCATTGTTGTAATATGGGCTTTGGGGGAAAAAAACGATATATCAACAAGCATTGTTGTAATGTGGGCTTTGGGGAAAAAAGCACGATAAATCAACAAGCATTGTTGAAATGTGGGCTTTGGGGGAAAAACGATAAATCAACCAACATTGTTGTAATGTGGGCTTTGGGGAAAAAAACACGATAAATCAACAATCATTGTTGTAATGTGGGCTTTGGGAAAAAAACACGATAAATCAACAATCATTGTTGTAATGTGGGCCTTGGGGAAGAAAAAAGAGACACCATAAATCAACAAACATTATTGTTATATTCTGCAATAATCATCAAAGTGTATTTTACGTTTTGGGGAACCTGTATTTTATGTTTTGAAAGCGTGTTTTGTGTTTTGTTAGAATATAAATTATACGTTTTGTTGTCTAGTAACTACCAACTAAAGCGTCACCCATTGTTATAAAAGTAGATAAAGAAATATTATTATGAAACAAATACAGAAAGATTAGAAATTGTAGTGCAAACAGTGTTGCTGTAATTCGAAGAATTACAGCTCTTACAACGCCGGCCTAATCAATGACAATGTGAATATACACGGCAAACTTAATTATTTACAATGTATATATAACCGGTAAGACAAAATCGTATGTAGACAGAAATTATTATTTTACTACTATTTATTATTTTGAAAACACCATCGCGCAAAAAATAATGTACAACGCACGTTTGTGAAGTGTTTTACAGAATCCTCGATTCTGTAAAAACGATTTCCCAACTTCGATTTGTAATATATATTAGTTAACGACATAAATAATTTTGTACTGCGTAATAAACTATCATAAATTCTAATACTTTCTTATAAAATGTATAACTAATATAATAGTTTTAAGATTTGTTACTTAATAGTAACTATTAAAAGTTGCTATTTCTATTATATAAATATGTCAGAAACATGCGTTATTATTCTGTGTTATAGAGTGCAGTAAAAAGAATCGTTTTCTTCTCGTCTTTACGATTTAACTGCGTGATTCTAAATAGTTATTACATAAAGCAGTTAAAAAGTTATACACTCTACGTGAACAGCAAAACGTGCTTCACAAAACATCACTTGCTATTAAATCTATTTTTCTTCACATAGAACTAATAAATTATTGAAATGTTCCAGGAACTTCTTGTTTTATATTGTTTCTCAGAGAAACAGTACAACAAGATCTCAAGTGCGTATAACATCTATCTCTGAAAGAAACTGAAAAAAAAAAGTTAAATTTCCAGTGTTCAATAAGAAATTACTAACTTTTATAAGATTCATGATGTGTTCCGTTGAGGTTTATTCAAAATTAATATAAAATTATAGAATATTCACCTGAAAGGTCCGTCTCCTCAACTTAATTATCATTTAACTGTAGCGCTTTCGGGACTTGTCCCATCATCGGCAGGATTCAAAACTGGTGTTTCACTGAAGATCTGCCCTCTACCAGATCTTCAGTGAAACGCCAGTTTTGAATCCTGCCGATGATGGGACAAGTCCGGAAAACGCTACAGTTAAATGATAATTAAGTTGAGGAGACGGACCTTTCAGGTGAATATTCTATAATTTTATATTAATTAAGAAATTACTAGTTTGTTTCATTTTATTTTCAATAGCTTGTCACACACTGTATTTCTTTTGAGCTTAGGTTTGTAGGGTACATTCGATTTGTACAACTGACATAGTTTGAATGCAATGATATATTGATATAGTGATATATATAAGTTTGTTTGTTCGTACTTTATGCGCGGCCATACCGTTGATCCGATTGTGATGGGTTTTTTGCAAAATGTTCAGGAGATTCCCGGGATGAATATAGGCTATAAGAGAGTTGTGGTTCTCAACTCCTACACCCATAAAAATCGCCCTTTGTAGTGGAAAACGTGAAAAAAGTAGCTCTTTGGACGCGTAAATGGTTTACGCTGCCTAAACCATAACAAATGCACTAAATTAATGTACACAGAATTGAATACCTCAAAAGCTCTACAAAAAAGTCCGCGACAGCATATGTTTATCTCTTATGGATAACTCACAATAACCATTTTTGTCTTTCATTGATACCAAGAAGATCAAGACAAGTACATAGATTCCTGTGCAAGCATAGCAGCACATGACGGGTATTATTTTATAGATAACTCACAATAACGAATTTTGTCTTTTAGCTCATTTATGCCTAGAAGATCGAGGTAAGTGATTCCCGAGCAACGCCGGGTAAACAGCACGGGGAACCTTAAAATAATTACGATATACATTTATAATTATTTTTATTTTACTTATTAAACTATTCATAAGAAGTAGGCCTACATTGATTTTTGTCTTTCAGCTCATTTATGCCAAGAAAATCGGGATGAGTAGATTCCCGGACAACCCGGGTAAACAGCACGGGGTATCTAAAAATAACTACGATATAAATGTTTCCTTTGACTTATTTAATTAAACATAAAACACATTAATTTTCGTATTTTAGCTCATTTATGTCAAGAAGATGGGGATAGGTAGATTCCCGAGTAACGCCGGGTAATCAGCACGGGGTATCTAAAAAATATAAATTTATAATTATTTTTCCATTTACTTATTCAACTAAACATAAAAGCACATTAATTTTCATTTATTTAGGCGTAGCAGCGCACGCCGGGTATTAGCTAGTATATATATATATGTATTGTGGAGAGTATCGAGGATTCCTCATTGTTCGTCTGTTTATCGAAGCACCTCCCTTTGAATATTCGCGGCCTGCCTTATTGGTGAGCCTGCAACCCAGACTTACACATCCCTAGGTCTCGACTTCAGAAAACAAACTTATTCTTTATATATACAAGAATCAATTTAACTCTTTATTTTAATTAAAATTAATTTATGATTAATTTATCCTATTGTTTTGATTAAAAGACTAAATTACCTTAGTGATAACAACGTAATTTTGTTTGAGAGTTCATATCGACATTAAAGATTACAACCTTGATGAGTATATATATATAGGCCTATATATAATTATATATGATATGAAAAGAAAAAAGAATGCTTGAGTCGGGATTTGAACTCGAGTCTCTAAAGTCTGTACCTTTAGCGCTCTAACCAACCGAGCTACCCAAGAATTCAAATACAAGCATACAATTTTCTTATACATGTAGTATTCTCAATTCACACAATAGGTAGCGAACATTTATAGGGGTAGCCACTGTGCCAGTCGGGGGTTCGCGGCTAACATATGTAACAATTTGCTTAACTGGTATGTTGAGCCGCGAGATTCCAGTATTGGAATACATTGTCCTCTACCTCGTTGTGTGAGATTGAGAGTACTACATGTATAAGAAAATTGTATGCTCGTATTGGAATTCTTGGGTAGCTCAGTTGGTTAGAGCGCTAAAGGTACAGACTTTAAAGACTCGAGTTCAAATCCCGACTCAAGCATTCTTTTTTCTTTTCATATCATATTTGCCTGCATTGCCAAATGTCAAAAATATAGTTATAATATATATATATATATATATATATATATATACAGAGTGTTACCGAAATGAGTACAGCTTTTTCGTGTGGTGGTAGGGAACATCCATTCCAGTATTTTAACACAATGAACCTTGGGTCGGAAATCCATTGTCGTGGGTCTACTCAATAAAACAGCATTTAAAATTGTTGAACACATTGTTGTTTATTTATTAATTCTAAGAAAAATTGAAGGTATTACATGTTATTTTACAGTAATTATTGGAAATGGCGACCACTGACCTGGATGCACAGCTCTAGAGCTTGTAGCAAGGATCGTGGCAGCGGCTGCGGAAACCAGGATGCATCCAGATATGCTTCTTAGAGTTCATCAGTCCGAGATGACACGCGCGGAGCTGTTCATCCAGGTCAGTGGTCGCCATTTCCAACAATTACTGCAAAATAGCATGTAACACCTTCCATTTTTTCTTAGAGTTAATAAATAAACAGCAGTGTGTTGAACAATTTTAAATGATGTTTTATTCTGTAGACCCACAACAATGCATTTCCGACCCAAGGTTCATTGTGTTAAAATACTTGTATGGATGTTCCCTACCACCACACGAAAAATCTGCACTCATTTCGGCAACATCCTGTATATATAACACTCTAGCTTCTATAATTTTTTCTGATCCAAACTCGGCATTAGCAATAAATTAAAAATGTGAAGTCGGGTTCAGTAACCAGCAAAATCACACCCATAGGATTTCACTTAAAATAAAATTTAAAAACTGCTCTTTTGGTATTTTTCCAACGAAACTATTGAAATAAAACGAGGAAGATATTCTCCAAAAATCAACGAAATCCAACCATCAGAATTTGGAGTTTATCTGAAATCCGAAATAAAAAAATACTCTCTAAGGAATGTCATGGTTAAATTTGTTATGACACCTTTTGTTTTCAGTTAAGCATACTAGTAAAAAAATTATATATATATATATATATATATATATATATATATCCGTCCACCGCTGTGGTATCGAGGTAGCGTGCTGCCTTGTCACGCAGCGGGCCCGGGTTCGATCCCCAGTCGCGGCAGTTTTTTCTCGTTGAGGTTTTTCTCGGGGCTTTTCCTCACCTGTAAGACAAATGTCAGGAAAACTTTAAGGCCTAAACGGTCCCCGAAATCATATGGCCATCGTCAGCATCATCCTTATCATTATCATCATCATCATCATCCTTCGCCGGTGTGGAAAGCAACGGGAAGATACCATACCTACAATTCCCTGGTAAAGCTGCAAAGCATAGCATGAAAATGCTACGATTGCAGTGAAAGACCTGCCCTCGGGTCATCATCATCATCCGGTATCATGGCAGCTGCCGCCGTCTTCCGGAAACAAACGCCATTCCTCTCTGTCCATCCATTGATCTTCCTCCATTCCTCTGATATTCATAGCTGCTTGTACCCCTTCTATCCAAGTTTTCTTCGGTCTTCCTCTCTTCCTCCTTTCCATTGTGATCTATTCCATAACAATTTTAGGCAATCTTTGTTCTGGCATTCTTTTGACATGGCCATACCACTGTAATATTTTCTTTTCTATAATGTCTATTATGTCCGACTCCTCTTGTACACCCATAATTCTTTATTTCGTATTCTATCCATTCTAGATTTTCCAGCTGATCTTCTTAAAACATCCATATATATATATATATGGATGTTTTAAGTCTTAGAGCCTAAATCAAATTAATAATCTATATAATATTACTATTAAATCCACCTTTATATAAGCATTTAATTTTTACCCTTAAGCTGATTAACTCTATTTATATTTTTCATTATTATATTAATTATCTTCTCATTTATAAATTATTATTCATCCCTGCCGTCCCCCCTTTATATATATATATATATATATGGATGTTTTAAGAAGATCAGCTGGAAAATCTAGAATGGATAGAATACGAAATAAAGAATTATGGGTATACAAGATGAGTCGGGCATAATAGACATTATAGAGAAGAAAATATTACAGTGGTATGGCCATATATATATGTTATGACAGTTTAGGCTTTTTATAAGTTGGATAAATAAAAATTTGTATTTTTTTTTCGAAAACCTTTTCATAATAACAAACGGTCCGAACTCGCTAAAAGAGTTGTTACATTTTGCAGAGAGGAACTGCATTATGTGCCCCGGATAGAGCAAGTTCACCTGAACAGTCGGACATGGCTGTGATGGACATACGGTCTTGAGATTAACAAGTAATGCTCACTTGATGGTGTTACATCCCCATGACCACATCCCCTCCCACCCCCGCTCTTTTCAAACTCGCAGGGGACGATAAATAATACAATATTCTGGTGTTGTGGGGATAGCAGCGAATTTTGCGGGATACCATGTGCAGTTTTGTTGCTTTGCGGCCACTCTGCTGCACTCTAACGGATGTTTGCCGCACTACATCACTTACTCCTCCTCTACATCCACCTCCCAAAGGCTACTTCCACCGCAATGCATCATGGGATACGGCGGTGTTGATAGCTAGGTACAGTCTGTTTTGGTTTTGTAATGAAATATAAACATTGAGATCCTCTTCAACCAGAACGTGATTTCAAATTTGAATTATAAATCCTTTTAAACGTGGATGAGAATTTATGATGGTTTTGCTCAGCTCAATTCATGGGAGGAATATAATCTTCACGGTGATCCTCGACTCATGCCTCAGTGAAATCAATATTCATGTGTTAGAATCTCATAGCTTAATGAATTTTTAACTTTCTTACATCGCACAAACTACCTGTAAGAAACACTTTATATTCGTTTTTAACAGCAATCAATGCGGACAAAAATTATTTTTCTCTCTCAAGATACGGGGTGAATCATAAATATGGCTATACGTTTGATCGCGTTGTGTCATGAAAATATTACCATTACAGGAAATATGAAATTACCGTTGGAAAGTCAATCATTCAAATTGCAACAATAGAATAAAACAAAACCGTGTAGAACTTACGTCATTAGTCAAAATGGCGTTGAATATGCAACAGCAAATTACAATTGCTGCATGGGTAATAACGTATGCTAATGATCGTGAGGCCGCAAGACGGGCAAGACGTGAGTTTAACGTAGCATTGCAGCCGTCGACTGTGGGGAAGTGGAGAAAACGACTTGTTATTGATCGAGAAAAAGCGCCTCGTTTTTTTCAATTTTCAAGATCTGTTACGAGCTTACCTCATGTGTATTGCATACTATTTTTTGGTCGATGTGACTAATTTTTATTAAATATAGTAATAAATGAATTAAAATATTGGTTGGATGTAAATGACTTCTATGAGAAAGAAACATTTGGTGATCGTTGCAATGTAGCTTTTCATTTGTTTTATTATAAGCAAGGACTGTTGGCTGTGGAGACATTTTTATATGTAGTACCGTCATTGGAATCTGTTCGATAATTTTATTATGGAAGGAGTCATGGTAGATGATAGAGAAATTGAAGAAGCCTGGAGAGTGGGATGTTGTGCATTAATTCCGGAAAAGTCTAAAGAAATGTACCAGTTAGTGTACAAAACATTCAAGAAATGTTTTATTTTACTTACCGAACGTGTGCTTTTTGAGTCCATATCACCATTGCGATTTCTTTTGTTTGCATAGCAACCAGGTTAGATGTGGGAACGTTGACTTACTTCCAGTAACAACAATATTGGTAAGTATAAGAAATTAGTCACATCGACCAAAAAAACTTTTAATTTCTACTTTCATTGATATTATTTTCATTAAGCTCATATTCATGTAATGTAGGTTGCATGGGTTCAAAACCAAAGACAAATTTTTGAGAGCCCTGTGTTGTTGAAGTAATAGGCCTACATAGAAAAAGAAAGAGAGATTTGTTGATTTTTAAAATTTACTTAACTTAATACAGGCTTTCCACTTTACAGTAGTTTGCCCTTGATTCCTGCTTTCCAGAGATTCCTATCTTCCCATTGTCCATCTTCCATACCCCTCTTCATCATGGCATCATATATTCCCTCATACCATGTTCTTCTACTTCTTCCCATTCTCCTTCTGCCTGGTACCATCCAATCCAACACCTGTTTAGGCCACTGTTCTTCCGACATCCGTTGTACATATCCATACCATTGTAGATCTCTCTTTGTTATCCTATCGATAACAGTTTCCTGTGCATCCATTTCTTGTCTGATATATGTATTTCGAATATGTTGTAGCCTGGATATTCTCATACTTCTCCGTAATCCATCCATTTCTGTCGCCAAGATTCTTTCCTGCATCCTTTCATTTATTGTCCAGCTTTCTGATCCATATGTAAATATACTTTCTATTATTGTCATAAGTAATGCCACGAGTGATTTCCAATTTATCTAGAGAATTTGGAAATCAAGAGTAGCATTTGTTAGGACTATTTAACTAATAAAATTAAGCTGTTTACTCACAAATCATTATTTAACTATAGTTATTTTAAAATATTTATATATTTAATGTAAACGGCGATGTTTGAAAACAAATGAGAAACGATAGGTACGCTTCATCTGCTTTTTTGTTTATCACTGCTACCAGATCATACTATTTATTGCCAAACGAACGCAATGTTGTAAGAATGCTCTCTAGTGGAGAAAAAATTAAACACATCAAACTGTATATTAATTTATTTCTGATGTCGTATGATGTAAATATGACAATTATATTTTTCTGGATTATTACCTGGGAAAAAATGCATTTAAGTAAGTGCAAACAGTGGTTTCTTTTTCTGGTGGTATAATAAATTGCTACAAATGTTTTATATTAACTCCTGCATGCGCTATGTGCACTATATATACAATCTGGTAGCCGTATTTCTTATAGGCTCAGTCACTGCAAAATAATGGTCACACCTGTTCAGAATATTAAAAAGGAGGAGATTTCTTTAATATGGTAATTATAACACTGATAAATATTTCATGAAACACGACTCTGATTGGTTGTAAAACAGAAATCATTTAAACGTGATTGGCCATTGACTCCCATTTGGGGCATGAGTTAAAGTAAAGTGATCCCACAACAGACCCGGAGGCCCTTGGGGTAGTAGGAGGTTAAGGCTCCCACTTTTTCTAGACAATCGGCACTTTATGTCAGCCGGGTTGTCAGCCCTGCGTGACGGCCGCCTTTACCCCCAGAACAAGCGTCTGGTACTCATTTCCGACCCCAGGGCCATAGTGCCGCCAGAGGGTTTGGGTCAGTTTAAAAATCCTGACCCCAACGGGACTTGAACCCTCGACCCTCCGGCTTGTAGCTCAGTGCCTTAACCACTACGCTACGGCGTGCTTGGGGCATGAGTTAAACAGTCATATTATTTATTTGTATTTTTTAAATGATGAAGGAATTCTGTAGAGGGAAAAACTTGGAATTTCCAGTAAACGTTACATCGAGAACAATCGGACATGTTTTAAGTATGAATTTGAATATATAGAGAAGCACGTAGCGTATTTAAACGCACGTTATTGAGGGTGGGGGGTGGAATGAGAGTTGTACACAGTAATCTGCTTGACGGGATTGTAACGTTACTTTCACAATTGCAACACTTAATAAAATGAATGTGCAGCAGGCATTTGTACTGATTATGTGAAGCGCCGTTACGTCTCGTTTGTAGGGATGATACTCGAGTGTCAGTTCCAATACATGCGTCATTAATCCTCTCTAATTACCTGCTCTTAATTTCCTTTCATCTAATAAAGATAATCATAAAAATTGTATCGCATAAAGAATCACATCTACCAGTTATTAGCAATAAGCCAATAACATTACGGCTTACACACAAAAACTGTTTCATTCAAAAAACATTAATAATGATATGACTTATACATTAAATTTAAAAAAAAAGCATTAATAAATTTTACACATTATACGTAATAGTACATTACTTCAATGGATTCCGGCCCATTGTGGAGTAACAGGCAATGAAATAGCCGATTTTCTGGCCAAGAAGGGTAGCAAAATTGTTTCAAACCCAACTTCTACTCCAGTTGCCTTTCACTCTATCAAAAGAATTATCTCAAATAAATATATCAATAAACTTAGAGAAGAATACACCACCAAAACATCTGGAAAGGAATGGGAAAATCTACAAGCTTATGACATTACTACATTACAAAGACTATTTAACTCATGCCCCAAATGGGACTCAATGGCCAATCACGTTTTCAATGATTTCTGTTTTACAACCAATCAGAGTCGTGTTTCACGAAATATTTATCAGTGTTATAATTACCATATTAAAGAAAGCTCCTCCTTTTGTTCCTTTGGCAATAAATAGTATGATTTGGTTGCAGTGATAAACAAAAGAAGCAGTAGAAGCGTACCTATCGCTTCTCATTTGTTTTCAAACATCGCCGTTTACATTAAATATATAAATATTTTAAAATAACTATAGTTAAATAATGATTTGTGAGTAAACAGCTTCATTTTATTAGTTAAATAGTCCTAACAAATGCCATTCTTGATTTCCAAATTCTCTAGATAAATTCACTCCTCACTTCGTGAGTCGTGAATTTATCAATAATTTGGAAATCACTCGTGGCATTACTTATGACAATCCGCAGTAGCAACATTCAGACTGCTAACGGGACATGACTGCCTGAATAAACACCTACACAAAATTGGCATAACAGATTCACCTAAATGCACTTTTTGCAATTTAAATGAAGATATGGAAAGAAACCATCTCCTCCGTTGTCCAGCTTTTGTAGAAGAGACCAGCCTTTCTGCTAAATATTGGAATGCAAGAGAGCGAATGATTTTATTATCAAGTGCTCGACATTAGATACCAACCAACCAATCATATTACGATGCGAGGTTGGGAAATGGTTTCTATAGAAGGGAGGATAGCAAAGTTTTTAATTTCCGAGATTCTGTTAAACACTTCAACATACGTTGTACATAATTTTGTGCCCGATGGTGTTTTCAAAATAATAGATAATAGTAAAATAATATCTTTGTTGGAAATATTTGCGTTCATTATAAACAATTGACTAACGTTAACAGTGTGGCCAATGTTTATTAGTTGAACAACAGGAGGCCTTGAGAACAATTATTGATAACATGGCCGCAAGTACGTATTTATTGTTTTATATTGTTTCAAATAAAGTTCAGTTCATTTAAAATGCAGTTATTTGTTTCGTATAATGTATATTAACACTACCTTTTGGATATACGAGTATTTTTGTATATACATTGTACGTGGTATACATAGAGGGCAGTGGTTTTATTTCCCGCACGTTGTTTGTAATATGTAATATTACAGTATAGTTATTTAGGTTGGCAACCCCGAAATGTAGGAAGTTGAACTTTCAATCATGGTGGCCATTGCTGTAAGTACGACAAAATGCACTATCGTGCAAAAAAAAATATAAAATCAATTCTGGAAATAAGTGTTAATATGCATTATAGGAATTACTATCATTCCAAATCCTATAAAATAGGGTTAATAATGGAGAAAACTATATAACATATAACTGTATTATCTTTATAGGAAACTAGACATAATAAGA
Source organism: Diploptera punctata (assembly GCA_030220185.1). Taxonomy (NCBI): domain Eukaryota; kingdom Metazoa; phylum Arthropoda; class Insecta; order Blattodea; family Blaberidae; genus Diploptera; species Diploptera punctata. The sequence goes on from JASPKZ010002318.1 coordinate 186,466, forward strand.
ACGTATAGGTGCTGGATCAAACCGTTATTGTTGATCATAGAGAAACTTCGAATAGAGGGAAAACTGAGTACAGTGACATCTAAAAAATTTCGGTCGTTTACGATGAACTACAATGAGCAAGCTACAATGATAGCGCTGTTTGGTAGTAACAGAATATGTAACTAAATAAAACAAATGCAAGACACACGGCGTGTTCACTCGGGATTATGGGAAATTAGCCATTTTGTAAATTTAAATGTTTAACTGCTATCCTTTCGTTCTATGTAGACGGTACTGTAAAAATTATATATTATCGAAAGTTAAAATCATTACTTAGATTTTATTTTACTCTAATTTGTAAGTAAATTCAAGCTTGTTTACGTTTTTAATGTGAATCTATTTTGAAAGATAAACCTACTAGAAGTGATAAAATTCTAAGATTTGTTAGGTTAGGAAGAGTGATGTTAGTGTACAGCCATTTCTAATAAACATTTTAAAAATATGACTAAGGTTCTTTAATAAATATTGTATAAAATATGTATGTGAGAATAAGGGGGTAGGTCAATTGTGCATATTTATTAAAAGAGCTCATAATGCACGTTTTTAAATTTTAATAAACGAAAACAAATTAACATGTTTTATTTATTTCCATTCTTCCCTTCTGTTAAAATTAAAGAAAATCTTTAGGTCTGAGAGGCTGGGTATAAATAATTCCACAATTTAAGATTAATTAATACGTTATTTATTCCTATGAAAGTTCAATTTCATGATTATTCACCAGATGGCGTTATATAATTATAATTCATAATTTTACCACCAGGCAGTGCTGAATTTCATATTAGTATCAGAAAAAAATCGAAAAAAATTAGGTGTCGTTAGTTGTTCTACACTAGCGCCGCTTATGGCATGTACGCGAAACTTGTCCACTTTCTTCTCTGGTACTCTGTGATTGTTGATAACTATTTTGATTGGAAAGCATAGATTGTCAAATTGAGACATCTTTGCCCGGGCCCATAGAGGCAAAGAGGAATTCAACTTTCTTTACTAAATTCTCCCAATATGTAATGCTTACTGACTTATAAAATACAATCGTGGAAGGTTTGGGATAAAGGAACTAACACACGCTTGAGCAAGCTTTTGGAATTTGACTTTGATATCTGACTTATGTTAACTACTGAATTAATAGGCATAGAATAAGTAAAAAGCACAACTAAAGCTTTTAATGCGAGTCAAAATATATAGTCAGATATAATCTTCTTCTTCTTCCTTCCAAGTATTAGGCCAAGGCCTGTTACGATCCTATAGAAAATTTTCCCTCCAGCGTTTCATAGGACGGCCCAGTGATCTTCGTCCTCTTGGTATATAATTATAAACAGCTTTGGGGATCCGATTTGAACTCATTCTTTCAAGATGGTGTTTCCAATTTAGTTGGTACTGTTTAATATATTCCAAAATTGGCGTAGTCTTCAATTCTTTTAAGATATCGGTGTTCCTTTTCCGATCCCTCAGGGGTCCTCATCTAGGGGATATGTGGATGGCGACCACAAGGTGCCCAAGCTGAGCAAAACATTTCTTCCACTTACTTGTGTTTTGCACTCTTTTAACTTTACTATCTAACCTCTCTTGGTTAACTCTTGTTTTTTTCGACCCCGACGCTATTAGGGCATCCGAGGGCTAGGGAGTCTTTCCTTTCTTCCATTTCTTCTTTCCTTTATTTTCTTTTCTTCTCCAGAAAAGCCTGACCAGAGGCTATAAGATGGCAGCCCCATCACTGGTCTTGCCTTCCTTTGGCCAGCAACCAATCGAAGGGACTATTATTATGCTTTCAAGTCTTATACGAGAATTTCCCGGAAGGATCAGATATAATATAAAGATAAATAAATAAATATTCAATTTACAAAGAAAAGAATTCATAGTATATCATCTATACAAAAATAAAATATGATATAAATCAATATACATACATACATTATCACTCACTCTAGTCCAGCCTCGGGTTGGGGGAAATACTGTCCTAGCGTCCCCACCCTGGCTTACTGGACTAAACAAACAAAACCAGCTCTCCTGAGTTGCTCTGACCAGACTCCAATGGTGTCTGTGTTAGGCAGAACATGTGGCATGAAAGGGTAATGAAAGATGGGCATGGAAACGTACCGTAATGAAGTCAGAGAGAAACCGCCCAGTAGGTAGAACAAGAATGAGGTGAGAAAATAATATTAACCTTGATTTGAGAGAAGTAAATTATGCAAGGAATTATGGGAAAACATTAGCCTTGAATAGGAATGTGTAGATACATTATGTCCGCGCGAACATGAACCTTCTAGTTAGATAGTGCCTAGTTAGTTAGTTATATATTTAAGATTCAGTCATTCTCAACTTAATTAATTTTTTTAAATTTTATTTGAGGTCTTTCGGAATCTTGTACCATCACCAGTAAAAAGTGTTATATTATGGAGAGGTTTACCATAGTTTCGCATGACCCTCACATTTCAAGATTAAGATTTTTATTAAACTATTTTATCATAAGTAATGCCACGAGTGATTTCCAAATTATCGATAAATTCACGACTCACGAAGTGATGAATGAATTTATCTAGAGAATTTGGAAATCAAGAGTGGCATTTGTTAGGACTATTTAACGAATAAAATTAAACTGTTTACTCACAAATAATTATTTAAATATAGTCATTTTAAAATATTTATATATTTAATGTAAACGGCGATGTTTGAAAACAAATGAGAAACGTTATGTGTCATTTGTTCATCACTGCAACCAGATCATATTTATTGCCAAATAGAATCGCAATATTGTAAGAATGCACCCTAGTGGATAAAAAATGAAACACATCATTACAGATTATTAATTAATTTCTGATGTCCTATGATGTAAATATGTCAATTATATTTTTCTGCAACGTTAATTCCAGGAAAATAATATGTTTAAGAAAGTGCAAACAGTGGTTTATTTTATTTTTATGGTATAATCAATTGCTACGTATGTTTTCTATTACATCTCGCAAGCAATATCTGGTTAAATTCGTGCACTATATATACAATCTGGGAGCCACTTGATGGGATGAGGGTGATAAAATCGAGGTGAAAAAGACTGTGATTGGTTGTAAATCAAAATTCATTGAAATGTGATTGACCATTGTCTCCCATTTGGGGCATGAGTTAAATAGTCTAGGAAAATTTAATTCGGCACAGTTTAGGAGTTTTCCTTTCTTCTCCTGTTGCCAAATGGAAGAGCGAACGTTACAATATATTCTGGTGAATATATCAAACGAATTAATATTACTTACTTACTTACTTACTTACTTACTTACTTACTTACTTACTTACTTACTTACTTACTTACTTACTTACTTACTTACTTACTTACTTACTTACTTACTTACTTACTTACTTACTTACTTACTTACTTACTTACTTACTTACTTACTTACTTACTTACTTACTTACTTACTTACTTACTTACTTACTTACTTACTCCCCAAACAGGAATGAGATGCACAAGGAAATTAAACATAGGCTCAATTCTGGAAATGCATGCTATTATGCATTGCAGAGACTCTTGATGATCCCAACTCCTTTCAAAAAACGTTAAACTGAAAATATATAAAACTATTATTCTACCAGTTATATTACATGGGTGCGAAACATGGACTCTTACTTTAAGAGAGGAAAGGAGATTACAAGTATTTGAGAATAAAGTACTTAGAAAAATTTTTGGACCAAGGAGAGATGAACAGACAGGTGAATGGAGAAGACTGCATAACAATGAACTACATGGTCTTTATAGGAAGCCAGATATAATAAGAACAGTTAAGTCTCGTAGACTGCGATGGGCAGGACATGTTGCACGTATGGGGAATGAAAGACTTGCATGGAAGCTTCTTGTAGGAAAGCCAGAGGGAAAACGCCCAGTTGGTAGACCAAGAATGAGGTGGGAGAATAACATTAACTATGATTTGAGGGAAGTAGATTATACAGGGAATGATTGGAAAGCATTAGCTCAGGATAGGGATGTATGGAGAGCTTATGTCCGTGCGGCCATGAACCTACGGGTTCGATAGTGCCAGTGAGTAAGTACGAATTAATATTACTGTTTCAATTTGAAAGGCTTTTGAATCTGCATTTAAAATTCCATTCAGTTACTTCTAAATCATTAATTTAGTGAAAAGTATATTGAACGAGGATTTTCTATAAATTTAATATGATTCTCAGTTATTGTACAGCCTACGTACATTAATACATCAAAAACACTTCGTTTAATGCGCTGTTTCATTGTGCAGCTACCGTTTGTGGTATCAATAAATATTTCATTGCTACCTACTGCCCGCCGGTTCTGACATTCACCTATCTGCTACCCAGGGACACGCCCTCAAAGTAGAGCCGATTTATACCATGACCCGTAAATGTCCTAGATCATAAAACAGAACACGATCGATAATATTAAAATTATGTACATTGTAGGTCCATCTCCTCAACTTCTAAAAATATTATTAATTTAGTTCTGGCATTTCGGGACTAGTTTCATCTTCAGCAGAAGGTAGGACTGTTGTCACTGATCCCGGATCAAAAGCTGGCTTATTTGTGAGATTTTGTAGGCAGGATTTTTTATGTACTGGGCGCATTCTCATTCAAAATCATTTTGTTGTTGATTTCCATTAGAATTCATATTTCTTCTTTTTTTATTTCAGAATTATTTCTGTTATTTTCACAGGTATCCTCAACCAAAACATACAATATTTTTCTACCACGAAGGCGGAAATTAAAATAATAATGGAATCTAATTTCTTTTTATTTGTAGCTAAAACTCAACTTGAATCTCTTCTTAAAATAATGAAGGATGAATATGAAATTCTTAGATCTTCCAGGTCTTGCGTGTCTGCTTCTGTCATATTTATCTTCTTCGTGTTGTTTTGAATTTTCTTTTTCCACGTTGGCTTTGGTCTACCAGGTTTCCCTTTTCCAGGAGGTATCCATTTCAATACTTCTTGGGCTGTTTCTGTGTCCCTTCTTCTCATTATATGTCCAAACCATCTTAGTTGGATTTCTTCAATCTCTTGTACTATATCCTTTTCTACATTCATTATTTCTCTTGTATTATTTTCTTATTTTATCTGATTTTGATATTCTTACCGATCTTCTTAAAAAGTCAATTTCTGTGACTAATAATTTATTTCTGTGTTTTTGCTTCAACGTCCATGTTTCCGAACCATATAATAAAATATTCTTCACAATTGTGTTATATATTAATAATTTAGTCCACTTGTCGGCCTTTTTACGCCCAAATTTAAGTTGCGACGCTAATAACCTTAGCTCTTAAAGAGCTTCTGTAATAAAATAAACTTCTTCTTCTCTTCTTAAACTTAATTTGTAGGATTTTCATCCTGTTTATTTCCAAAATCACTCCTCGGAGGAAGACGTACTGGATGTGCATTCACTGTCTATCCATCTCTTGGCAGGTCTTCCTCTTGTTCTTCTCCCGTCCATTGGTATATCTTCTTTAGCTCTTTTTGCGAGCCGGTTTTCTTCCATTCTTTCTATATGACCCTTCCAATATTTTCGTCTATGTATAATAAATTTGGTTATGTCTTGAATATGGCATTTGTCCCTAATTTCTGCGTTGTGTATTTTATCAAATAATGTTTTCCCCTGAATAGTTCTTAAGATTTTCATTTCGCATGTGCTTATTATTTGTTTAGTTTTTGTTGTATCATATATAAAATAATATAGAAACAAAATAGCATTGGTTAAGTAAGATTTTCCTTCTCTTCTATGACTTCTTCAGTATATTAAATGGTATTACAATGCTGTTAACACTTAATCTCACTTTCCAAGATATTGTAATACTTACAGAGACCTGGTAATATTATACTTATATTGTATGTAAATATGGCTCAATAGTGTATTATTGTTTAGTATCATGATTTACAAAATTGAAAATTATAATATAAAATTATAAAGTAGTTACCTAAAAGGTCCGTCTCCTGAACTTAAAAATTAATTAAAGTATAAAATAATCAATTGAGTTGGTGTTTACTTGATGAAAATCCATATCTATTAATTAAATAAAAATAAAACGTACTTTTATTTGATTTTCATATTTATTATATAATTCAGTGACAGCGGTTTCTGTACACTGTACCTTCTTCAGACATGTTAACAAATTAAATATGAAAATCAAATAAAACTATGTTTTATTTTTATTTAATTAATAAAGTATAAAATTATGAAATATTTACCTAAAAGGTCCGTCTTCTCAATTAGTTATTAGTTATTTACGCAGGGCTGACAACCCGGCTGACATCAAGTGCCGATTGTCTAGAAATAGTGGGAGCCTTAACCTCCCACTACCCCAAGGGCCTCCTGAGGCCTGTAGTGGGAATACTTTACTTTTACTTTCGAAACTAGTCGTGTCATCAGCAGGATTCAAAACTGGTGTTTTACTGAAGATCTGGTAGAGGAGGTTACACCTACTGGGTTCGTTTTCGTTTATCAGATGGTCGTTGTTGCTAACAGCTTTCAAAATGTCCATTTCCTCGAGTATTCGAGTACCCAGTACGTGTAACCCCCTCTACCAGATCATCTGTGAAACACGAGTTTTGAATCCTGCTGATGATGGGACTAGTCCCGAAAGCGCTACAGATAAATAACTAATAAAATTGAGGAGACGCACCTTTTAGGTAAATATTCTATAATTTTATACTTTAATTTTGAATAATACTTCAACGGAACCTATCACGAATCTTATAAAAGTTAAAAATGAATGATTATCATTAATTTTTAAGTTGAGGAGACGGACCTTTTACGTAACTACTTTACAATTTTATATTATAACTAGATGGCCCGGCGAACTTCGTATCGCCTTTTAACTATTTTTACGTTAATTTTTCCGTATGGTTTTGTTGATCGAGATGCATTTATGTTGTCTGCATTCTCAGTATCATCCATAAGTGTATCATAAGGATTATATACATTTATTAATGGAATATTTTGAGGAGGCTTGCTGATTTCATTATACTTTCGTTTTTTCTACGAACTTGTTGGCAGTTTGGATTCTCATCATCATCAAGAAGTCTCTGTATAGTAATATCATCTTGTGATATATTATAGTCATCTTGTTTTTCAGTTAATTGAGGCATGGAGATTCTTTCTGTAATATTAGGCATATTATTATAACTAACAGACTTAATTACAGTTCTGTTATTCCGTTCCTCAGGATCTTCATATGTTTTTAAATTTGACATTCTTCTTAAATGTAAGATTTATGTCACATAGGCCTATACCAATTTGCGGAAATTCACTTGATATCTTATCATTCATGGTCTCTAGAACTGATTCGCCATATTCTTCAATGTCCCTTCTCGGTCCAGTTAAATTTAAATTAAGTTGCTGTCTTTCAGCCAGATTACTTAAAACTAATACCTACACACGAAATTAATATTATTATCAATATATTGAAAATAAAATAAACACTGAACACACTTAAATTATGAAATAATCAATATTTGTAATTCAATTGAAATTCGCGGTTGCAACAAAAAGCACAGCCACCTGGATCTCTCTTTGTTAAATAATAAACCCCCCAGGAGCTATCACCTTGACGTGGTGGGGGGGCTTAGTACCCGATGAACCAGACGACTCTACTGGGGAAGATTGACTTGGGTTAATCTTGCTGGTGGGTAAGAGGCGAGGGGAACTAAGTATAGCTCACAACGAGGGAATGGCGTCTGTATCCATATTGGGCGGCCACATCTTCGTCAAGTCTTCAACGGTCAACAGGGCGACAAGGAATAGCACAGCTAAACTTGTAGGACTTGAAGAGCGGAAGAAGCAGCCCTCTCTTTGGGGGGGTGGATACCCAGAGGAGCATGTTTGGAGGCTCAGAGGAAGCAGCCCTTCCACCATCCTTGTCCTGCGAAGCGCTCGTAACGCTTCCAGGAGACATTTATCTTACTGAGAAGCTTCATGGAAATCAGCCGGATTGTCATAAAAGGAAGATATCCATTGTTAGCAAGAAATTATCAAGCAAGAGGAAGGCGTGATGTTGGAAGACCTAGAAGACGTTGGGCTGATGCATTATGAAGTCGGAACGGGCAATTGCCTAATCCCTGGAGTGATGATGATCATGATGATGACCTTACACCGTCATCTGTTAGAATCGTATGGAACTCACAGATAATTATAACTCTTTGTTAAATAATAAACAAATAATTTGCAATAAAAATAATGCGACTATAAATTTAGTTATAAACAACCGTAGGTCTCAAGTTGGATCAAACAGCACACAGTGTGCAAAATTTTATTAAAATCGGTTCAGTAGTTTAAGATTCCATCGCGGACAAACAACGTGACATGTATTTTTTATATATTAAGATTTTTAATTTTGTGACCGGTACCTTAACGGAATTTTATTATGAATTGTATTAACGTTGGTCATGATTTAGACCTTGTGTTTTCTAAAACGTAGATTTCACGTACAAAAAGTATCGGATAAATAGGCTACGCCATCTGTCGAGAAATTCAGAATCAGTTTATATTTATACATTCTATCACACAAATTATCTGAAACTGTATATCATAGAAACTATTGTATTACGAAAACAAATATCACAAATACAAAAATATGTTTAATGATGAAAAACATGCGAGTGTTCAACATGTACAGTTCTCATATTGTGAATGGGAAAGTATTTGGTATGAAACATAGAATAAAACAGTATGTAACAACATAACAGAAATCAACTTTACGAGCTGGGATTAAGTGTGACCCCTTGTTATTTTTAAAATACCAGTAATTCACGGTTAGAGAGTGTAATCAACGTTAATCCTCTATTTTTAATGGCTGGAATACCAATGTAAATGGATCAACCAAATATGCTCGTACAAGTCAATAATTAACTCGAGAAATTACAGGACTCCACTAAATGTCATGTTCGTTATCTGCATCCAATAAATATAATTTACTTTTATTATTATTGTTATTATTAATGTTATTATTATTGTTATTATATTATTGTTAGTATTATTACTATTATTATTAGTAATATTATTATTATTAGTATTATTATTATATTATTATTATTACCATTATTATTATTAACTGTAATATTATTGTGTTTTCTTTATGTAATTGTAATGTTAATGTTTTTAGTGTATAATGCTATTGTGTTATTATTTAATTGTAATATTTTTATTGTGTTCTCTTTATGTAATTGTAATGTTATTGCTGTTTTTGTTTATTTTTCTTTACACTAGTACCAATTATTACTTTATTGTAACGGACTGTCAACAGCACGTACGGCTTACTGCCCGTGCGACCCATATTTGTAAATAATATTGTAAATATCTTACTTTTTGTCTAATAAAGTCCTACTACTACTTATTATTATTATTACCATTATTATTATTATTATTATTATATTACTATTATTATTATTATATTACTATTATTATTATATTATATTACTATTATTATTATATTATTATTATTATTATTATTATTATTATTATTATTATTATTATTATTATTATTATTATATTATTATTATTATTATTATTATTATTATTATTATTATTATTATTTAAGATGATACAAAATTAGGAATAAAGGGAAAAAAAGACATGATTTGGCCACGCAAAGGGGGTGTCAGATGACGGGATACCTAAGATGAGATTAAATTTTGAAGCGGAAGACAACAGAAGAAAGGGAAGACCAAAAGAACAGAGGATTCAAGGAGTGCATAGGAGTATGGTGTCGAGAGGATTAACAGAGAGTGATCTAGAGAATAGGGATTTATGGAGGAGTAAACTTCACAATGGATTATAGGAAAACTACTGTATTGTAGAGAAAGGCCTAATAAATAAGAAGGAAATTATTATTATTATTATTATTATTATTATTATTATTATTATTATTATTATTATTATTATTATTATTATTATTATTATTATTATTATTATTATTATTATTATTATTATTATTATTATTATTATTATTATTATTACTCGCCACTGAAATGGACTACTGGAGACGTGCTGCAAGAATATCCAGGAAGGATGAAATCAGAAATTCATATATAAAAGAAAAAATGCAGGTACAATATTCAATATTAGATTTTCTGAAGAAGAAACAATTAAATTGGTACGGACACATTAGAAGGATGGAAGAAGGAAGACTACCTAAGATAATCGTGGATTGGGAACCACAGGGAATGAAAAAGAAGGGTAGACCAAATATTACGTGGATTCAGGGAATTAATGAAACTAAGAGGGAATGGGAAATAGAAGAAGATATATGGATGAACAGACAAGAATGGAAAAATGTGTTGAATCAAATGTGTAGTTAACTGTGAACATGTGTACCGGAAAAATGTATATTCATTGTAAAAACCGGAATAATAAAAAATTATTATTATTATTATTATTATTTTGTCTCGGAGAAAGCCCTTACATTGAGCTGTTCACTCAATCGGGGAGGTCCTCCAAGTGTAGTCAAAATAATCATGAGTGATCCATAGTTAAATCCCACTAACGACTGATGGTGCCGGGTGGCGCGTGGTACGTGAAAGTACTTATGATGTGAGAGGTTAAGCTGCATTAATGGAATTAATTATTATTAAACTAATTTTAGAATATATAAAATATCTTTCTATGACAAATGCTTATAGTTTTATTATTTTCCTCCAAGTTTCCGGTCTTCCCATCCCCTCCCTTGTAGTTATTTTTCTTGTCTTCTCTTCTTCACTTCCTGCATTCATGTATGTTGACGTTTAACTCCTCGTCCTCTACCCAATGGCGTCCTTCCAACTCATTATTAATTATGTCATTCTCCATCCCATTTATATGCTTATATTTTTCCAATTGTCTAAATTTACATAATCATGTAATAAATCCTTCTCATTCATTTGTTGTGTGATTTTTATTCCTTTTTTTTAGTCTAAGTAAGTTAGATTCCTTATTTATGGGTCACGGAAGTCATTAAAATGTACTCAGGCAAATTTAAACCAAAGGATAGAACACAGGCGGCGGAGATGAGGTTCCTAAGACAAGTAAAAGGATGTACAAGACTTGATGGAATAAGAAATGAGGATATAAGAGAAGAATTGAAAGTACAGCCTTTATTGGATAAAGTCACGAATTACAGACAGAAATGGATTGATCACATGGATGGAATGAGTAAGGAGAGATATCCATTGTTAGCAAGAAATTATCAAGCAAGAGGAAGGCGTGATGTTGGAAGACCTAGAAGACGTTGGGCTGATGCATTATGAAGTCGGAACGGGCAATTGCCTAATCCCTGGAGTGATGATGATGATGATGATGTTTATTCTAAGTAGACAATAAATAATCTTGATAGTCTCTCAGAGATTTAGTTAATATTTTGTTTATTTACGCACTTTAACTTCTTACGTAATTAGCGTCCAAATTCAAAATTGTACGTGATTGGACCGCTAAGGCTGGTAGTGAACATCAACAAAACTAATGATATGGTTACATAACTAACTAACTAACTGGCATTATCGATCCTGTAGGTTCATGGCCGCGCGGACATAAGCTCTCCATACACCCCTGTACTGAGCTAATGTTTTCCAATCATTCCCTGTATTTTACGAAGCTTCTAGCTGTATTGATTTCAATTTCCTGATACATTATATGGTCACATAGAGTACTATATTATTAAATTGAATGGAATCTTATGAAAAAGGAGGGAAACGGGGTTAAAAAAGGTAAGAGACTAACATTAAGGTAATAATATTTGTAGGAAAGTTATAAAGTTTAATTAATGGAAGTTTTGTCATATTATTAATTAATAGAAAATTTGTTGTTTCTTGATTATAAATTGGGAATGGAAATATTGAAGAAGTAATGAATTCAAATTCCTAGGAACGATAATAGCTAACAGGAATGAGGGACAGAAAGGAAATAAATATTGGCTTATTCTAGAAACGTATGCTACTGTATATTACGTTACACGGACTCTTATTATTCCACATTCTCGCAAAAAATGTTAAACTAAAATTATATAAACGTAAATTCTGCGAAACATTATCTCTTACTTTAAGACAGGTGAAATTATTAGGAATATTTGAAAAATAAAATTCTCAGGAAAATGTTTGGACGAAAAAAAAAACGAATCGACTGCGATTGCGATTGGTGCAAATTACATAGCGCTGAACTCAAAGCAGAAGTGATAAGAAGAGTATGGTATCTATACTGAGATGGGCAGCACACAAAGCACATGTAAAGAATGAATTATATGTGACATCGAAATTTCTTGTAGGAAAATAGAAGGAAAGTGCCTAGTATGTACCCAATAATGAAGTGGGAAAATAATCTAAATCATGATTTGAGGAAAGTAAACTATACAGGAAATGATAGGAAAATATAAGCTCTCGATAAGGATGTACGGACAGCGCGACTTCGAAAATTCGCGTTCAGTAGTGCCTGTGTATTTATTAATCTTTTGCCGATGAAAAAAATAATTTTGCTCAGAGGACTCTTATATCAGATGTCTGGTTCTTTTACTTATCGTGGATTTACTTATCTTCCAGATGGATCGAAACCTGGACAGTAAGTAGAAAACAAGCCAACAAGCCCCTAGCGGTAGAAATGGATTTTTGGAGGAGACCGACAAGAATATCAAGAAGGGATAAGGTCACAAAAAGCGCAATAAGGGAAATTATGCAAGTTGAAAAAAAAATTTTTAAAATAGAAGAAAAACGTTTGAAATAGTATCGACACCTCATAAGAATGGAAGAAGAGAGAATACCTAAGAAGGTCCTTAATTGGAAAGCTAATGGAAGAAGTGGAAGAGGCAGACCTAGAGAACGTTGGGTAGATGGAGTGAAGAGAAATATGGAAGCTAGAGATTGGAGGGAAGAAGATGCTTTAGACAGGAACCTCTGGCGACAAATCACTTTGAGTTGAAGGAGAAACACTGTATTGTGGAATATTTCTAATAAAAAAAATAATAGTTTTAAAAAACTAAAACAGCACGCTTTATTAGAAAACCGAACTAAAAAATGAAAAATAATTTTAATTCCGAACACGCTTGGGATAAATAATTTTACCATCAAAAGCGTGGGGTTCTCTATATCAATTAATATTTTTGATAATAAACAGATATTGGTAAAAGTAAAGTCTCTAAGAAAAAAATGTAAAAATCATAAAAAGCACTCCACGCTTTTGATGGTAAAATTATTTATCCCAAGCGTGTTGGAAATTAAAATTATTTTTCATTTTTTAGTTCGGTTTTCTAATAAAGCGTGCTGTTTTAGTTTTTTAAAACTATTATTTATTTTTTATTTTTTAGTTTTAATATTTTACAGAATATGATAAAAATGTAAATATCTTTAAATTCGATACTATTGTAGTATGAGCTAAAAGTAATACTCTTCTAAAAAAAAGTCCCAGCCGGATTTGAACCAGCGACCAATGGATTACTGAAATTATATGCAACTAGAGTGCACTGCTCTACCAACTGACCTCTTACAACAATTGATTTAAAAGTCGACAAGTCCGCAATCTATTATACCAGTTTCATTTTTTTTTCTGATGATTCTAGCCAGGATTTTAGAAACAAAATATGAAATTATTATATTGTCACGGGTCCTTTACAAGTACACAAAGTTTCGAGTAGATCCAATATTTCTAAGTGGGTGAAAATCGTGTTCAAAGAATCCGTTACATAGATACAAAGACACTTTTTTTTATTTTCTGATGATTCTGGCCATGATTTTAGAAACAAAATATGAAATTATTGAACTGTCACGGGTCTTTTACAAGTATACAAATTTTCAAGTCGATCCAATGATTTTAAGTGGGTGAAAATCGCGTTAAAAGATTCAGTTAGATGGATAGATGGATAGATGGATAGATGGATATATGGACAGACGGACAGACGGACGGTCGGACGGACGGACGGACGGACAGACGGACAGACGGACAGACGGACAGACGGACAGACGGACAGACGGACAGACGGACAGACGGACAGACGGACAGACGGACAGACGGACAGACGGACAGACGGACAGACGGACAGACGGACAGACGGACAGACGGACAGACGGACAGACGGACAGACGGACAGACGGACAGACGGACAGACGGACAGACGGACAGACGGACAGACGGACAGACGGACAGACGGACAGACGGACAGACGGACAGACGGACAGACGGACAGATGGACAGATGGACAGATGGACAGATGGACAGATGGACAGATGGACAGATGGACAGATGGACAGATGGACAGATAGACAGATAGACAGATAGACAGATACAGGTCAAGCTAATATAAAGCGTGTAAAAAAAGAAGTAATGCTCAATTTATATTACCTTAAACACCCAACGACCCCTGACTAGTTTCGAATTCGCAAATCTAGTAAACAGAGGCAAGCATGGTAATCTCCAGCCCACAGGTTTTTAATAGACTAAGTTATATTTATTATCAAGAATACAACTTCATGAAATTTATTTTGCTTTGCTTCAGTTTTTTTTTCTGATCATCAATGAATCTTGTTTTGTGATCAAATATCCTTTACTTCGCTCCTTTTATCGAGTATAAGCAGGAAAGTATATGTCTTGATCGTGAAATGTAGGGATTTATGGTTCAAGATATTTAGATCACCCCATTAAATCACAATACAAAGGAGTGGGTGTGTTCTAAAAGCTATAAATTTTATGTTTTACATTAAGTGAAACATAAGCAGACATTAATTCACTTGCTACATAAAGCAACTATAAATATCACTAAATTTTACTCGAGTAAAGAACATAAAAGAAGACTTCAACACGCTCTCTACACATTTATCAAGATGTGAAGGCACTGTCTCGTTACTGATACACCACCTACCTTAACTATTTCACATAATCATTAAAAAGTTAACTTATAAACAACTATAACATTTTAGTAACAAATTCAAGCGAATAGTTTTCAACAGTAATCTAACAAGAGGTTGTGTTTTTTCTGAAAAAAAAACACAAGCGCCAAAGACTCGAGTGATTTTGTCTAATGAAAAACTCACCTCGCGTTGGATTTGGAGCGAATAATAACAACATCATAAGCTAAAAATAATTATAGTGTTTAATATTTACCAAATGTGAGGTTATGTATTCCGATCCTACTTCCGGGCGATTTCTAAGCCGGCTACATACTTAAATAGCATATCTTTACTGTTAAATCTATCGCCAGAGCATTATCACACACACATACATTATATATATATATATATCCATCCATAGTAATTATCATAGCATTTTCATGCTATGCTTGCAGCTTTACTAGGGAATTGTGTAGGTGTGGTAGCTTCCCGTTGCTTTCCACACCGGTGAAGGATCATCATGATGATGATGATAAGGATGATCATGATGATGATGGCCATATGATTTCGGGGACCGTTTGGGCCTTAAAGTTTTCCTGACATTTGTCTTACAGGTGAGGAAAAACCCCGATAAAAACCTCACCCAGAAAAACTGCCCCGACCGGGGATCGAACCCGGGCCCGCTGCGTGACAAGGCAGCACGCTACCTCGAGACCACAGCGGTGGACTATTATATATATATATATTAGTAGTAGTAGGACTTTATTAGACAAAAAGTAAGATATTTACAAATATGGGTTGCACGGGCAGTAAGCCGTACGTGCTGTTGACAGTCCGTTACAATAAATAATAATTGGTAATGGTATAAACAAGAACAAAAAAACAATAACATTACAATTACATAAAGAAAACACAATAATATTACAATTACATAATAATAGAATAGCATTATACACTAACTAATATATATATATATATATATATATATATATATATATATATATATATATATATATATGCATGTTAGAGATCGCTTATGAGCCACATTATGAAGGACCGCAAGCTTTTGTATGTTAAGAGAGAGGTATGGGCCGGGCGGATCGCAAACTGCTCCAAGCTTTGAGGCTCGAGCTTTCTGGCCTGAAACCAGTGCATTACTTCTCTATTTACACAAAAGTAAGCAACGGCTACTTATAAATAATGTATCTACATACATTAGATGAAAGGAATGTAATCAAAACAAGGGAACGCTGTATGTATAGGACAAATATCTTGATTATCTTTTTTTTGTATTTGTAGTTTAGAATTATAACATAAAACAATAATAATTATAATACAAAATTATATATTTTCACTATATAATTATTTATATTTGTAGACCTACTACTCTCCAATCATACTTCCCAAATATCTAATTTTTATGGATATTTTATTTATATCAGCACGATGAGTTTATTATATTCTGGAACATAAAGGTCCCGCGCCGTAGCCGAGCGGTTAAGGTAGGAAGCCTTGGCGCAGAGCTACGGGACTTGCGCTGGTTCGAGTCTCCATGGGGGAAGAAATTTTCTCATGGTATTTCGACCAGTATGGGACCGGTGCCCACCCAGCATCGTGAGGCAATTGGGTAGCTACAATAAGTAGCGGCTCCAGGTTGAGGAACCAGCTATAACGGCTGGGGGACTCGACATGCTAACCACATGTCACTCCTACACTGGCTGTTGATCATCTACCTCTGTGACTGACACATGTGGATGTGAAGGGCCAGCAGCCGGCTGGTAAAAGGGCAACCGCTGAAAAGTGGAAAGACCCTCAATCGGAATCGGAACATAAAGACCTGTAGTTATTTTGAAAATAAATAAAATATATTTAATTGTTCTTCAGAGCACTACAAACGCTATGTGAAACTACACGTCAGTTATTACTGTATGTTAGTTACAATAATATATAGCTCTAAGTTTATTATTTTTATATAAGTTTATTATTTTAAGGAAGAGAATAGTCAGTAATGAAAGTGTGTATAAAAAGAGATGACTTAAACAGCAAACATTATATAAATAAATATACATGTCTACTCATTGTTAGTTAAGAGAGTTTATTATATATTTTAATCCGCTTACAAAGTATGTAGGCGTACTTAACTCTATTAAGGCTTTAGACATTAATTTTCTAGTTCTGCGTGATAGGTATATGAGCTTTTAAATAATACACAAACCATGCATCTACATTTAGAGTTTCTTCTAAAATATCTTATATTATAGGCTATAAAAAGAAATGAGAATAATAAGTTAAAAATAATACAAATTCGCCTAATGTTTAGCATCTTACTTGATAGTAATATGTATCCATTTTAACTTTAAGGAAAACTCATAACGTAAAATTCTTAGGAAATTTAAAGGAAAGTTTCAAGCGAATAAAAATATGGAATACTAGTAAACATTGCACTCATCTGTTACTTCTTGTTTGTCAAATCCACTCATTATTTTAATAATGTTCATTTAACTTACATCGACATTCGTTTTAAAAAGTAGAATGAGAGAGAGAGAGAGAGAGTCAAACAAGAAGCCTATCAGCCTATCAAAGCACTTATCGTGCTGTAAGACTCAACTAGGCTCGAAAAACACACATTTATCAAAGACAGGCTTCCAAGTTCGAAACGTAGACATCCATAGAGATAAAATGTACTAGGCCTACTACAACATTCAGCATAAGTGCTCCTAAGCTTCATTTGCTCGAGAAAAGGCTCGGAGGTGATCTCTAGTGCATATATAAGCCCATATACAGAGTGTTTTAGAATAAATGTTACAGACTTCTAGGAGTTGTAGAGGGGACTCAATAGATCAAGTTTTGATAAAGAACCTATGTCCGGAAACATATAACCTTTACACTGCTACGAACGGGTATATCCGTTGGCAAAGAAAATGCTTGCCGTGCTATGGGTGTGTATATCCATTCTCAGCTCCAAACGCCTGCTAGTTATATAATACGTATTGCAATTGCTTTCAAACTAATCAGGCATATACTGCCATCTCTTAGGAACCTAAATAAACTTTTTCCATATTTCTCCCTGCATTGAGCAAGGAGGGTTTTAAAGGCTGGAAATATCTCAGCAGTGAAAAGGATAATTCCGATTCGATTGAGGGTCTTTCCACTTTTCAGCGGTTGCCCTTTTACCAGCCGGCTGCTGGCCCTTCACATCCACATGTGTCAATCACAGAGGTAGATGATCAACAGCCAGTGTAGGGGTGACATGTGGTTAGCATGTCGAGTCCCCCAGCCGTTATAGCTGGTTCCTCAACCTGGAGCCGCTACTTATTGTAGCTACCCAATTGCCTAACGATGCTGGGTGGGCACCGGTCCCATACTGGCCGAAATACCATGAGAAAATTTCTTCCCCCATGGAGACTCGAACCAGCGCAAGTCCCGTAGCTCTGCGCCAAGGCTTCCTACCTTAACCGCTCGGCTACGGCGCGGGACAACGTATAATTTCGATGTAAAATAAGTTTGAAGATTGAAATGCAATGGGTGATATGCGTGTCTTGTGTTGAAAGTCAGTTCTGATGAGTCAGTGTTCACGTCAGTTGGCAGTCAGTCATTGAGCAGTACAGGACGAGACACTACAAGATGCCCAAATACACATTTGAAGAGTAAACTGTGAAGTTGATAATTTACGGTTAACTGGACGTAATGGTCGAGCTGCACAACACAGCACTGCACTTCATCACAGACTTCAACAACGGCTGCGAGAAACAGATACCTTCCAGGCTAGAAAGGCTGACTGTGGTGCTCCATGGATGCGCCGCACTCTCAACTTTGAAAAGCACGACCTTCAGCATGCAGAAGAAAACCAGTCTACGAGTACTTGAACTATTGTCCATGCCTTGGATGTCTCCCACACGAGCATATCGCATGTTTTGCAAGAACATCAACTCCACCCATACCACCTTCAGAAAGTTCCTACAATGGGCCCGACAGATTTTGCGACACGTGTAATTTTCTGTGTATGCTTTCTACACTTTGTGCAATGAACAACAGAGTCGCCACGTGGAACCACACTTGTAGTACAACCCCTAGAAGTCATTAATACTTATTCTATAGCCAACAAAGAAATGGTCTACCCTGCGACTGGTTGACCCAGTGGCACATAGTCATTCAGACCCCGGGTTCCTATACACTGTCCATTTGTTCCGGTTAATTTTGATTGAGTTTTGGTATTTTGATTGCTATTTTTATTGTTGATTTATTTTTCGTGATTTTTGAGAGTATTTTCGAGCCACAATTTCGATTGGTTCAATTTTGAGCGCGTTCGGATATAAATTTCGAATGTGGTTTTAGATTTCGAATGAGATTGGGTTTCAATTGAGATAGCATGTCCATGCAGCATGCAAGCGTCTCAATAATTATTCTGAAACACAAGACACATTATATCAGCCCATTATGTTTCGACCTTCAAACCTAAATGCATCGAAATAGTACGTTACCGACCATTGGTTCCTTATCGAAACTGTATCTACTATATCCCCTCTACACCCCCTAGAAGTCTGTAATATTTATTCTGAAATACCCTATATAACATTTTCTCGTGGTCTCTTTCGGTACCTGATAACTAGGATCTATGTAGTATTTCTAACAATTTTCAAAAATATATTAATGAGAACAATCTCAATATGTATACGAAGAAATACGCTAATAAATAATATAAATAATAAATAAAGACGTACTGCAGATTACTCAAGAACAGACCATGAAAGGAATTCGGAGATTCTGAAAGAATTACAAACAGAATCAATCATAGAATAGGCCTATACACAAAAACATAAAAAGAATTGGAAATCTCACGTAAGAAGAATGACTCGAACAATAATACCACGCCATTGTCCACCGCTGCTGTCTCGGGGTAGCGTGCTGCCTTGTCACGCAGCGGGCCCGGGTTCGATCCCCGGTCGGGACAGTTTTTCTGGGTGAGGTTTTTATCGGGGTTTTTTCCTCACCTGTAAGACAAATGTCAGGACAACTTTAAGGTCCAAACGGTCCCCGAAATCATATGGCCATCGCAATCATCATCATTCATATTCACCTTAGGTTAAGCTTAGGATTAGGGACTCTCCTGGCGCACCATTACCATCATCATCGCCCATCATATCATCGGGGCAACGTAACCCCGCCTTCCAGGCGCCCCAACCTCAGAAGTGGGTTACAAGTACGCCAAGCCAGGAGAGAAACCATGAATGTCGAAAGACAAACCTGGGGCATTTGAAAAAAAAATCTTAAATTACTAGCCACCAGGCAAGAGATCTTAGGACAGACCCTTCAAACGTTGAATTGAGACCGTAAGAGACCTCTAGGTCTATCAGATGAAAGGAAGAAGAAGAATAAATAAATGAATAAATAAATAAATAGCCGGTCTATAAACAGAAAATAGCTTGTTTTTACAAGACTTACTTCTCCAACAAACATTGGGAAGATATTTTCGTGCAATAGGTTTTAATATGGATAACATATTCAAATGAAACATACTTGGAAAGTAATGTCGTATATATTTAATCACAGTATAGGCCTACTCCAAAAACAAAATCTAATCAGTTCTGTTCTTTCATATGAGATATGAAGGCTTCAATGTTCCTATCTCCATACAAAAAAATCCTGTAACTCTTGATTTTTTTAATTAATCCGTAACTCGGTATCCCAAAAAAAAAGGCCTATGTACCATGTCCACATATATAATTAAACGCGAACAAATCATTTCGTAGCTTCCTGACGTCATGAGGATCTGAGAATGAAAATGGTTTTCATGTAGAAATGAATGTATTATTTTTCATTAATATTTCCTGGAATTTTATTCCGGCTGTGCTTCTGCTAGTAAAAACCACATCAAATGATATAAAACAGTACTATTTCCTGAGAATCTACAGACCCTAATCATCATCACCATAATAATAATAATAATAATAATAATAATAATAACAATAATAATCATCATCCGGTATCATGGCAGCTGCCGCCGTCTTCCGGAAACCAAACGCCATTCCTCTCTGTCCATCCATTGATCTTCCTCCAATCCTCTGATATTCATAGCTGCTTGTACCCCTTCTATTCAAGTTTTCTTCGGTCTTCCTCCCTTCCTCCTTTCCATTCGGATCCATTCCATAACAATGTTTGGCAATCTTTGCTCTGGCATTCTTTTGACATGACCATACCACTGTAATCTTTTCTTTCCTATAATGCCTATGATGTCCGGCTCCTCTTGTACACCCATAATTTCCCTTATTCCTTTACTTCGTATTCTATCCATTCTAGATTTTCCAGCTGATCTTCTTAAAACATCCATTTCTGTACTTAAAATTATTTTCATTTCCATAGTAGGAATTTACCAGACTTCAGCACCATATGTTAAAATGCTCTGAATTATGGTTTGATATATTTGTAATTTTCTATTTTTTGTAATATTTTTGCTCCACCAAACAGAGTTTAAAGCATTTATTGCTTGTTTTGTTTGTGCGATTCTATTTTTAATTTCTACTGTGTTATCGCCTGAATGGTCTAATTTTGTTCCTAAATAAGAGTGCATTCAATACTAGGTTTTAGTTCTTCTCCATTGTTGAAATTATTTTCCATTTCTTCTCCTATGCACAGATATTTAGTTTTCCCAATGTTTATATAAAGTCCCCATTTTTCATATTCTTCTTCTAGTTTTTTAGCCATAATATGTCGTCGTGGTCTTATGCTATTAATACCTGGTCATCTGCAAAATTTAGTGAATATACATGTGTATTTTGGATGGGTATGCTCATTTTTTGACATTTTTTTTTCCTCCAGTCTCTTAGTACTCTTTCGAGATACTAATAATAATAATAATAATAATAATAATAATAATAATAATAATAATAATAATAATAATCTTCCGGGCATGTATTAGGCTCGGTTTTATCCTATATTTCAAGTGATCTTCCCAAAAGTTTCTATCTTCTGGGATAGAAAATTTAAATCTGACGAAGAATGCTGTTTTAAACCGTGTTACTGTCAGTTATTCCTGTATGTAGATATGTGGTCCATAACAGAATGTTGTTTTCTTGCATTTTGTTTTCTGAAATAAAAATTCATCACGCGAGAACAGCGTAAACTAAGCGAATTCATGAGTAAGTCGTAACACAACCCGAAAAATAAGAAGAACAAGGACCAAAATATAGCCAATTTTATTTTTACTCTACTCGTTACAGTATTATCGCCTCACTACGATGGTTGTCCGTTTATATAAAAGCGGGTGCCGCGCGACAATTTATGACGATGATTAACATGCTGAATTATTATAGTGGCGGTATTCGGCATCTTTGTGCGGGGAAACAAAGCGAGCCGCTGGACAACCATCATAGTGAGGCGATAATAACAGCTCGTCTGGTAGCACAAAAACAATAGACTTCAAGAAAGACTTCCAAATTTTCTCATATAGTGAAATATTTTGTTATTGTTAATTGAATTAAACGATATCTAGAAGGAGTTCTCCATGACTATTTAACCCATGCCCTAAATGGGAATCAATTACCAATCACATTTCAATGATTTTTTATTTACAACCAATCACAGTCGTGTTTCGCCTAGAATTTACCAACTAAAGTTTATCATAATAAAGAAAGCACCTCCTTTTTAACATTCTGAATAGGTCATAACATTATTTTGCAGTGACTGACCCTATAAGAAATACGGCTGCCAGATTGTATATATAGTGCATGAATGTCAACACATAGCGCATGCGGGAGTTAATATAAAAACATTTGTAGCAATTGATTATACTACCAAAAAAATATACCACTGTTTGCACTTTCTTACATTTATTTTTTCCCGGGTAATAACTTTCCAGAAAAATATAATTGTCATATTTACATCATAGGACATCAGAAATTAATTAATATATAGTTTGCTGTGTTTCATTTTTTCTCCACTAGAGAGCATATTTACAATATTGCGTTCCTTTGGCAATAAATAGTATAATCTGGGCAGTGATAAACAAAAGAAGCTGATGCAGCGTACCAATCGTTTCTCATTTATTTTCAAACATCGCCGTTTACATTAAATATATAAATATTTTAAAATAACTATAGTTAAATAATGATTTGTGAGTAAACAGCTTAATTTTATTCGTAAAATAGTCTAACAAATGTCACTCTTGATTTCCAAATTCTCTAGATAAATTCACTCCTCATTTCGTGAGTCGTGAATTTATCGATAATTTGGAAATCACTCGTAGCATTACTTATGATAACACAATCCTAAGACGAAGGGAAAGGTTTTTTGGCTTGTTCACAATATCTGCAATATCCTGGCTTCTTTTATGCAGCGCTCTGATACAAGCAATATTATTGTTATGAGTATTCCGAGATCTGTTATAGTTAACGTGGCGAATTTTTTTTTTTGACGAGGCTAAGCCTATTTTTCAGTTTAATTAGTGGGCATTAAACATAGTAAACGCATAAGTCTGAAATAATTCAAGTGTTTACAATCCGATTGGAGAGGATTATCTGCCTTGTAACTGCAGTTAGTGAATATCGGAATCATTAACTTAGCATTTCGTTATTACAAAGCCTCACTGAATGAGGGATTCTGTCCAAAGTAATTCAATTCACCTGTTCCAATTAATTTCCATTTGTGAAAATTAACTCATCTCATATTTTCCATAAGTCACTGCCACATGTAAAACAATTAATTTAGGATATACCATAAT
>JASPKZ010002318.1:815000-979506 GCA_030220185.1 Diploptera punctata
TACAAACTCTTTTCTATATTTAACTGTAGATATGTTCCTTGCTCTTCCTAAGTACAACAAGCAGATTTGTAGTTCTACTATCAGATTTCAAACATTAAATGAAAGAAAATGTTTGTTATATTGAAAAGAACTTAACATTATTTAAAAAAGTAAGAGAAGGGGAAAGATAATATGGCAATGATTGTAAAAAAGAATGTAAGAAAGAAGCAAGGTTCCACACACATACCTAATGGAGGAATATTCAACAAAGTAAACACATAGTTTAAAGGAATTGTCTACAGAGACCAATAAATATTATGCAGTATATTATATTATTTTTAGTCTGGACATCTTACCTCAATATTAATGTTGATTTGTTCTTGAACATGTTTCAAAACAATTCTGTTTTATCGTCAGCTTTCCCAGACTGGTTTTATTTATGTTGCATAACTTGGATGTCGATGTCAGCTCCATCCTGTGGTTGGCCAAAGAACCTCCAAACAAGGTCATGCTCCGTTATTTATAACACAAACACAATTTCTGGTTTTGTTTCTTCCTTGTAACTTAAGTTGTAATTAATATTTAATTTTAGGAAGTTATATTTTGAGGTTATTTTAATTATATTATTTTTAGTCTGGACATCTTACCTCAATATGGAGCTGACATCGACATCCAGGTTGTGCAACATAAATAAAACCAGTCTGGGAAAGCTGACGATAAAACAGAATTGTTTTGAAACATGTTCAAGAACAAATCAACATTAATATTGAGGTAAGATGTCCAGACTAAAAATAATATCATTAAAATAACCTCAAAATATAACTTCCTAAAATTAAATATGCAGTACATATTTCTTGAGAATATGGGAGAGAAGGGGGCTGGTATGAAATATACAGCCATTTTGCATAAGAACTCTGTCCAGGTCTGGCTACTGTCTGCACCATATCACTGTTGTAAATTCCTTTAAATTATGTGCCTACATAACAAAATTCACAGTGGTGGGTTCTCAGCTCTCCTACCTGGCACTATAACACTATTTATACTGTCATACATGATATTAATTCTTGACACAGTTGGTTATACTGTAGATGATCACCCGATATCCTTCTCATCTTCAGTCCTTTTAATTCGCAACCTGTATCTTCACAAACCCTGAGTTCAATTTGAACTCCACCTGGATATTCTAAAGCAAGTCCACCTTCTTCACTTTCTCCAGCGTCATCACTTTCTTTAAATGCAAAACATTTTGGAGGAGCACGAGCATCAATAAGTTGTTTAATGCGTCCTAAAATATCCGAGGCATTCAATTGCGAACACACATCTGAAAGAGTGAGTTTAAATGAACCACTAGAAGTCTTCTGTAACTGAGATGCTAAAATACTGCCAGTTAATGATATGGCATTTTCTGAAGTGTTCCTGCCATTTTCATACACTACACTGTTATCTTCTAGGTGGTTTCGATGAATTTGTTGGAAGTTTTCAGTGTCATTAGATGAGGAATCTTCACTAGAATAATAATCCGTGTTACGAGTATGAGCTGTGAAAAAATAAGGTGGTGGAAAAGTATGCCTTAGAGCCGTATTTTTATGTTGAGCATAGGCATCACGACGTTCCTCTATCGAGCAACTTCTCGAGTCAGTATTACCAATGTAACACATCTGCATCAAATTCTGATCTTGCCTTGTAGAATCATTATTTACAGCATGATGTATTTCTTCTTCCCTGCTAACATGTTGCTGTTTACCTATCCCTCGTACTATAGAACGTTTAGAAAAGTCACAAGGCCCAGAAATGAGAAATGAAGGCAAAGTGGTGTTCTGTGCATTGTACGAGTGATCAGGAAATGTGTTTGAAGATACAGGGAAATAAACAGAGTTAGAATTTGATGTGGAATCGTTCCCTTCTTGGGTTAAAAAATAAGGACATGTTTGAAAAGACGAAGGGATGTTCATCTGACCGGATGAATTTTGGGATAACATAGAAGTGTGTATATCGATATGCGGGGAACATTCTACTATCATTTCATTAATTCCCCGGTTATCTTCCACATCAGAATGTGCTAAGTCACTGCTCGAATTGCTTGACGATGAAGATGAACAAGCTACTAATGTAACTTCTCCACCCATTTCATCTGTTACAGAGATCTGTGGATGGTGGGGACTGTATGGCATGCACGTCACAGGTTGGATTTGTCTTGAAGCAGCCATGAACTGCCGTCTCTCTACAGCATTGCTACCAGGATGCACTCTAGCTTTCAAAATGGCATCATTACTATACAAACTTTCTTCTATCTCTGCCAGATGTTGGTGATGGAAACCAGAGTTGTTTTCCTCTTGGATCATACCAAGAGAAGGTGAATTGGAAGGGGAATGTTGAAGAGGTGTT
Organism: Diploptera punctata; assembly: GCA_030220185.1. Classification (NCBI taxonomy): domain Eukaryota; kingdom Metazoa; phylum Arthropoda; class Insecta; order Blattodea; family Blaberidae; genus Diploptera; species Diploptera punctata. The sequence goes on from JASPKZ010002318.1 coordinate 817,365, forward strand.
GTAACAGGTGAACGATGATGCAAGTGGACTGCGTGATGAGGTGAGGAAGACCCTGTGGGACCAACTGGCTGTTGTATTCTCAAATCTAATGGCACTGGTGATACTCCACCACATAAAGTCCCATTGTTATTTGATGTTGGTGTCCCTTGTGTAATAGAACCAGTGTTAGTGGAGAGACCACTAAGACCTTGAGTTATGGACGTTACACTATTAGAAGCCACTGTCATGGCAGGCGTGGGTGAATTGCTAGGTGATGATGGAGCTAGAGGCGACTGACAACTGTGCTGAAGATATTGCTGATACAACATTGTAGGTTCGGTAGGTGACCTGCACTGCTGTGGAGTTGTTTGCTGCTGCTGCTGCTGTTGTTGTAACTGCAAACGCTGAAGATGTTGTGCAAGGGAAATGTTATTTGTAATGTTACCTTCATTGCTGCCCGACAATTGATGATGGTGATGATGTATTGGAGATCCTAAAACATACAAAATTTACCTTAAGAATCTGGGGGGAAAAAAAATTACATCTCTGAGAAAATTGCATTGAATGCTTCAAAATGAATCCGTATTAATAAACATAATTACATATAATTAAAACATTTTGTCTGTTCATTCTTACCTAAGAATGAATAGACAAAATGTTTTAATTATTAAACAAACCTCTTAATTAATGTTTCATTTTAGGAATTCAACAAATTCAATATCAGACTTGTACCAAAAAGTTATTTAAGTATCAAGTCCACCGCTGTGGTCTCGAGGTAGTGTGCTGTCTTGTCACGCAGCAGGCCCAGGTTCGATCCCTGGTCGGGACAGTTTTTCTGGGTGAGGTTTTTATCAGGGTTTTTCCTCACCTGTAAGACAAATGTCAGGAAAACTTTAAGGCCCAAACGGTCCCTGAAATCATATGGCCATCGCAATCATCATCATTCATATTCTTCTTAGGCTAAGCTTAGGATTAGGGACTTTCCTGGCACACCATTATCATCATCACCCATCATATCATCAGGGCAACAAAACCCTGCCTTCCAGGCGCCCCAACCTCAGAAGTGGGTTACAAGTATGCCATGCCAGGAGAGAAACCAGGAATGTCGAAAGACAGCCTGGGGCATTTGAAAAAAAAAAATCTTCTTCACTTCCTGGTTTAGGCAAGAGTTGCCTGTTCCGAAAAAAATAAAATAAAAAATAAACTAATTAAAACAAAAAAAATGGATGAAGATAGAAAGAATTTACCATGTGTGCAATGTGATAAAAATGTACATAGGTAAAACTAAAAGAAATCTGAACACCAGAATAAAAATGTAAAATATGAAAAAATAGAAAAATCGGCAGAAGCTGTTCATGTATGGGCAAAAAAATCATATAATTGAGGAGAAATTAAAATTGCTAAAATAACTGGAAAGACTGCAATGGGCAGGACATTGTTGCACGTATGGGGAATGAAAGACTTGCATGGAAGCTTCTTGTAGGAAAGCCAGAGGGAAAACGCCCAGTTGGTAGACCAAGAATGAGGTGGGAGAATAACATTTTGAGGGAAGTAGATTATACAGGGAATGATTGGAAAGCATTAGCTCAGGATAGGGATGTATGGAGAGCTTATGTCCGTGCAGTCATGAACCTACGGGTTTGATAGTGCCAGTGAGTAAGTAAGTAAGTAACTGGAAAGACTAATGGAAATCACAGATTACAAGACAACCTACATGCAGAACATACAGAGAGAATAATGAATTTTAAAGATCTCGAGTAAAAGGATTTGATTGTGAGGTTCATCTGTCCCAACATCAGAGGATGAGAATAGACAGGGCTTCCATTGGTAATCTCAACAGTCAGTTTTTAGCTGAGGGTGAAAGAAAAATTTTCAAAACATGTTCAGATAAGAGAGCAAAATGAGGTGAGATGTAAATAATCAATTCAATTTGTTTGATGTGATACATACCTGGTATTGAAGATGGGCTCTGATTTATGGGTGGAGATGGTGTTGGTGATATGTGAGGTGTGGTGAGTGGTGACAATGTAATTGTTGGAGTTCCTGCACCCAACATGTGCTGGATATGAAGTTTATGCCTCATTTGAAGCTCTGCTTGTGCCTGGGCATCTGCCACATTTCCACTGTGTCTCTATAAATAATATAATGATGATTATGTAGATGGGAAATAACACTATGAAGTTTATTTTAATATTGTTTAGTTGTTTCTTCATTCACCTCATACTTCTCAACTCCCACGTAGACTCGAGTTTCTTTACTTCATTTGTGACATTCTCAATGCTGTATTACGTTCACAACTGATGGCGCGGAGGTCAGTCTGCAGGAGAGAAGGCCGTTGGACATCAGTTGTGAACATAATACAGCTTGAGAATGTCACAAATGAAGTGAAGAAACTCGAGTCTGCTTGGGAGTTAAGAAGTATGAGGTGAGTGAAGAAACAACTAAACAATATTAACATTTGACGATTTTATTATTAATTTAACACTTCTCATTGAAGGATAAATTATATTTGAAGAGAAAAATTTTCGCCTAGACCGGGACTCGAACCCGGGACCCTTGGCTTTCCGGGCCAAGTGCTCTACCAACTGAGCTACCGAGGCGAGTTACGATCTAGATGCAGATTTTTCTCTTATGTACGTTGTAATTCCCTCGCGCCAAATGCTTGAAACCATAGCTTCTATCTTTGCAAATGGCGGCTTCTTAGTTAAGAAGACATTTATTGGGAATTTAACACTACATTATAGCCAGTAGGGCTTCTATTGACGATTTTATTATTAATTTAACACTTCTCATTGAAGGATAAATTATATTTGAAGAGAAAAATTTTCATCAATAGAAGCCCTACTGGCTATAAAGTAGTGTTAAATTCCCAATAAATGTCTTCTTAACTAAGAAGCCGCCATTTGCAAAGATAGAAGCTATGGTTTCAAGCATTTGGCGCGAGGGAATTACAACGTACATAAGAGAAAAATTTGCATCTAGATCGTAACTCGCCTCTGTAGCTCAGTTGGTACAGCACTTGGCCCGGAAAGCCAAGGGTCCCGGGTTCGAGTCCCGGTCTAGGCGAAAATTGTTCTCTTCAAATATAAATATTAACATTTGTTATGAGTTTAAATGAGTTTAAATTGGACTAAAATTTATTACACATTTTTAAATTAAGAGACATTTCAGAGATCATTCTTCTCTATCACCAATCTCTGGAATAAACAATAAACTGATATTCCATAGTCCTCTCAGCATAACTTCAGTCGATAAAAATATGTTCTCCACTCACTATTAATAAAAATTTCTTTAATGTTAATGTTTTTTTTTAATGCATACACCAGTTAGTTATGCTAATAACATAATAACAATCAGATCGTAGCCTTCAGACATTCTGTTGTTATTTACAAAAAACTGAAATGTACTTTACCTGCTGTAATTGATGATATTCTTGTTGTAATGTCTTCATGACAGCCTCCTTGTCTCCACTCACAAACTGAGAATGAGGGTGATGATGCTGGGAACTGCGATACTGGGATCCCACAGTAGTCGCACATCCTTCACTGGCTCTTCGCACAGGACTGTAACGTTCCTGTGGCAGATGTAAACTATTCCCCTCCTTGAAACTTTCTCTTCCTGCAACACAATTTTTCATGCTAAGTTCTGTCTTTTTTCCCATGAATGCTTGAGTAAAAAGGCAATTATTTTTATTCAAAGTTAAAATTGGGAAACACATTATGAGGTTCTTAATTAATAAATTAATGAGTCATTTTAACATCTTACCTCATATTTCATGTTTTTCAAACACGGTAACTTAGTTTTCAAATGATCTTGTCATTCATTTTCATAATGGCGGTTGAAAATGAATGACAAGATCATTTGAAAACTATAGTTACCGTGTTTGAAAAACATGAAATATGAGGTAAGATGTTAAAATGACTCATTAATTTATTAATTATTTTTATACTTAGTGTATTATATCTAATTAAATTAAACTATTATTAAAAAATAAATCTGTACAGATAGCACAATAGTTGAGGTGATATGTACATTTTGAGGAAATATATTCTTTTGCGAATGTAATATAGAAATTAATATATGCAGACAAGCCATCTGTAAGCTATAGTTAACACAAGAAACAATGAGTCATTTTTTATATCTTACTTCATAGTTTATGTTTTCTTAAACACGGGAACTGCAATTTTCAAGAGGAAACAAACATCCCTCCTGTTTTGAACCGACATTATGACTACCGGATTTTCATTGGAATCTCTATCTATAACATTGCCATCTGGTGCTGATGATGAACTTTGAGATCAGGTCCCATTCATCAGGAATTTCGAAATTCATGGATCTACATTTGTTCTTCTGAATCTATATCTTCTCCCAAACTGTCAATTCTAAAGGTTTTTCCAAAGTTTTAGAAGTTTGGACTCTTTTTCAATTTTATGATTCTTCAACAAACTATGTGCCACAATAGCTGATTTTACAATTTCACCATTTTTAATATTTCCAAAGTGCTCTAAAGAGATTCCAACAAAAATCCGATAGTCATAATGTCAGTTGAAAATGGGAGGGATGTTTACTCTCGAAAACTGCAGTTCCCATGTTTAAGGAAACATAAACTATGAGATCAGATATAAAAAATGACTCATTTTTTCATGAATTAAGAACCTCATAATGTTGTTTCCCATATTTAACTGAATAGTTAACACAACTAAAGAAAAAAAAATTCCTGTTTCAGCTAGGATTTTAACCCAAGATCTCCAGTTTTATACACTTACACTCCACACTGAGCTACTTAGGCAACTCTAGAACCAAGAATAATTTTCTCTCTCTTTAATCCCTGCGTCACCATAATAGTGAAACTTCATTCACCGCATAATAGGGTTCCTTCTAAATCAAGAAGGCATTATGATGCCACTATTTATTGTGGCTACCCAATTTCCCTATGATGCAACGTGGGCACTTGTTTCCATACTGGCTGAAATTCCATGAGAAAATTTCTTTTCCCATGGGGAAAGCACAAGTCCCATAGCTCTGACCAAGAGACCACATGCCTTAACCCTCTGCATGCCACTGGTAAAATCTCTTGTGTCAGAGATTTAAATCGCATCTGCTAATGTGATTGGCTTTGCAAGTGGTTTGAGTATATTATCTGGCAGGTAATGGACAGAAGCATCAGAGCCAATCTAATCGGCTCATGACACAAAGGTTAAATTGTTTGGAATATGGCGTCAGATATTTTTCTATTTAGTTGTGTTAAATATTCTTGGATTTATATGAAAAGGGAACTTCATAAATATGGGATAAATATACAATTTGAGAATCGTGCCTTTGTTTAAACATGGAAGGATATACAGACTCTTCTTATAATTCTCCCTCAAATGTTGTTAACCATCTTTGCAAGCCTATGAAACATCTACAACATTTTTTACATGACAAATTTCAATTATATGATGAATTGACTCTGTGCCCAAATTTGTGTAATGAGCTGTCCCCCAATCTGCATAAATCTATGGCACAGGACCCATTACAACTTCACTTCTTTTTTGAAGAAATCCATGCTCAAAGTTATTGTTGCATGACTGGAATGCCATGCTGAGAATACTGTTAATTGAAGATATTAGTCAATTTCATGCTCATTCAATTGCAAGATGTGATCAAGTTAAGAGGATGATGGGCTAAATATTGAATCACGGCTTTTTGTTTTACTTATAGTTGTTTGAATTTTCTAAACCAGATGCCAATACGATTCTTTGGTTTATGCCATGAAAGATAATTTTGCTGAGAATATATATTTTTTTCTTTCTCTCTATTTACAGCCATAATGTAAAAATAAATAATGATAAAGTCATAATGGAGACTGCAGGAATTATATTTTTACTCTCTAAAAAAAGTTTGAATGCATAACTTTCTGGCAGTAATATGGCTCTGAGGTAAACCTAGCCTCTAATGAAAATGAGTACTAGACACATGTTGTGGGGAAAAATGGCCATCATGCAGGGCTGACTTTTGTGCTGATTGTGTAGAAAGATGGGGGGGGGGCTTAACCTCTACTATCTCAAGGGCTTCATAATGCCATAGTAGAATTACATTTTTTGTCTCTAAGCTCTATCTGCAATAGTCTGCAGATTGCACTCTTTTTAATTTAGCACTGCTTTACCATTGCAGTGCTTACTTAAAATTTAGTACATGGGTAGAATAAAACATTATTGATTTTGTTTTTTCATAATTTACTGAGATTGTGTGATTTGAGATACTTAAGGTCGAAGGTCAAGTGAATGACCTTGAGGCAGTAATCTGTTGAAAGAATGTCACATGGGGTATCAATAAAAAGCTCTATTTCTTAGCTTTTCATCAGAGTTTGAATTTTCACAACTATTAGGAAAAAAGATACAGTCATTTGGAAGTATGCATTTGTCATATTATGCACACATTTTGATTCTTTATACATGTGTGTATCTTACACAATTTTCAAAATAAAAATCTTAAAATTAGCAGAATTACTTACTTATCACATGTGTCCTTCATTTCATGAAAATCAGAACTGGTGGGGTCGAGGTGATTGATACATCTTACACTAATATGTGTATTTGTATATTGTTTAGTTGTTTCTTGACTCACCTCATACTTCTTAACTCCCACACAGACTCGAGTTTCTTCACAACTGATGTCCAACCGCCTCCTCTCCTATAGACTGACCAACGAACTTCCAAATCAATCCTCTCTCTCTCCTTATCACCGGGTATTTCAAAATTCATTGTTAATTAAATAAAAATAAAACATAGTTTTATTTGATTTTAATATTTATTATATAATGGCCGTGACAGCTGTCAGGGTAAACTTTAACAACACAGGGGGGGTACCTTCTTCAGACATGTTAACAAATTATGAATTGTGTTCCAACTGATCTAAGCAACAATACAACAATATTTATTTAAATTTTTCAATTTAACAAAGGGGATTCATTCAAATCAAATTGAGAATTTAACAGTTTTTTACTACTTTTATATTTATTAATTTCTACAGCCTCCAAAAGATCTAACTTCTTACCCTTATCACTTATCACAAATATGTAAAATTTCAAAATTTAACATGTCTGAAGAAGGTACAGTGTACCGAAACAGCTGTCACTGAATTATATAATAAATATGAAAATCAAATAAAACGTTTTATTTTTATTTAATTAATAAATATGGATTTTCATCAAGTAAACACCATTAAGTTATGTAGATAGGAAATAACACTATGAGGTTCTTTAATATTGTTTATTTTTTATTATGAGGTGAGTGAAATAATAAAAAATAAACAAGTAAACACCAACTCAATTGATTAAATTCATTGTGTTTTTATTCTTGCATATGTACATTTTTTTCCCAAATTGTGAGTTCCTTTGGTTTTTCCAATTGTTTAAGTAATTTTGTTTTGGTTTCTATTCTAAACAATTGGAAAAACCGAAGGAACTCACAATTTGGGAAAAAATTTACATATGCAAGAATAAAAACACAACTATGAATTTTGAAATACCCGGTGATAAGGAGAGGGGATTGATTTGGAAGTTCGTCGGTCAACCATCAGATGGCGCAGAGGTCAGTCCGCAGGAGAGGAGGGGCGGTTGGACATCAGTTGTGAACGTAATACAGCATTGAGAATGTCACAAATGAAGTGAAGAAACTCGAGTCTGCTTGGGAGTTAAGAAGTATGAGGTGAGTCAAAAAACAACTAAACAAAATTAAAATAAACCTCATAGAGTTATTTCCTACCTACATGACTTAATGTGTGTTTGTATTGTGTAGATGTAAGGGATGATGACAAAGAAAAGTTTAAATTTGTTATTCTTATTGAAAAGCATAAAGGGCCTTCACTTTCTTTCCCCCCTGATTGTGCAGGACGATAACAATTTTTTTAAATATTTAAAATTATAGATAATGAAGTTCTATATAAATAACTCAAACATTTTGTTGAGTTGTAATAGTATCACCACAAATAACAATTTTCGATTGTAATATTTTGAAAGAAATATTTTAATTTTTGTTTTTTTACAAAAGATAATTGATTTATCTTCTTCTTCTTCCTTTCATGTGATAGACCTAGTGGTCTGTTGCGGTCTCAATCCAATGTTTGAAGGGTCTGCCCAAAGATCTCTTACCTGGTGGCTGCTAATTTAAGATTTGACGTGGTATTCTTGCTCTGCTCATTCTTCTTACGTGAGATTTCCAGTTGTTTTTGTATTTTTGTACATATTCCATGACTGATTCTGTTTGTAATTCTTTGAGAATCTCAGAATTCCTTTTATGGTCTGTTCTTGAGTAACCTGCAGTACGTCTCATAAATTTCATTTCTGCCACAGTTAGTCTTTGTTCATCTACACTGCGAATTGTCCAGGCCTCACTGCCGTAACATAATATGGGTCTGGCCAGTGTTTTATAAATTCTAGTTTGTGTGTGTTGCAATAACTGATTAACATAAGATATATATGTATGTATAAGATATATATGTATGTATAAGATATATATATGTCTGTACTTTTAAAATTCATGGTAAAACACCGTTGAGATTATTAACAAAAAATCTTCAAATCTGTTCCTGATATATCTGTCGTCCTCAATTGACAAAGTTTTTAAACAGAAATTTGTTTCAGTTGAGGATGACCTATATATCACGTACAGATTTTAAGACTTTAACATTTTATATCCATTCATAGTCATTCTGCCCGAGGGCAAGTCTTTCACTGTAATCATAGCATTTTCATGCTATGCTTTGCAGCTTTACTAAGGAATTATAGGTGTGGTAGCTTCCCGTTTTTTATATATACAGTAAAACTTGTTTAATCCGGAACGTGAATAATGCGGAAATCTGTCCACTGTGACAAATGTATTGGTCCCGGCAAAATAATAGTAATTTTACGTGTATTTATTTTGTATAAAATTGAATCTGTCCAACGCGGAAATGGAAGGATATTCCTACACAGTTCATGAAAAAATGTTTATAAGGCAGAAAGATAGATTGGTTTCCACTTCATTGAATTCCTGTTAGGCGAAATAACAATAAGTGATGATTCCTGCTGCCGGGTGAAGTACAGTTTCTACCTGTATCTGAAATTTTCTTTCAGCCTCACTGCAGACCCTCCTCTCTCTTCTTCTGATTCATAATTTGTTGTACATATTTATTGTTTTACATTGTTTCAAATAAAGTTCAGTTCATTTAAAATGCAGTGATTTGTTTCGTATAATGTATATTAACACTATCTTTTGGATATATATTTTTATATATACACTGTACGTAGTATACATAAAGGGCAGTGGTTTTACTTCCCGCACGAGGTTTGTAATATGTAATATTACAGTATAGTTATTTAGGTTTGCAATCCCAAAATGTAGGAAGTTGAACTTTCAATCATAATCACCATTGCTGTAAGTACGACAAAACACACTATCGCAGAAAAAATAATTTATGTATCAGTTTCATTACTTTGAAGCACTTCAAGATATTTCACCTGATCTTGTGGTATTAATTTAATTTCTACAGTTTATTTCTAACATGTCCACTGCTGTGGTCTCAAGGTAGAGTGCTGCCTTGTCATGCAGCAGGCCCGGGTTCGATCCCTGGTCGGGGCAGTTTTTCTGGATGAAGTTTTTATCGGGGTTTTTCCTCACCTGTAAGACAAATGTCAGGAAAACTTTAAGGCCCAAATGGTCCCCAAAATCATATGGCCATCATCATCATCCTTATAATTATCATCATCATCCTTCACCGGTGTGGAAAGCAACAGGAAGCTACCACACCTACAATTCCCTAGTAAAGCTGCAAGCATAACATAAAAAAGTTATGATTACAGTGAAGGACCTGCCTTCGGGCAGAATTACTATGGATGGATGGATTTCTAACACAGATATATTTAAATGTTTTTAGAAATTCTGTTATTTTTATTCAGGAACACTATCCCTGTCAAAATGTAGTTGGGAATGAAGCTCTCCAAAACATATCAGGGTGAGAACATTTATTTTATAATGCGAGGTATATTATTTCTGATTAATAACCTCATAGTGTAGTTTTTTAACTTACCTTTGTTGTTATTCTCCTGAACAGTAGGTAGGCCTGTAAGTTTCTTGGACCTGGGGTAAGGTTTACTGCGAGGCACAGAGGGGATGGTGGCAGCTTGGTGCAGGTTCGGGGGTGTATATTGTCTGTTCATCCGAGCCTCCACTTCCATCACAAGTTCAGGACTAATCACTGTTGTCATGCAGTGTGCGTGCGTGTGTGTCACACAATGTAAACAACCAACCAACAACAACCAAAAAACCCAACCAGATGGCAGGTGCCGAAAAAAAAACACAAACATATAATGAGGACAAAATAAAAAAAATACAGTAATAAAAAATCATAAAAAAACATGAATTGATATGATCAAATGAGAAATGATTTGTGGTGTTGGACTGAAAATGAAGGAAATGTTTTTTGAAACATGTTCTAAGTAAGAGAGCAAACTATGAGATGTATTTTACTTAATTTGTTTGACTATTTAACTCATGCCCCAAATGGCAGTCAATGACCAATCACATTTCAATGAATTTTGATTTACAACCAATCACAGTCATTTTCACCTCGATTTTATCACTTTCATTTTAATAAGTGGCTTCTAGGTTGTATATATAGTGCACGAATGTAACCAGATTTTGCTTGCGAGATATAATAGAAAAACATTCGTAGCAATTGATTATAGTACAAAAAAAAAGAAAGAAACCACTTTAGTTATATTTAAATTAATATTGGGAAGTAAACATTATGAGGTTATATCATTAATAGTGAGTGTAGAATATATTTTTAACGACTCACCTCATATGATTTCAAATTTCTTTGATACCGGTGGTTTCAGACAATATCTTGTTCCTCTTCAGTCGTGGAAGACAAGATATTATCTGTAACCGCCGGTATCAAAGAAATTTGAAATCATATGAGGTGAGTCGTTAAAAATATATTCTACACTCACTAATAAAGAAACCACTGTTTGCACTTTCTTAAACATATTATTTCGCAGGAATTAACGTTGCAGAAAAACATAATTACATCATAGGACATCAGAAATTAATTAATAACCTGTAATGATGTGTTTCATTTTTCTCCACTAGGGTGCATTCTTACAATATTGCGATTCAATTTGGCAATAAATATGATCTGGTTGCAGTGATGAACAAATGGAACATAATGTTTCTCAATTGTTTTCAAACATCGCCATTTACATTAAATATATAAATATTTTAAAATAACTATATGTTGTTGCCAATGTTTAAGGAGCTTGGACTTCCTTCATAACTATATTTAAATAATAATTTGTAAGTAAACAGCTTAATTATATTCATGGTGAAATTGAATGTTTCTTACCTCCACTCATATACATTTTCTAAATAGATTGCGATTTCGAGACCACAACGGTCTCATCATCAGCACTTTCCTAGCGACTGGTGTTATGTCGATCGGAAGAAACTCTTCTTCTTCCCTCTGTTGGTGGACCGATGAATCTCTGGATCAGGTCAAAATTTGCAGGAATTTCGAAGTTCATAAGTTTTCCTTTATTTTTCTGAATGTGGATCTTTTCCCAAACCGTGAGTTCCAAATAGACAAACAAAAGGAACTCACGGTTTTGGAAAAGATCCACATTCAGAAAAACAAAGGAAAACTTATGAACATTGAAATTCCTGCAAAATGCTGAAGATGAGACTATTGTGGTCTCGAAATCGCGATCTACTTAGAAAACTTATATGAGGAGAGGTAAGAAACATTTAATTTCACCATAAATTAAACCTTATAGTGATTAATTCCTATAAAAGTTAAATTAATTTTATTCGTTAAATAGTCCTAACAAATGCCACTCTTGATTTCCAAATTATCGATAAATTCACGACTCACTCATGGCATTACTTATGATAAAATGCATCACAGTGTTACTTCCTATCAATTTTGAGATTAAATGGTGATGATCACAGAAACATGTCCAGGTGAGAAAATATGAGGTGAGGTGTATATTTCTGATTTAATCTCTTAATAAATTACCTCATAGAGTTACTTCCTATCAATTTTGATTAATCAAAATTACATCTCCAGATACATCTGTGGGTTAAACTTGAGAATTTTAAGCAAAAAAAAAATTAATGATATAACCTCATAATTATTAAGGTAGAATTTTTATCACTCACCTCATATTGTTCTTCTTATTTGACTATAAACTAGTTTCGGAACATAGTTTCTGTTCCATCCTCAGTATCGTCATGACCGTTGTTCTGTTGTCTTGAAGAGCTGTCCTTCGCTCCTTCCATTAGCTGACTGAAAATCTCGAAACCAGGTCATTCTCACCAGGAATTTCAAAGTTCATCAATTTCTTCTTTTTGCTCTTTTGAATGTAGATCTTTTCCCAAAGAGTAAGTTCTTTTGGTTTTTCTATTTGTTCCAATAATTTAGCTTCTTTCTCGATAAGATGTTTTTCAGACCATGCATGGGCAGCCACTGCAGATTTTTCTACTGAAAACATATTATCGAGAAAGAAGCTAAATTATTGAAACAAATAGAAAAACCAAAAGAACTTACTGTTTGGGAAAATATCTACATTCAAAAGAGCGAAAAGAAGAAATTGATGAACTTTGAAATTCCCGGTGAGAATGACCTGGTTTCGAGGTTTTTCAGTCAGCCAATGGAAGGAGCGAAGGACAGCTTTTCAAGACGACAGAACAACGGTCGTGATGATACTGAGGATGGAACAGAAACTATGTTCTGAAAGTAGTTTATAGTCAAATAAGAAGAACAATATGAGGTGAGTGATAAAAATTCTACCTTAATGAATATACCTCATAGTGAGAATTCCTAAAATAAGTAACCTCATAATGTTTACTTCCCAACATTAATTTAAATATAAAAAAATAATTCTCTATCTTAAATATAAAAATTAATAAAATCATGTTTAAAGTTTGCAATTAAATTCAATGTTGCAATATTTATGTAAAAAACAATGGCTTTCAAGGGCGCTCATCCAGTTTGGACAAAGATAATATTAGAAAATAAACCAATAGAACAGGTATAAGATATAACTTCCTGGGGTGCGAAATATCATACACAGCGGAAACAGATATAAATAACAAACTAAATAAGTTTAATTATATAACAGGAACATTAAAAAGAACTTTGAAAAATAAAGCCAGGAAAAAATCTATAATGAAATTATACAAGACAATGGCAGTTCCTATTATTACTAATGGATCCGAAACATGGACAAGTGACAACACAATAATCTGCCAGAATACAAGCTGCTGAAATGAAATTCCTCAGACCAATAGCAGGATATCAAAGAACTGACAAAAAAAATAACACAGAAATAAGACAACAACTAAAAGTAGAGGAATTAAACACAACAATAATGAAATATAGGACAAACTGAAAAGAACACTTAGCAAGGATGACTGAGAATAGAATACCAAAGCAGCATACAACTATTCACCATAAGGAAGGAGAAGTTTGGGAAGACCAAAGAAAAGATGAAAACAGCAGCAATTTGAAGCCGGAACAGGCTAGTAAATAGGCCTAAACCATGATGAAGAAGAAGAATGAGTTGGAGAAAATGCTTTAACATCTCACCTCATAAAGTTGCGTGTCTTCACGAAGTCTTCATTAATTTTAGTTTAATCTTATATTTATTCTATTTTATTATTTTTTTTATTTGTGAAAACTTCAAACTTAATTTTCAAGATTATTCAAGAGTTATTTAATTAATTTTTCATTGTTGCCAAGGTAATGTGTGCACGATTTATAATGTGGGGTTGACTGACTCTCAGACACAAAAGAAATTTGACATGATGAGTCCTGCCTTTTGTTTGTTCAAGTTGGTAAACCTGAACTGTGTACACTAATATTTCCTCCTTGGTACTCACATAAGCTCCTTCATTTTTCCAATTTCCTGTCATTACGTGAATCTTGCATGTTTGCAGTGAGCAATAACAAAGATAGACTGCACATGTTTGTTAAGCCAAATGTTAATATAACGAATGGGAGAACAATAGCCAATCATCAGGAACATGGCCTATTGGCTTGATGGATTTGATGCCAAGCAATTGATTCCATCAAAGTTGAATAAAAAATTAAAAGACGGCTTGGTGAATATTAGAAATATGTTATCTTTCTTTTATGAACGCTTATTGAATGCACAATGCAATTGATGGATTCACAGATGTATTTACGAACATGCCATTTGTGTAAAGATGATGATGAAGAACTGAAATTATGCTAATGTATTAAAATTTAAAAAAATACAAACAGCAAAAATATATTACTTAACATATATCAAACTGTTATAACACACTGAGTTCATTATCAATATTCATGCAGCAAAGAAAACAACAAAATAGTCACAACGTAAAAGTTATTTACACTGAAGCTTTTAGTACAGCTTTATCAAATATTTACTCACCAGGAGGTCTTTCCATCACAGTATGCAAGCCTGTACGCCTCGTTCTTATTGGTTGTTGTTGCTGTTGTTGTTGCTGCTGTTGCTGTTGTTGCTGGACCATCTTTCTCTGAGCTTCTTGTACTTCTTCAGTACTAGCCATAGCGAGCGTATGACGTTTTGCATTTCCTCGCCCGTGCATATACCTGTGTATCAAATACAGAGCTTTTCCTTTATGTTTTACTATTAACCCATCAGTGTGGAGGGATTTAGATGGTTCTCAGCTGAGGGAGGATTTCTTGGAATGGCATTTAAATTTGTAAGTTAGAAAACAAAATTATGTAAATATTAAATGTCTTAAGTTATGTAGTAGGAAATAACACTATGAGGTTTATATTTGAAGAGAAAAATGTTCGCCCAGACCGAGACTCGAACTCGGGACCTTTGGCTTTCAAGGCCAATGCTCCACCATCTGAGCTACTGGGGCGAGTTCCGATCTAGATGCAAACTTTTCTCTTATATATATTGTAATTCCCAGCACCAAATGCTATGAAGCCTTTGCTTCTATCTTTGCAAATGGTGGCTTCTTAGTTAAGAAGACATTTATCGGGAATTTAAACACTACTTTATAAAGCCAGTAGGGCTTCTATTGATGTTTTCATTATTAATTTAACACTTCTCACTGAAGGATAAATTATATTTGAAGAGAAAAATTTTCGCCCAGAACAAGACTCGAACCTGGGACCTTTGGCTTTCTAGGCCAATGCTCCACCATCTGAGCTACCGGGGCAAGTTCCGGTCTAGACACAATTTTTTCTCTTATATACACTGTAATTCCCAGCACCAAATGCTATGAAACCTTTGCTTCTATCTTTGCAAATAGCGACTTCTTAGTTAAGAAGACATTTATCAGGAATTTAAGCTCAGATGGTGGAGCATTGAACTAGAAAGCCAAAGGTCCCGGGTTTGAGTCTCAGTCTGGGTGAAAATTTTTCTCTTCAAATAAAATTTGTCCTTCAGTGAGAAGTGTCAAATTAATAATGAAAACCTCAACTATGAGGTTTATTTCAATTATTGTGAGTTGTTTTTTTGATTCACCTCATATTTCTTGACTTCCATGCAGATCCAGGGTTGTCACTGTTTTTGTGACATTCTCGATGCGTACCACATTCACAACTGAGTTGTTTACTTCCCAATATATAATACATTGATGTTTTTATTATTAATTTAACACTTCTCACTTCAAATATAATATATAATACATATTTTTATTAATAGTGAGTGGAGAACATATTTTTAATGACTCACCTCATATAATTTCAAATTTATTTGATACCGGCGGTTTCAGACAATATCTTGTCCCTCTTCAGCCATGGCTGAAGATATTGTTTGAAACTGCCGGTATCAAGGAAATTTGAAATTATATGAGGTGAGTTATTAAAAATATGTTCTCCACTCACAATTAATGATATAACCTCATAATGTTTACTTCCCAATATTAATTTAAATATAACATATTTTTATTTTCTTTATTTTGAAGTCAGAGAGCAAACTTCATTTTTATTACATGTTTAAAAGTAAAACTGTTATTTGACTAATGAAAGTGCAGTCATACATCTAGTTTGTTTACATTACAACTGGAATTTAGCTTGGAATTAGTATAGTGGTCTGTTCTAGTCTCGTTATCCATCCAGTACTCTTTTAAGTGATTCATCTTGGCTTCATAACATCTGGGCGGTATGTGTTGTTGTTTTCTAATGCCTGCATTTGGAATAATTTAACCCATCTTGCTTCTTGCTTCCCAATAGAGTAGAGATAATTTATGTAGATAGGAAATAACACTATGAGGTTTCTGGGTTTCATCACTGCATTTGTGACATTCTCAATGCTGTATCATGTTCACAACTGACGTCCATTGGCAGGAGAGGAGCCATTGGACGTCAGTTGTGAATGTGATACAGCATTGAGAATGTCACAAATGCAGTGATGAAACCCGGGTATGCAAGGATCCGTTGGACGTCAGTTGTGAACGTGATACAGCACTGAGAATATCACAAATGCAGTGATGAAACCCGGGTATGCAAGGGAGTTAAGAAGTATGAGGTGAGTCAAAAACAGCTCAACATTAAGGTAGAATATACCTCATAGTGAGAATTCCTAAAATAAGCTCAACATTAATTAAGAGTAGAGATAAGTTTTTATATTCTTGTGTTTGCTTGTTGAGAAACAAAGTTGGAAGTTGACCATGAAGGGCGAGTGACTAACCACTTGTGTCATAGTCATGCCCATAACATTCTATTTAATATTTCTGTTATTTGTAAAAAATGTTATGGTTTGTTAGAGACACCAATTTCATTTTCATATGATATTGAATATCCTAATGGAATATAGCTAACCTTGCAACTGCATATGGGTCGGGCAGATCCTCTCCTGGAGCAGGTAATGTGGATTCACTTGGAGGTAGATGAGATGCTGCTTCTGGACAATTCTGAGAATTTATAGCAGGTATGGGCTGTGACCTCTGTGACAATGTTGGGCTTCCTGGTTGAAGCTGCAAATCATACAAACAAAGTTTACATGTAAGAATTAAATAAATCATGAATTCTTCTTACCTCATACTTCTATGTTTTTTAAACACAGCACTGCAGTATCAGCGACCAACGTCAAAGCTAAAAACAGCTGAGGATGGTGACAATGGTCGCTGATACTGCAGTACTGTGTTTTAAAAAAACATAGAAGTATGAGGTAAGAAGAATTCAGGATTCATTTAATTCTTATTAATAAAATCTCATAATGTTAAAAATTCCCAAATTCATTATATTAAAAAGTTTACATGCTAGTAAATTTTATATTTTTCTTTAATATATGTATGTTGTCTTTATGTCATTCTAGTATTCTCTACTGGCATGGCAGAATTGTGACCCACTTCTTAGAATGGGACACCTGGAAGGTGGGAATTTGTTACCTCAATAATATATGATAGGTGATTAGTGATAATGAAGCACCAGGAGAGTCCTTAAACTAACTTAACCTAAATTTCAGACCTTGGTTGACCCAGATATTTCTTCTTTTTTATTTACAATATACATGATATTACATAAGTAACACATAATACCAAAAAACAAAAAGTAACTAATGTATTTAAAAAAATATTATGTAAAATTTAATATTATAAGATAAACTTTTTACAAGAAAAGTGTGACAAATTTTCAGTCATTATTCTACAGAGTGTAACATTATCAATAAGTCCACCGCTGTGACCTCGAGGTAGCGTGCTGCCTTGTCATACAGTGGGCCCGGGTTCGATCCCCGGTCGGGACAGTTTTTCTGGGTGAGGTGTATATTGGGGTTTTTCCTCACCTGTAAGACAAATGTCAGGAAAACTTTAAAGCCCAAATGGTCCCCAAAATCACATCGCAATCATCATCATTCATATTCATCATAGATTAAGCTTAGGATTAGGGACTCTCCTGGCACATCACTATCATCATCATCGCCCATCATATCATCGGGGCAACATAACCCGGCCTTCCAGGCGCCCCAACCTCAGAAGTGGGTTACAAGTATGCCATGTCAGGAGAGAACACCAGGAATGTCGAAAGACAACCTGGGGCATTTGGAAAAAAAAATCAAAAACATTTTAAAATGGCTACCTATTTGTTTTTCTTTCTTTTTGTCAGCTATTTAATTTTGTTTCTTTTTGTTGCTATGTCGTACAATGATTTATTTATGTTGTACCATAAAAAAATGATATTATCAATTACCAGTTGCAACTGTTCCTGACTTCCAGGTTGACTCCAAACTCCTTCCAATTGTCTACTAAAGAACATTTGTAGGTTAGCTCCACCATCTGATGCTCGTCTTCCAAATCCACCAACTGCAAAATTAATTAACATGAGTTCAGGCAATAAGAAAGTCATCACATTTTACCAAAATATCAATACTTTAAGGTTTTTACATTTGATTGTGATCCAATATATCAATGTCATTACAATTGGTAGTAGCGTTTCCCGCCAACTAATATGTGATGTGGGTAGAGTGCGAAGTTAAAATGCATCCAATCTATAAAATATTATGATATCATAGTAATAACGGTCACTGATTTTTTCTGCTTCATTAACAATTCTTACTAATTTTTTATTCACTTATGGCGGCCTGCAAGCTTTTGCTTGAAACAGAGAAATATGGGCTGAGCAGCTTGTAAATCATTTCAAGGCTTCTGTCTTGAGCTTTACGGCCCAAAACCTTTGCTTGAGGATGTAACAGCAGCTACTTATAAATACTGTGTATGTATTAGAGAAAGAGGATCTAATCATAATTAAAGTACTTATGTGATAAAGTCTCGTAAACTGCGATGGGCAGGACATGTTGCACGTATGGGGAATGAAAGACTTGCATGGAAGCTTCTTGTAGGAAAGCCAGAGGAAAAACGCCCAGTTGGTAGACGAAGAATGAGGTGGGAGAATAACATTATCTATGATTTGAGGGAAGTAGATTACACAGGAAATGATTGGAAAGCATTAGCTCAGGATAGGGATGTATGGAGAGCTTATGTCCGCGTGGCCATGAACCTATGGGTTCGATAGTGCCAGCGAGTAAGTATGTGATATGGGATATGTATTATTTTACTTGTATTTATACTTGTCTACGACATCATGCTTCAGTAAATGTTTTATAGATTAGCTTGATTGATTTGTCTTCTTTTTAATCTGACTGGCTTATCTCTATTAGGTTTTTTAGCATTGCAATTTTTTTCTGATGGGAGGGAGCTGGCATACCACATCAACCTCCAACCTGGAGGACCAGGGATTTTTTTTTCAGGTGTCCATCCTTAGATCAGTTACTTCCACTACAGCTAAGAGCCTGATCTGCCCTTTAGGAAGAATTTGACAGAAAAGATAGGATGAAATGATCCCCTCGGCCTTGAATACTCTAATACCATCGGGGTAGGAAAACAACAAGATTCTATCTTATCTGGATAGAAAAGATAAAAAAGAGATAAGGTATGGAAGTGGAAGTAATACCATATCGGCCAATATCTCACCATGCTGACCAGTGCAATTGGTGAGTAGCCCATTCCATCCGTTCACCACATAAGTTATACATATAAGTTATATGGATACTAACAGCTGCACCACATGAAGGTGGGATTGGACACTAGGAAGATGTGCAGGTCGGTTCCTCTAAGTCTTAGAATTTAAAGCAATTAGAGGCTCTCCTTTCTCTTAGCATTTCCCTTTTACAACCTAGATTAGATTAGATTAGCTTTATAACTGAAAGAAAAGACAAAAAAGATGAAAAGCCTCAAGAACTTAAAGATTTAAAAAACAAAAATGGCTCCTAGAATGAGGGCATTGTACTTTATACACATGCAAAGTATAATTCAGGCATTTACATGCCTCAATTCAAATAAGCTACATATCCTAATTTTTTAAACATCTTTGGTTGGAAGAAATTGTATGAGATTTTCAATATAAAGAGTATGTGGACAAGTCAACAACATATTATGATTAAATATACAAACACAAGAACTTACTTGCTCCTAAAACAGGAGGTGGTTTCAATAAATGCTGATCTTTGACAGAGAAGTTCTGTGGTGGCTGATGTTGAACTAGTGGAAGGTTCATCGGTAAGTTTGTATTGGGAAGGATATCCAGAGTTTGTCCAACACCATCAAGTTTAATATAATGGGCTTCCAGCACCTAAATTTAAAAAAAAAATATTTGTTTTACTTTACTGCTAATTTACATTAAACTAAAGCAGAAAATTTACAAATCTTTTGTCAACAGAGAACATGCTTCAAATTAAAATTTAATATCTATATTTATTTTTTTATATTAATTTCCATCAAAATTGAGGATTGAATTTCATCGAAGAACATTTTGTGATAACTCACCTCATAAATTTTGTGTTTTTCATGACACCCGCAGTTTCAAACGTAATCATGTCCATCTTCAGTCATAACTTCAACTGATGAAATTCTTCGGGCGTCAACTCTTCTATTGACAGCCAAAGATTTTCATTAATCGGAGTTATGGCTGAAGATGGACACGATTACATTTGAAACTGCAGTCTCGTGAAAAACACAAAATTTATGAGGTGAGTTGTCAAAAAAATGTTCTCCAATGAATTTCAATGATTATACCTCATAATGTTTACTTCCCAACATTAATTTAATGAACTTGAGTATACCTAGAGACACAAAACAATACACAATATTAATTAGTCAATCACGTAAGTGATTTACGTATGCATGATTTAAACAAGTATCTCAAAAAATTAACACTGTGCCATAGAATAATTAAGTTGAAACAATTAAGTATTTTTATTTAAATTAATATTGGGAAGTAAACATTATGAGGTTATATCATTAATAGTGAGTGGAGAACATATTTTTAACGACTCACCTCATATAATTTCAAATTTCTTTGATACTGGCGGTTTCAGACAATATCTTGTCCCTCTTCAGTCATGGCTTCCACTAATGAAATTCTATGGTTGTTGATTTCTCTAAGGACATCACCTCTTGTGCTGCCATCTTTCATTGGGATTATAAACTTTGTAGTTAAATTTTTATCCCAATGAAAGATGGCAGCACAAGAGGTGATGTCCTTAGAGAAATCAACAACCACAGAATTTCATCAGTGGAAGCCATGACTGAAGAGGGACAAGATATTGTCTGAAACCGCCAGTATCAAAGAAATTTGAAATTATGTGAGGTGAGTCGTTAAAAATATGTTCTCCACTCACTATTAATTAAGTATTTGTCCATTGTGCTAACTCAGGTGATAGCATACCTGCTTCCTGACTAGTGGGTCCAGGTTCAATACCCGGCAGGGTTGAAAATTTTAATTATAAAATTAATTTAATTATAAAATTTTCAATCTCAGGGCCATGAGAGATGATGACATACAATTTTTAATCAATAGATTATGCACCGTCCCGCGCCGTAGCCGAGCGGTTAAGGTAGGAAGCCTTGGCGCAGAGCTACAGGACTTGCGCTGGTTCGAGTCTCCATGGGGGAAGAAATTTTCTCATGGTATTTCGGCCAGTATGGGACCGGTGCCCACCCAGCATCGTGAGGCAATTGGGTAGCTACAATAAGTAGCGGCTCCAGATTGAGGAACCAGCTATAACGGCTGGGGGACTAGACATGCTAACCACATGTCACCCCTACACTGGCTGTTGATCATCTACCTCTGTGATTGACACATGTGGATGTGAAGGGCCAGCAGCCGGCTGGTAAAAGGGCAACCGCTGAAAAGTGGAAAGACCCTCAATCAGAATCGGATTATGCACCACATTCCCGCATTAAATTTCAAATCCCTTTCACAGTACATATGTTGAGAAGCCATGTGGCATTGTTGATGGCGATTTGTACATCAGGTGGTAATGTTAAGGCTGGTAATCCCCTTAGTGCTTTTCGACAGGAGTTAGACTACTTTCCAGCACCATTTCTGTACCAAATGGAATGCAGAAGATGGAACATGATTCTGAAAGGCCTTCATAGTTTTAACTAATTGACAAAGTTTCTTGAACAGAAATTTAATTTAGTTGAGGATGACTGACATCCGGTACTTACTTTAATATTTTAACATTTCAGTTAACAAAGCATTAGGAGAAAACAATGTGTGTTCTAATGCCACCCTTTGCAGTTTTTGTACTTCAGGTTCTATGCTGGACAGATAGATGCCATTGATATGGGGTATTTTCAATAAATGCAGCATTTCAGCAGACCATTTTATGTAGCTGATGATCAATGTATTGTGTACTGAGAGATGTGTACGGTGAGTGTATGTTTATGTAAAATCCAACAAAAATGAAAAGATTGAAGACTGCAACAAATCAGGAATTTGTCAAATTGATTGTAAAGATTGTAAAAAAGATTTACATAGGGAAAACAAAAAGGAATTTAAATACAAGATTGAAAAAACACCTTAGAAATGTTAATGGAGAAACAGAAAAATCTATAATAGCTGCACATGTTTTGTCAGAAAACACAGAACTGAAACCAAGGCAAAATTATTTAAACAGTTAGAAAAACCAAAGGAACTCACAATTTGGGAGAAAATTTACATATGCAAGAATAAAAAAGAAAACTATGAATTTTGAAATACCCGGTGAAAATGAAAGGGGATTGATTTGGAAGTTCATCTGTCAGCCATCAGAGAGCACAGAAATCAATCTACAGGAGGGAAAACTGCTGGACGGCAGTTGTGAACATAAAGCATCGAGAATGTCACAAAAGCAGTGACGAAACCCTGGCTCTGCATGGAAGTCAAGAAATATGAGGTGAGTTTTAAAAAACAACTCGGAATAAGTATGTTTATGTGTTTGGTAATGTAAAGTGTGAATAAAGTAGATTTTTTGTACTGCTGACAAATTTTAGTAGCCTGGGTTATGAGTCTGATCATCTTACCTCAATATTAATGTTGATTTGTTCTTGGACATGTTTCAAAACAATTTTGTTTTATCGTCAGCTTGTCCAGACTGGATTGATTTATGTTGCATACCCTGGATGTCGATTTCAGCTCCATCTTGTGGTTGGCCAAGAACCTCCAAACAAGATCACGCTCCGTCGGTATTTCAAAATTCATAACTCTGTTTTTGTTCTTCTGAATGTAGATTTTTTCCCAAATAGTCAGCTCTTTTGTATTTTCTAACTGTTTAAATAATTTAGTATCCGAATTCATATTATGTTTTTCAGACCAAATATGAGCAGCAACTAATAAAAACCAACAAAAATGAAAAAAACTGATAAAAATAAAAAATCAGGAATATATCAAATTGAATGCATGGGTTGTGAAAAGATATATATAGGAAAAACAAAAAGAAACCTAAAAATTAGAACCAAAGAACACATAAGAAATATTAAAAATGGGGAAATAGAAAAATCTGCAGTTGCTGCTCATGTTTGGTCTGAAAAACATAATATAAATTCGGACACTAAATTATTAAAACAGTTAGAAAATACAAAAGAGCTGACTATTTGGAAAAAAAAAATCTATATTCAGAAGCACAAAAACAGAGTTATGAATTATGAAATACCGATGGAGCGTGACCTTGTTTTGGAGGTTTTTTGGCCAACCATAGGATGGAGCTGACATCGACATCTAGGGTGTGCAACATAATGCAACATAAATCAGACCAGTCTGGACAAGCTGACGATAAAACAGAATTGTTTTGAAATATGTCCAAGAACAAATCAACATTAATATTGAGGTAAGACTAAAAATAATATAATTAAAATAACCTCAAATATCACTTCCTAAAATTAAATACTGGGTTATGAGGTTTACATTATAAACAGATCTTGAAATAAAAAAAATCTAGAGATATTTA
Source organism: Diploptera punctata (assembly GCA_030220185.1). Lineage (NCBI taxonomy): Eukaryota > Metazoa > Arthropoda > Insecta > Blattodea > Blaberidae > Diploptera > Diploptera punctata. The sequence goes on from JASPKZ010002318.1 coordinate 841,099, forward strand.
ATATTAAACAAAATCCTTAAAACAAAAACAGCTTGGATTATTGATATAAAGAGTGTTTTTGGAAATCCTCATTACAAACTTGTACGGCTTGTGAAGGGAGTAGATGAGTTCTGAATAGCAACATTTGTACAGAAAAGTACTGTATTTTTGTGCTGCAGGTACAAATTTGCATTAATCATTTAAATATCCTGCATCTGCCAGGGACAGATCAATAGTCATTTAATGATTTATGACTCAATTAATTACACTTACGTAACTCAACTAGACTTCTCTATTCTACTTTTTCTCTTTACCATTGATCACAATAATTTAGCTGTGTTCACTAATTTACTTATTTCTATCATAGTAATAGTGTTAGCTTATCAATATTAATTTAATATATGGTGAAATTAAATGTTTCTTACCTCTTAGAAACATCAAAAATGGAGAAGTGGAAAAGTCAGCAGTAGCTGCTCATGCTTGGTCCGAAAAACATTTAATTGAATCAAAAGCCAGTCTAATTAAACAAATAGACAAACAAAAGGAACTCACGGTTTGGGAAAAGATCCACATTCAGAAAAACAAAGGAAAACTTATGAACTTCAAAATTCCGCAAATTTTGACCTGATACAGAGGTTAATCGGTCCACCAACAGAGGGAAGAAGAAGAGTTTCTTCCGATCGACATAACACCAGTCGCCAAGAAAGTACTGAAGATGAGACAGTTATAGTCTCCAAATCGCGATCAACTTAGAAGATTTATATGAGGAGAGGTAAGAAACATTTAATTTCACCATAAATTAAACCTCATAGTGATTAATTCCTATAAAAGTTAAATTAATTTAATAAATAATTCTATAGCTGTGTGGAGTCTCTTCATGTCTTTTAATGTAGAAGCCATTCATTGTGTATTTGTGAATGATGATTCACTGCATTGAATGTGGGACCAAGAGAGTATGGTAAAGAGATGATTTCTGCTTGGATGGGAAGGAAGCGTGAATTAGCTCAGCGGTCAGAGCATCAGCACGGAAAGCTGAAGGTTCGGGGTGCGATTCTTGGTTGAGGCAAACATTTTTCTGTTTACCATTGATTACAATAATTTGGTTGTGTTCATTAATTTAATTTCTATCATAGTAACGCCTTTAGCTTCTCAATATTAATTTAATTCTCTATTGTACTTTATATTTTGGTTAGTATTTATTCACTACAACAGCAGTTCAATGTGGTGACCACCTAGCTCATTGCACACATTGTATCTGCAAATCATGTTCTGGTACACTCATTCCATCGTATTCTTAAAGTGATAAAGTGAAGTTTATTTATTTTTTACTTGACATTTGAACATTGTCATGAAATTAGTTACTGTCGGGCTGTGTAAATGTAATTAATTTATTATAAATGTATCCCCTGCAGATGCGGGAGATTTAAATACTTAATGCAAACTTTATGTACCTCGAGCACGAAAACCGCATGTTTCCAGACAAAGGTCCCTATTCAAAATGCATCACTCAGTCCCCTTTATACGCCTCAGAAGTTTGTAATGGGAATTTTCAAACATCCTATACATATCTACAATCATAGCATTTAAATGCTGTTTAATCATACTTGTAATTTTTTTATCATTGCTTTTAATTAATTTTTTTTTTCAATATTAACATCAGAAAGCATAATGAGTACAATAATGGTAAGTAACGAAAAGAAGAATTTCAAGAAAATTACTTACCATCCAATAGTACATGGGAAATTTCAAAATATATTTGACAAATACAACATTACTTTGGCACCAATTAATAAATTTAGTCTGGAAAAACTTTTAAATACCAATCAAAAAATCAACATCCCAGACAGTAAGAAATCTGGAATTTATCAAATTAATTGTAATGATTGTAGCAAAGTATACGTAGGAAAAACAAAAAGGAATTTAGAAACACGCACTAAAGAACATTTTAGAAATATTAAAAATTGTGAAATTGAAAAATCAGCAATTGCTGTACATAATTTACTAGAACATTATAAAATTGAAAAAGAAGCGAAACTTTTAAAACAAATGGATAAACTGTTGGAATTGACAATTTGGGAAATGATATTCATTCAGAAGAATAAATATCGATCTATGAATTTCGATATTCCGGTGGATAAAAATTTAATTACAAAGTTTATAATCCCAACGAAAGATGACAGCACAAGAGGTGATGTCACTAAAGAAATCAACAATCATGGAATTTCACCAGTGGACGCCATGACTGATGAAGGACATGATATTGTCTGAAACCGTCGGTATCAAAGAAGTTTGAAAATGTATGAGGTGAGTCGATTAAAATATGTTGTCCACTCACTATTAAAGTACAATACCTGTTCATGTGCTGTGTCTCCGGGACCAACAGTGTGTCTCCTGGCAGTGAGATACTTATCACCTATTCCTCCAGCTCCACTACTTGATCTTCTTTGTAATTCTTCATTTTCAGATTCCATTTGCATATCTACATCACCAAACTGTAAAAAAAATGGTATTTATAAAATTAATTTAAATTACATAAATGAACAGCTTTCTCATAATGTAAATTTTATGTAATTAATATAATTTATACATTTAGATAATGCAAGGACAATTTTCTCACAAGTTAGTTAAATTAGGGCATAAGAAAAATGAATGAAGAAACATTACTTTAGTTTCTAGCTGTATACACAATTTTTTACAATATATTTGTTAAAGGCCTATAACAATAAATATCTTATAAATTTACAAGAAAACTGCAAATTGACCAAGAAACAGCTTTTGTTTCATTACTTCAATAACAATCTGTGTCAATAAGTTCCCACTAGGGAATGCCCTAATCCCGGCACAGGGAAGAGCTTTAGAAGAAGAAGAGGCAAAATGCTTTTCTTTAGTAAAAGGAGAGAAAAATATATCTTTTGGTATTTTTATAAAAGCATTGGAAAAAAAAAGTATTATTATTCAGAAAAGAAGTAATTTGAGTGGCAAAATACAGAAAAGTTGAAAATAAAGAATATGAAACAATAGTAAATATCTAAACATAAAACTTGGGCCAGTTAGCTCAGGCGTCAAGACTTGTGACTACAAGCAGAACAATCCAGGTTTGACCCTGGGCAGTGGAGATTTTTCATCATTCATGTTTAGATTTGTCCTGCAACCCACTGAATCTCCTATAAAGTGAACACTGGTAACTTATATTTAAATTAATATTGGGAAGTAAACATTATGAGGTTATATCATTAATAGTGAATGGAGAACATATCTTTAACGACTCACCTCATATAATTTCAAATTTCTTTGATACCGGCGGTTTCAGACAATATCTTGACCCTCTTCAGTCATGGCTTCCATTCATGGAAGGAGGGACAAGATATTGTCTGAAACCGACGGTATCAAAGAAATATGAAATTATATGAGTCGTTAAAAATACGTTCTCCACTCACTATTACTGGTAACTTAAATTGACTACAGGTTATGTTTAATCATCCTATTTCCTCCTTGTGTAATTATTTAAGAACTGTGAATATTCTGCACCTCTGTTTTTCTTCTTCAGATCACAACAGCCTAGAAGGAAGACCTTTAGCCTACCAGCTGGTTACTTTCCTCACATCCACTTGTGTCAATCACAGAAGTGGATGAACATTCAGGATAATATGTGGTCACAGCATGTTGAGTCCCATAGTCATTATATACTTATTTTCTCAGTTTGGAATCACTACATTTTGTAAAGTAAAAAAAGTAAAGTGATCCAACTACAGGCCTCGGGAGGCACTTGGGGTAGTAGGATGTTAAGGCTCCCACTTTTTCTAGACAATCGGCACTTGATGTCAGCCCTGCGTGACGGCCGCCTTTACCCCCAGAACAAGCATCTGGTACTCATTTCAGTTAGAGGCTGAGGCGACCCCAGGACCATGGTGCCACCAGAAGGTTTGGGTCAGTAGCTAGCCAAATTCTCATGGTGTTGGGTGGACATTAATCTCATACACTGGCTGAAATTCTAAGATAAAATTTCTTCCTCCATAGGGACTTGAATCAATGCATGTTCACAAGATTGTGTGTTAAGCCGTATGCTTTAGATCACTCTGCCATAGTGCAGGATTCTTGTTACCAGGCATAAAATGATACAGTACTTAAAAAATTCAAGGACATTAACAGTAGCAAAGTGGACAAAAAAAAATATATACGTGGGTGTGTGTGTAGTAAAGTAACAAAGTACTAAGATTGATATTAAGTAATAATGCTCAGCTTCATTTTAAATTTAGGTAAGTCAAAATTTCCAACTCAAATATAATTGGTAATTTTTTATTCACAACCCTGCAAAATAAAGGTGTTAAAACATTTAAATTCTGGCGACTGGATAGTGACAGGCATTTAAAAAATCCCATACGTTAAAGGTTAAAGGATGGTGATGATAATGATGATAGTGGTGACACTTAGGTGCATATTGGAAACCAGTAGTGAAACTTAGTATAACATAATAAATGTGAAAAGTACACTTACCTTTTCTAATAGCTGAGAATCATTAAGAATATGTACAATAGGTATTGCTGGAAGGGAAACAAGAGGTGAGCCAGCTTGGTCCGACTCTAGGTCATTTACTGGACTTCGATCAACCACACCTGTAGATAAAATTAAATATTTATAATAACAATAATAATATTTAAGTTGACTATAAACTAGTTTTGGAACATAGTTTCTGTTCCATTCTCAGTATCGTCATTACTGTTGTTCTGTCGTCTTGAAGAGCCGTCCTTCGCTCCTTCCATTGGCAGACTGAAAAACCTCAAAACCAGGTCATTCTCCCCGGGAATTTCCAAGTTCATAGAATCTGAGGTTATGTCCACCATATAATTTTTGTGTTTCCTATTTAGACTTGATATGTCTTATAATTACTTATTTTAGGAATTCACACTGTGAGGTATATTCATGATAATAATAATAATAAATAATAATAATAATAATAATAATAATAATAATAATAATAATAATAATAATAATAATAATAATTCATTTTACCTGATGAAGTTTCTTGCACTTCATTAAATTATACAAATATTAACAATTAAGAATTATCTACAGTTGGAGAAAAAAAATATACAGCTCATACAAAATATATTAAAATAATAACCTTGATTAAATTATTGACTTGATAATGAGAGTACAAAATATGAAACTGGGTTATATATTATATTGTCTAATGAAGAATTTATTAAGCTTATTTTAAAATTGCTTTTTAGTTAAAAGATATAAAAGAGCAGGGAATTCCAGTGACAGCAAAAATAAGGAAGGGTGAGAAGAGCGAGATTTTCAATGTAGAGGAGTTAAATTATTTCTCGATCAATTATGATATGATAGAAATACAGTGAATGGAAGCAAGATGAAAGGTAAAGGGACAACGAGATGGACAAAATGAGGTTTAAGATTTAAAGGTAATGTATCTCTCACCTATCTTCCAATTGTGGCCAAGACAACATTTAAAATATTGGAGTTATGATATTTGATTTGCGAAGGTTGCATATATAATATGCACAAGCATTATGGATCCTTTGCCCTAGTTTGATCCTCACGTTATGTTGAGTTTTTTCTTGACTCACCTCATACTTCTTAACTCCCTCGCAGACCCAGGTTTCGTCACTGGTTTTGTGACATTCTCAATGCCAAACATTCTCAAAACCAGTGACGAAACCTGGATCTGCGAGGGAGTTAAGAAGTATGAGGTGAGTCAAGAAAAAACTCAACATAATTAAAATAAACCTCATAGTGTTATTTCCTACCTACATAACTTAAAGGTTTTCTTGAAACTAATTTTTTGTGTATATGCCTTTTCAATTCTGTGAGCTAAGCTACAACTCTCTGAGAAGATTCATCGGAGAACATATTGTTTAAACAACTCATAGGATCCTATGAGGTGAGTTGTTTAAACAATATGTTCTCCGATGAATTTTAATGATTATACCTCATAATGTTTACTTCCCAATATTAATTTAATATATCTCTGAGAAGAACTTGACTGTAGGGCTTGATATGTGCCGTGTTACCATTGAACATCTTCAAGATACTAAAACTTCTTGAAGTAGTATTTTCATGCATCTTCGATTCATAGAACATAAGTAACATGTGTTTGAAATCAATTTTTTTGGGAACTTTGTATAACATATAAAAATACAACATTAAAACTTTCAAATTTTTAATAAAACAAAGAATAAGATATTACCTGTTGTAATACTGGCTTTTCGCTGCATAGCCACCATTGGAATGCTGCCAGTACTCGGCTTGTTTTTCTTAAGTTCTTCTTTCTCCAGTTTATCAACCAGTAAGTGATATATGGCACTGATATTGCCAAAACTATTCGAACGAACAGACTAAGGGGAAAAAATAAATAAAACTTTTAATTTCTTGTCAGAAAAAAAGCATTAATATAGCAAAATAAAATGTCTTCTAGTTTTTAGTACATATTTTAAATGTTTAAGTAGTTTAAGTAATTTAAGTGAAGTACAGTCACATCAATGTTGCTGACCGAAGCAAAACAAATTTTTAAGTACATTATTTTAATTATTTGACATGTTTCCTTGTGTGTAATACCTTTAAAATGATTTCCTTGTCGAGGTTTGTTTGTTGCAGCATGTGTTCTAGAACTACGTTGTTGACAGGTTTAGGAGCATCTATACTGTCACAATCTGCCAATATCCTCTGTACATTAGGATCAACTTCACCCTAAAACAGAAGTGTAAAAATATACTAAAAGGTAGAATAATAAACAAGGTTAACAATTAAACAGTGGATGATTTTGTCCCCCCATGGACTATCACCTCGACGAGGTGGGGGCGCCGAGTACTCAATGAACCAGACGACTAAATCGGGGAAGTTTAGCTTTGCTAACTTGCCGATTGGTCAGAGGTGAGAGGAAACTAAGAATAGTCCACAACGTGGGAGACGTCTGCCAGAAGGTTGACTTCGACCAAGAAGTCTGCAACAGTCTATGAGGCGACGTGATACCAGGCGATCATCACAACGGCTCAAGGGGCAGAAGCAGCAACCCTCTCTAAAGGGGTTAATACTTAGGGTCGAATTTATAAACGCATTAGACAGTAAAAGGCGTTCTCTGCTGAGAAAGTTTTATCCTAATACATTTTGCTTACTCAGAAATCTATTCATGCGATAATAATTGTAAGCTACCTGACGAGGTACATTAAGATCATAGCTCAAGATAGAAACTTATCTGAAAATCCCGAAGGAACCGATGTAGTTTGAAACCTTTGCAGCTTTATCCAAATTGTTGAACCTTGAAGACTTTGATCATGTTTTCGGTATACACAGAGAAGAGGAATTTGATAGTCTACCAAAGAATTCAACTGGAAGAACAGGAGAATCGGCATAATATTGCACGAGGCAGACGTCGTTGTATACGGTATTATTTGCGGGACGCAAGCGTAAATGTGTTCCTCTATAGCAGACGAAAATAACCGAAGTGGTTTTATCGCTGAGAATTCTGGGTAATTCGTTGCCAATATTACGAAAACGTCAACTTTCATGAATGACCGGTAAGTCGGCCGTTAATTCAATCTCAGCAATTGCTCACGGTGAGTCAGCTCACCAGTGATTGGAAGTAATTTGAGTAGAGACTAATGTATTTGCATGCGGCCCTTAGAGGAGCATGGATAGATGTTCTGAGACAGCAGCCCTGTCATTATCCTTACCCTGCACAGCGCTCGTAACGCGGTCAGGGGACATTTATTATTACTGATTCATCTGAAAGCAAAGGCCGGATTGTTTAATATATTCAATCTCTGTGAAAGAATAAAAATACTATCAAAATGCTTACCTTCAGCACGTATTACAAATGAATGAACAGCGCATACCAAGAACAATGTATAATTATAAACCAAAAGGGAGAAGATTGTTGGGAAGACCATTGAAAAGATGGAAGGACCAATTCGACCTATAATAAGATCGGAACAGGCCATTGGGCTTAATCCTCATTGTTGATGATGATGATGATTTTGTAATCTGTATTTAACTACAGAGACAGATGGCTACAATATGTATCCCAAATGCTGCCAACTAGGATCCCTAATGCAGTTCTTTGGTATTGCCCACGAGGACGATGACGACCTGGACGTCCACAAAAATGACTTTTAGACCCTATCTAGTCGAGATCGAAACAGGTCAACATTGATTATATTATCTTTAGTCTGGACATCTTACCTTAATATTAATGTTGATTTGTTCTTGGACATGTTTCAAAACAATTCTGTTTTATCGTCAGCTTTCCCAGACTGGTTTTATTTATGTTGCATTATGTTGCACAACCTGGATATCGATGTCAGCTCCATCCTGTGGTTGGCCAAAGAACCTCCAAACAAGGTCACGCTCCATCGGAATATCAAAATTCATAACTCTGTTTTTGTTCTTCTGAATATAAATTTTTTCCCAAATAGTCAGCTCTTTTGTATTTTCTAACTGTTTTAATAATTTAGTGTCTGATGATAAAACAGAATTGTTTTGAAACATGTCCAAGAACAAATCAACATTAATATTGAGGTAAGATGTCCAGACTAAAAATAATATAATTAAAATAACCTCAAAATATAACTTCCTAAAATTAAATATTAAGGTCAACATTGGTCTAAATTATGAATGGAGTATGATATTTAACTATAATCATAATCATCGTAACTTACTTGAGCATTCAGGGATTTAGTTACTGGTGATCTGATCCAGCCTCCCATTAATCTCTTCATTGGCCTACTACAATCTCTTCTACTATTTCTGTTATATTGCCTAATTAATTTTGAGAATTTTGATCTTCTCATTCTGTTTTTCCTATAATCTATTATTCTTTCCAAAACTGAGGGCATTTTTAATTCCTCTAAACTTTCTTTATTTGTTTTATACTTCAGTATTTAACAGAGTTCCTACTATTAAATTATATTTAATATAGAATACAAATTAAAAGAATTGTCATATTTTATTATTGCAACATCATTAAAAAAATATAAGAAAAATATCAAAACATATTTGGTACTAAGAATTAAATGAATCGTGAATTCTTCTTACCTCATACTTCTATGTTTTTTAAACACAGCACTGCAGTATCAGCGGCCATCGTCGCCATCCTCAGATGTTTTCACGACTATCAATTTTTTTTTTTGCCAGTAATTATCCAAACTGCCATCTGTGTTCTTTTGAAGGAATTATTTTCTAAACTGCCATCTGGTGTTCTTTTTAAGGAATCATTTTCTAAACTGCCATCTGTCGTATATTTCAAGAACTTTGTAATCAAGCTCGGTTCGTCTGAAATCTCGAAGTTCATGGTTCTAGTATGGTTTTTTTAAATATTTATTTGGTTCTTCTTCACATTATTTTATCTTTTTTTAACATGATAATGGTACATACATTTCATATTGAAGAGATAACAGAGAAATTTCAATATAATGTTCCCTCAATGGACAGCATTATTTCTAGTGGGGAGAAAGATTGTAAAATAATACAGAGACTGTCATATCCATGAAAATGTTACATGCTGCAGCATTACATCAAGGTTTCATTACATATGTTTATATACACTGTCTGTCTAACACTGACAAGAAAAGAAAAAAAGAAACATAATTTTATAACATGTTATTAACAGAACGAGCTCTTTAAAATGTTAAATATCTTTTTCTAGTATTAGAAAGTTTAAATTACCTGAGTCATCCAACGATGGTGAAGTATTTGTTTAATTCCTAACCTCCTTTCTGGATCCAGAACCAGCATATTCCTGATAAGATGTTCACAATCTGCAATATTACGAAGGAAATGAGCTTCTTATTTATTAACATTTAAATAATTAAATATATATTTTTAACCCTTAAATTTGCAAAACACAAATTTATTTTGTTAGATATTTGAATGTGGTGGACCGCAGTGAAAACGGAATCTTGTGTAACTGTTGTTATTAGGTATATTGTATAATTAGACACATGTTTAAGTGGTTTATTTTTGTTCGTATTTTTTTGATTTATTTATAATATTAAATTAATTGAACTAACTGATGTATCCAAAAGGATACATTTCAAATTTAAGGGTTAAAAAAATATGAGAATTATTTAAAAAGTGTGTTCTGGGAATTGGCATTTACACCATTATAGAATTCCTTAACATTGAACATTTATAAGAAAAAATCACTATGAGGTTTAATTTAATATTTAAATTAAAATGTTTTATATCTCACATCATATCCAGTCTTCTAATTATACCGGTTTCAAAGCTTAGGAAGTTCCATCTTCAGTAATTTCTTGTTGACTGATGTTATCAACATTTTTAAAATTCCAGAGTACCAGTTAAAATGCAGAAGATGAAACATGGATTTTGAAAGGCCTCCATAATGGAGTTACTTGATGAATACTTAATTTTAGGAAGTGATATTTTGAGGTTATTTTAATTAAATTATTTTCAGTCTGATCATCTTACCTCAATATTAATGTTGATTTGTTCTTGGAAATGTTTCAAAACAATTCTGTTTTTATCGTCAGCTTGTCCAAGAACAAATCAACATTGTCCAGACAAGCTGACGATAAAACAGAATTGTTTTGAAACATGTTCAAGAACAAATCAACATTAATATTGAGGTAAGATGAACAGACTGAAAATAATTTAATTACTTGATGAAGTTGATTTAGTTGACGATGACTGATGTAACCAGATACTAATATTATATTTAATATCTTATGACTGATGTTATGTCGATCAGGAGAACGGCTTCTTCCTCCCTCTGTTGGTGGACTGATGAACCCCCAGATTAAATCAGTATCCCTGGGAATTTTGAAGTTCATAAGTTTTTCGATGTTTTTATTATTAATTTCATACATCTCAATGATGGATAAATCATATTTAAAGAGAAAAATTATACGCTCAGACCAAATTTGGTGGGCGGGAATTACAACGTATATAGAGAAATATTTGCATTTAGATCGGTACTTGCTCAGGTAGCTCAAATGGTAGAGAACTTGGACTAGAAAACCAAGGGTCCTGGGTTCAAGTCCCGGTCTGAGCGTATAATTTTCTCTTTAAATATGATTCATAAGTTTTTCTTTGTAGATTTTTTTGAATGTGGATTTTTTTCTCAAACGTTAGTTCTTTTTGTTTTTATATTTGTTTAATTAGACTCGCTTTTGTATCAATTAGATGTTTTTTCAGATCAAGCATGAGCAGCTACTGCTGACTTTCCCACTTCACCATTTCTGACAATTCTAAGATGTTCTTTCACCCTTGTTTTCAAATTTCTTTTTGTTTTTCCTACATCAGTTTTGTCACAATCCTTGCATTTGATCTATTAAATTCCTGATTTGTTTTCTTCTTAAATTTTCTCATTTTTGTTGGTTTTAATTATCCTATTTAGCCTGACATAACATTAGTTGACAAGAAATTACTGAAGATGAAGCTGCCTAAGCTTCAAAATCAGTATAATTAGAAGACTGGATAAGAAGTGAGGTATAAAACATTTTAATTTAAATATTAAACTCCTTGAGAATTAATGAAAAAACTTTACAGTGAATGGAACACTGATATATAATAAAGTTTACTATAATTTGTAATTTAGGATGATAAAAATTTATCACTTACCTGCAGACATGAAGTAAGGTATTCTAAATTTTCCTGTGATCACTCTTGTGCGCAAGATTGCAACGTTGTACCATCAAAAGGAAGAGCTCCACAAACTAATACATATAAAACTACACCCATACTCTGAAACATACAATTATAACTGTCTCAGTCTTAAATCTTGAAAATCTTAACATATTAAATACTGCACCATTGTCAAGCAGGAAGCCATTTTGTCTTAGTGAAGAACTATGGGGTACAGACTGGTTCAAGAACCCAGGGGAGGGATAAAAGTTTCTCATGGAATTTCAGCAGGACTAATGCCCACTCAGCATCATGAAGATTTAGGTAGGTATGATATGTGGTGCTCCAGATTAAGAAAATCAGCTTTTCTGGCTGAATAATCATTTATTTCTGACTGACATATAGATGTGATAGACCAAAGGTCTTGTAAATCTGAAACACCCATTCATTCAGTTTTGAATTTATTTTTCTCTCTTTCAGGAATCAGAAAAGAAATCCATGCATAATTAGTTTTACATACAAAATAAACAAAAAATGTAGAATATGTGAGAAAGAGAGTGACAAGTAAGGCAGTCTGTACTATTTATAAATATTAACAAACAAAATGCCCTATAAAAAGATGAACAAATAATATTTGGAATTGAGTGAAGTGTTTTTATTTATTTTTATATTATTTATTTACTTTTTTTTAGTTTAGAACCAATTAGGGCTGGAATAAATCATAGATTTTAAAAATAGATCTTAAGCACTTAAATATTTTGGTGTCCCCATTTTATGTAATTGAAAATATAAACCATTGGGTCAGAAATTACAAAACTGAAATTTCAGATGAAATGTTAAATACAAAATTGTGTGCCATATAGACAATTTTGTAAAATAGTGACTGAATATTTTATTATAATACAAACAATATCTGTATCTACTGATCTATCTATTTTGTTTGTTCCTAAGTCTATAAGCAAATTGGGAATCTTCTTCTTCTTCTTCCTTTCAAGTATTAGGCCAAGGCCTGTTACGATCCTATAGAAAATTTTCCCTCCAGCGTTTTGATCCTTCTCGTATAAGACTTGAAAGCATAATAATAGTCCCTTCGATTGGTTGCTGGCCAAAGGAAGGCAAATTGGGAATAAGATTATAAATGTAAGTTAAATTCCTTTATAGAACAAATATAAATTTAATTTTAAGAAATTCCATTTAACAAAAATAATTAGTTATAGTATCAAAAGAGAAGCCCGGTCACAGAGATTTTCTTGATGTTGTATTTTCTTCAAGATGTAGGGTATCGTGGACTCACAGATATTCCTTTCTCTTGATTAGGTTGTATGTTGGAGTATTCAAAGTAATATATATATATATTTACCATTGCCACCAGATTGTCTTTTATGACATTTCTGACTTTCTCCCCTGGCATTGGGGGAATTGTAAACCATTTTTTAGGTTGGGGACCTCATATTTTTTTTAATATTTTGCAGACTATAGTTTTGTCACATCTATGCGACATTGTCGATGTATTCTAACCAACTAGTTAGAAACTATAGTCTGCAGAATATCAAAAAAATATGAAGTGAGTCAAAATAACTAACTCATAATAAGTAAAATATATGTTTAGTCATGGGTTTATTTACCTCCAAAGTTTGGCATTCAGGTGGAAGTATGGATGATGTACAACTAAAAGTAGGTTTCTAGCTTTCAAGAAAAAAGTGACTTATTTGTTTGTTTTTTCCCCTCCTTGATTATTTAAATTTTGAAAATAAAAAAATGTATTACCAAAAAAAAATATATATTCATAATCTATGCCTGGGAAGATGTAAAACACTATCTTCGGGTTTTTACAACTGCTGCCATCTCCCTGTGCCAAACCTCCAAAGCCTACGATCATAGGCATCTTCAATGCTTAGCCCTCTTGCTTGCATTACTATCTTCATGCTTTTCTTCCATGTTAACTTTGTCTCCCTTTTTTCTTCTTTCTGCTCGGTTGCCATTGATTAGTAGTTTCGGTCATCACAATAAGTATAAATGCACTATACGCTTTTATAAAACAAACGGAGCAGATCCACTTAGACAGAGATTCTATCTTTGTGAAATTTATCTATTTTATTTACTTATTACTATGAATAAGAATGGATAATAAAGTGTGCATAAATAATCTTCTATTTGCTGACGATGTAATCATAATACAGAAAAATGAAGACGACTTACAGAAATCAATGCATGCATTAAATGAAATATGTAAATTATACGATCTAAAGATTTCTGTAAGGAAAACGAAGACCATGGCTTTTAGAGGAAGAGATCCAGTGAGATCCAAAATTATTTTAGAAAATCAAAGTATAGAACAGGTGTCTAGTTTCAAATATTTGGGCTGTGATGTTGGCTACAATGTGGAAAGATATATTGACTCCAAAATAAATAAATTTCAGACGGTGTGTGGAACAATACAGAGAACATTCAAAAATAAAATTAGAAAAGAAACCAAGATAAAAATGTATAATGTTATGGCGGTTCCCACAATATTGTATGGATGTGAAACTTGGGCTCCAGTGAAAAAACAGAAGGATAGAGTACAGATGGCGGAGATGAGGTTCCTAAGACAAATAAAAGGATGTACAAGACTTGATAGAATAAGAAATGAGGATATAAGAGAAGAATTGAAAGTACAGCCTTTATTGGATAAAGTCACGAATTACAGGCAGAAATGGATTGATCACATGGATGGAATGAGTAAGGAGAGATATCCATTGTTAGCAAGAAATTATCAAGCAAGAGGATGTTGGAAGACCTAGAAGACGTTGGGCTGATGCATTATGAAGTCGGAACGGGCAATTGCCTAATCCCTGGAGTGATGATGATGACTATGAATTTTAACTCATGGATGTTATAGATTGAAATTATGGTTAATTAAATATAATCACTGTGTTACAACTTTTCACTAATTGTTTGAGACAAACAATTACTATTTAATTAAAATTACAGTGGGAGGAAACACTATGAGATATTTATATTAATAAATGAGTCGGAGAAAATGTTTTAACATCTCACCTCACAAAGTTGCGTGTCTTCACGATACCAGTTTCAAAAGTATAGTATTATTTCCATCTTCAGTTACTGGAATTTGATTGAAGATGGAAGTAATACTATACTTTTGAAACCGGTATCGTGAAGACATGCAACTTTGTGAGGTGAGATGTTAAAACATTTTCTCCAACTCATTTATTAAAATATTTGCTAGTTGGAATATGTAACATTTTCTTTTAATTATTCATATTACATATTAACTAATATGAAATTTATACCCAAAGAAAAACTTGATGTTAGAACAATGAACTCAGCAAATGTGGGAACAGATCATATGCTATTATTTCATAAAATTATATGGGAACATCAAAGAAGAAGAAGAAACTCCCATTGAGAATTAATTCCACAGTGAATTAACAGCATACATAAGAGAAAAATTTGCTTTTAGATTTGGAGCTTGCTCAGATAGCTCACTTGGTAGAGCATTTGCATAGAGTGCAAAAGGTCCTGAGTTTGAACACCAGTCTGAGCATATTTTCTCTTTCTTCAAATATAAAAAAATATTGTTAATTTATCCAAAATGTAAACTATTCTTATTATTATTAGCATTTTTTTTCTGTCTGTTATAAGATTTCATTTTATTCAGAATATATTTTTGTACACAGTATTGGCACTTGAATGAGGAAGTTCTCATGCTCATTTCAGATACAAAATTTATTACATGTAGAAAATATACAATTATTATTGTAGTCCTAATGATGAATATAACAAAAAAAACTAAAAATTTATGATTGTGAACATTGTAAGTAATTATAAAACTAAATAAAATTAAAAAAGATTACATACCCATATGTCTGTCTTTGGGCCATCATATTCTTTACCCTCAAACAACTCAGGAGCTGCATAAGGAGGACTCCCACACCAAGTTGATAACATTTGTCCAGGCTGGTAATGATTACTGAATCCAAAATCTGAAATATTAAAAAGGAATCACATAATTAATTTGAGTCTAACATCTTTACCTCATAAACTGTTGTTAGTTCTTGAGACCATGTTTCAGTATTGAACTTTTAAAGAAATAAATCACTATGAGGTTTAATTTAAGATAAATTAAAATGTTGGTTCTGGATGTCGACTCTCCCTCCATCTTTTGGTTGACCTTTAACCCATCAGCGTGGAGTGACGTGCACCGCCCGCATGATTTCTTTACTGGAACCAGTTCTTATATTTCGGAAAAGGTTCACTAAATAAATGATTACATAATATCATTTTGTAGAGGAAAGATTACCCTTCTATTAATAATGTAACTCATTTTCAAATTGTGTAATTTTGTTTTCTA
The DNA here is from genome assembly GCA_030220185.1 of Diploptera punctata. Lineage (NCBI taxonomy): Eukaryota > Metazoa > Arthropoda > Insecta > Blattodea > Blaberidae > Diploptera > Diploptera punctata. The sequence goes on from JASPKZ010002318.1 coordinate 857,033, forward strand.
ACTTACAAATTTAAATGCCATTCCAAGGAATCCTCCTGCAGCTCCTCCCATGCTGACGGGTTAATTTCTAAAGTGAATTTAATTGTTTTATTCTGTATATTCAAGATTTTTAAAACATCTTCTATATGTTATTTTGATTACTGAAAAAGCAAACAATTACCATTTCTGGATCTCAAATTGTATAGAAACAAAGAAAAAAGGAAACAGAATTTGGTATTCACAGAAAAGAAACACTTACAGATAATTATATTAAATCGACAGGATTCTTCCACATTGCACATAAACTGACTGTCTTCAACAGTTTAACATATAGACTGGTAAACATACTCTTAAGCAAAGACAATTTTGAAAAAAGAGACAAAATGTATAATAAAAGTGCAAAGAAAAATGGTTTTGAAGAAAAAACTATGCACAAAAAAAATAGACAAGTACAAAAAACAAAAATTGATGAATGAAAGCACTCTTCTGACAGAAAAACAAATTTGAAAGAAATACAAACAAATTTACACATCATCCATGGGCATACAACAAATATAAAAAAAAATTGAAAAATTCAACATCAAACTAGCAAAAAAAAAAAATATTACAGCCTAAATAAACTAACGAAAACTAACAAAAATGAAAAGGTTGATGTTGGTAAAAAATCAGGAACATACGAAATAAAATGTGCTGATTGTGTTAAGGTACACATAAGAAAAACAAAGAGAAACTAGAACATTAGAATGAAGGAACACCTAGCATTTCTTGTTGGAAATTAGAACACCCCAGATAGTAGAAAATCTGGAATTTATCAAATTAGTTGTAAGGACTGCAATAAAGTATACATAGGAAAAACAAAAAGGAATTTGGACACTAGCACAAAAGAATATTAAAAATGGTGAAATTGAAAAATCAGCTATTACAGCACATTATTTGTTGGAGAGTCATAAAATTGAAAAAAGAGGCTAAACTTCTGAAACGTTTGGAAAAATCTTTAGAAATGACAGTTTGGGAGAAGATATATATATTCAGAAGAACAAATTTTGATCCAGTAGTAGTAGTAGTATTCAAATGTTCTGAAGATCTTGATTTGTCGTCATTCGCTTACGGGCTTCCCAATAATATTCAGCAATTTGGAATGGTGTTCCAATTTAGATCCATCAATTTTAAAATTCCCAATGAACAGGACCTGATCTTAAAGTTCATTAAATCAACACCAGATGGCAATGTTATAGATGAAGATTCCAGGGAAAATCCAGTAGTCATAATATTGGTAGAAAATGAGAGAGATCCATCCATAGTAATTCTGCCTGAGGACAGGTCTTTCACTGCACTCATAGCATTTTCATGCTATGTTTTACAGCTTTACTAGGGAATTATAGGTGTGGTAGGTAGCTTCTCATTGCTATGATGATGATGATGAAGGCCAGATGATTTTCGGGGACCGATGGGCCCTAAGATTCCTGAAGTTTGTCTTACAAGTGAGGAAAAACCCCAAAAAACCTCACTGAGGAACCTGGTCAGGAATTGAACCTAGGCCCGCTGCATGACAAGGCAGCTTGCTACCTCGAGACCACAGTGGTAGATGTCCTCTTGAAAAATGCAATTCCCATATTAAAAAAAACCATGAAATATGAAGAAAGATAAGAATATTAAGAACTTTAAATTCCCGGTGAGAATGACCTGATTTCGAGGTTTTTCAGTCTGCCAATGGAAGGTTCGAAGGACAGCTCTTCAAGACGACAGAATAATGGTCGTGACGATATTGAGGATGGAACAGAAACTATGTTCCGAAACTAGTTTATAGTCAAATAAGAAGAACAATATGAGGTGAGTGATAAAAAATTCTACCTTAATGAATATACCTCATAGTGAGAATTCCTAAAATAAATAAGTAGTTAAGATAAGAATATGTCTCATTCATTCATTGAATTCCGATTGAGGGTCTTTCCACTTTTCAGCGGTTGCCCTTTTACCAGCCGGCTGCTGGCCCTTCACATCCACATGTGTCAATCACAGAGGTAGATGATCAACAGCCAGTGTAGGGGTGACATGTGGTTAGCATGTCGAGTCCCCCAGCCGTTATAGCTGGTTCCTCAACCTGGAGCCGCTACTTATTGTAGCTACCCAATTGCCTCACGATGCTGGGTGGGCACCGGTCCCATACTGGCTGAAATACCATGAGAAAATTTCTTCCCCCATGGAGACTCGAACCAGCGCAAGTCCTGTAGCTCTGCGCCAAGGCTTCCTACCTTAACCACCCGGCTATGGCGCGGGACATTCATTGAATTAACACATTGGTGACCGACAGCTGTGCGTTCCACCCACCGCTGCTAGACCGGACATTTCTGTCAGTAGCGTGGACTTTTAAATTTTAAACCACGCTAGCACAGTGTGATTTTTATATCAATATATTTACAGTCAATAACAATAATGCATAAGTAAATCTTTATTAGTGTTCTCACCAGACCTTCTAGTAGAAATTGAGGGTTTGATAGCGTTAGAAACATTTTCCTTTATGTAAAGGCACAGGGCAAAAGAGCATATGTAGCGAGTTTCTTTTCTTGTGTTCACGGTAAGGTTTGGAGGGTTTTTTTTTAAGACACAGTTAGTGTTAATTTATGTTTCTTCATGTCTCAGCCTTCTTGGTGGGTCTTGACGTGGTGTCCTTTTCACTCCGTCTTCCCTCCTCTTCCCTGTCATCTGTTCCTAATTTCACGACTGCCAAACAAGAGGCTGTTTCAAGCAAAAAACTTCTGTTTGACATATTGTTGATAGGATTTTTAAATTTATAGACCTAAAAAGCATTAAAGAGTGCTCAATTCAGACGCCACAATACAACTTTCTTGCTTCATTTCACTGTTTTTCTAAGGATGGAGTAATATGATAGGTACTGGTCAGCCCTGTCTACACCCTTCACGTACTTGTGAAGTATTCAATAGGGCATTTTTACAACTTTCCCCTCCCACTTTCGTGTTGCCTGGTGTAATGTGCTAACCGTTCTTACGTCTCTTTTATCTTTCGATGTTTGTAGCAAAAAAGGTCCCCCTTACTACAAAATACACATTCTCCTGGTTTGAGTTTATTTCCTGCTTCCACAAATGATTTTGGAAGCCCTCTGTTAATCCTTATTGTTCCACAAACCATCGTCTTTCTTTCCAACAAATTTTCAGCTATAGCCACACTGTTATAATAATTATCCTGGTAGACATGATGCCACAGATATAAATTCGGCTCCAGAACGCAAAATAATGTTTCTTCTAATGTTTCCCCTCTGCAACATATATTTACAGGTTACATACATATCCCGTAATCGCCTAACTATCAGCACTAAAATTCCATATTTCACCAGTCGTCTGTCTTAAAATTGTAAACAACTCTTTCTGTAAAGTTGGCAATTTCATAAAAGAGAAGAGAGGGGTACAAAAACAACTAAAGTTTATTTCACAGTGAGAAAAAAACAAAATTGCACGCTCCTTCAAAAGCGAAGAGGCTGAAAACCATAGAAAACGTAAACACGGAAATCTCCGTGACCCGTCGTCTAGCGCTGGCCATTTAAACACGGAGATCTCTGTGGCCCGTCACCAATGTGTTAAGAACCTAATAATGTTATTTCCCCCTATTTAACTATGAATAAATAAACCTGTTATTACATTCTTTTGACATATTTCATAATATCTGTATAATAATTTCCAGCAAAACCAAATAATGCATTATTATATATTATGTTCTCCTTCTCATATAATAAATCCAATAGACACTGCAGATTTAACTTTTATCAGACTTGTATGTAAAAGTTGATAGAAGAGCAATCAATAAGATCAGATGTAAATTATCAAAGAATTAATAAACACGTCACTAAACGTCATGTTTTCATCATACTGTTATCTAATTTTAAGTACCTGGTACATATTTTCAATAGAAATCAATCTCATGTCATGACACATTTGTTAGCAGAATCTCTTTAATCAGAACGAACAAAGGCACACAAGTCTATGCTGACAGTAAACAACATGTACCAGTCATCTTGTTTTCCATTAGAGAAGAAACACATCTTTCAAAGTAATGGTCTATGGTCAAGTATTTTTCTGTAGAGAAAATTAGCCCACATTACATTCTTATATAAGTATATATATATATATATATATTCTTTGTGTACAAGAAATTGCTTATGGTGATGGACAGATAAATAATACATTGCTTTTTCTTTTAATGTTCTATTATCTTTACCATCTTTCATTTTCTTTTCTTTGAAACACAACACCTACACTGCTGTCAATAACTATATACAAAAATGAGCAGAGAATACTCTAGGGTGAAACAAGCCTAGAAGTCTGACATATCAGCCAGATGCTGGTCTCACATCCACATGTGTTAATTACAAAGGTGCACGAACATCCAGCTAGTATAGAGTGACACATGGTCAGAAAGTCAGGCCCCCTAGCTGTTATAGCTGGTTTTCTAGATGTGCTATTTATTGTAGCTATCCAAATATTATGCATTGCAGAGACATTTGATGTCCCAACTCCTTTCAAAAAACGTTAAACTGAAAATATATAAACTATTATTCTACCAGTTATATTATATGGGTGCGAAACATGGACTCTTACTTTAAGGGAGTAAATGAGATTACAAGTTTTTGAGAATAAAGTTCTTAGGAAAATTTTTGGACCAAAGAGAGATGAACAGACAGGTGAATGGGGAAGACTACATAACAATGAACTACATGGTCTTTTATAGGAAGCCTGATATAATAACAGTTAAGTCTCATAGACTGCGATGGGCAGGACATGTGGCACGTATGGGGAATGAAAGACATGCATGGAAGCTTCTTGTAGGAAAGCCAGACGGAAAACGCCCAGTTGGTAGACCAAGAATGAGGTGGGAGAACAACATTAACTATGATTTGAGGGAAGTAGGTTATACAGGGATTGATTGGAAAGCATTAGCTCAGGATAGGGATATATGGAGAGCTTATGTCCGCGCGGCCATGAACCTACGGGTTCGATAGTGCCATTGAGTGAGTAAGTAAGTAAATATCTCACAATGCTGGTTGGGCACCAGTCCCATGCTGACCAAAATTTCATAAACAAATTTCTTCTCCCTTGAGCACTCAAAACAGCAAGTCCTGTAGATCTGCATCAAGGCTTTATGCCTTAAACCATTAGCTACAGAACTAAATTAATATATTTTCAGATGAAAATCATCTTAATGTCCTTAAAAGGAAAAATTGTTAATTGGATGTATGGTCTAATGTGTGTAAATGGTCATAGAATAATAATCAAATAGGAAATGGATGAGTCACTAGACGGACAGAACATTGTGTGTTTTGCCAAGTCAATAAAACTAATGTGGCTGGGTTACATAGTACAAATGCAAGACAAAAGACTTCCACAACTGATATTACATACAATAATGGGGGGAGGGGAAATCCTGCATCTCAGCTAATATTTGCCTTGGTCTAAGGTATTTGCCTTGGTGCAGAGCTACGGGACATTCGGTGGTTTGAATCCCCATAGGAGAAAACATTTTCTCATGGGAATTATGTCCACCTAGCATCATGAGGAATTTGGGAGTTAAAATAAAGTGACTCCAGGAGAGAAAAGCCAATAAGCCAAGGGTCTCATAGAGCTGTTATGCCATGGAGTTTAGTTTATGGAGGGAGGAAGAGGGAGAGGATGATGAAGGAAAATATGGATGGAAGGACATTTACAAGTTTGGTATTAAAGATCAGGAAAATTAAAGAAAAGGACAGAGGACAATGGAAGACAGTTGTGAGAGAATACAAGATTCACTTTGGACCGTAGTTCAAAGAAGGAGAAGGAGGTGGAGTAGGAGGAAAGTAAGAAGATGAAGAAATGAATAAATTTACTTAAGCCATGCCAGATTCTTCCAAGTCCTAAAACAATACACTTGAGTATGTGTAAAGGCAAAGGTACACCATTATCAGACCATGAGGTCCAATGGGGGCATGAGTTGCAAAGTTTCATTAAAATTAAAGTATAAAATTATGGAATATTTACCTGAAAGATCCGTCTCCTCAACTTTATTAGTTAAATAACTAATAAAGTTGAGGAGATGGACCTTTCAGGTAATGTGCCGGTTCGCTCAGGGTAAAATATGATCACTCAGGGATGTTTATATTATACACTTATTATTTCAGTTTATTGGATAATTTTGTATGTACAATTATAGACTTACAGTGTTTTATACTACACTAACTCGGAGTGGAGTTGATAAATTTACTTAATCCCACTAAAGGTCGCGAACGGTTGCTGAAGAACTTGACTATTGTAGAACGTATGAGAGTTTTCACGCGCGTCCTCACCTTATAAGGGCGATGACTCCTCCCATAAAGTCGCCATCCCCACTCCACATGTACATGTTATTCATTATAGCTTAGAGGGGTAGGTACCATTTGTTTGGGGTTCATATGTTGGTAACAGACTCATGTGCACATTTGTGCACCTTCCAGTTATTACTATTAATGGTATGTTTTAGTACTTAAGAGTCTATTACTTCTTGCCACGGTAAATCCATAATTTTATATTTTAATTATGAATAATACCTCAACGGAACAATCATGAATCTTATAAAAGGTTTCATTATTCTTAACCATGGAGAAATAGAATAGTTAGCGTTAAATTCAAGCTGACTTTACAACCAGAAAAATTTCTAATTTATCATTTGCAGGAGGTTGAGTGGACTCCATGACCAGTCTAGAAAAAACCTCCATCCCTCCATCACAAGATTGAACCTGGTTTTCAACAAAGTAGTCAGGTACATTGCCAACTGAGCTATCTACTATACTTAAGTTTAAATTATGAATTAATATTATTCTTTATTTCTTTTTTGTCTTCTCCTGGATTCCCTAAGTAGCACAATAGCAGTGTGCTAAGCATACTGGTTTAGGCAGAAATGTTTCTCTTTACTTATATGTATTTATTTTATTGTCGGCCGCGGTGGACTAGTGGTTATGCTCCTTGCCTCTGGTCCTGAGGGTTGCGGGTTCAAACCCGGCCGGGGTCGATGGATTTTTTAGGACAGAAAAATCCAAGGAGCAAGTCCTCTGGGAGGGACTTTAAGCTGTGGGTTCCGAGTCTGAAGATTTTCAGGCTTGTAAAAAATCCTTAAGCTTGAATGAAACGGCCTCTAAACAAAATTTACCGAATTTTCCCGTCCTAGTACTACCTTGGTTTCCTAGATGTCAGTATGAGGCGAAATGCTGACCATGGACCACTCAAAATGACATCTATACGAAAACAAGTGTAACTAAATTAGTATGGTTCAAATTATTCACTGTAGGGGGAGAGTGCCTAAATATCTGTGAAGGGAAACCATGTGCTTACAATACAATACAATATTTCTTTTTTGTCTTTCCTGGATTCCCTAAGTAGCGCAATAGCACTGTGCCAAGCATATAAATCTTGAATACTGGTTTAGGCAGAAATGTTTCTCTTTACTCATATGAATTTATTTTATTTTTGTATTTGTGTAAGATCATGAAAAGATTATTCTACTGTAAAATATTACACTGCTTGCAACAAGCACCCTAAAACACATAAGTAAAACTTTTTTTACACATGTTGTACATAGACTTTTTCACTCACCTGCTAATTTGATATCTTTATTGGAATCTAGCAGAAGATTCTCAGCCTTCAAATCTCTATGGACCACATTTCGCTTATGGCAATACCTAACAGCTGCCACAATTTGATGAAACAATCGGCGGGCTTCATTCTCACTCATTCGTCCATTTGCTACTAAGTAATCTGTAACATTATTTTAATTAATTTATAAATCATGTTAACTGCCTACATAATGATAATTTTAATGAACAATAGCTCATTATTTTAAATATTTAAAAACTGCTTACCAAAAATTTCACCCCCACTTGCATACTCTGTTACAAGATATATTGTTTTTTCAGTTTCCATTACCTGCAATAATACATTACATATTTATACAATGAAATGCTTTTGTATTCTAAAGCATAATTTATAATATTATAATGATATTGTGAAAAGAAAAATTAATGTCTGAACCAGGAATCGAACCGTGGACCTCTAGTTCTCCATACTGGTGTGCAGCCCACTACACCATTCTAGACTTGGCACAAACATTAACAATTCTTTCCACATATACAAATCTATAATTCTCGCTTCGTCCGCTGCCAGGTAGGAAACGAGAATTGTAGAGTTGTATATGTGGAAAGAATTGTTAATGTTTGTGTCAAGTCTAGAATGGTGTAGTGGGCTGCACACTAGTACGGAGAACTAGAGGTCCACAGTTTGATTCCTGGTTCAGACATTAATTTTTCTTTCCCCAATATAATTATAATATGATCCATTATTGGAACAAATTAAAATAACAGTATTGGAAAATGTTGAAAAAAAAGTATAATTTATATATAATTTTCTTTCTTTTCCTTAGCATAATTTTTCCTGTTGCAGTCACTTTTTACCTCTCAGGTCTTATAGGGACACAATCTGTCAGGAGAGAATTTCAAACTCTAAATCACATACACTTTTCTAATTGAAAAAAAATGAAATAACTAGAAAAATGAATTGAGATAATTAGAAAAACTGTGGAATGGTATTAACCAAAACTAAGAAGAAAGGATGTGGAGAAAGAATATTAGGAAAATATCTACATTTCTGGAGTGGTGTAGTTAAAGGTAAAAGAGCAAAAGCAGTAGTGTCATCAATTCTAATTTCAAAATCATTAAAATTCAAAATTAACAATTAGAAATTTATAAATGAAAAGATAATATTATTGGAATTAGTTATTCTTGGAAAAGAATTAATAGTTGTGGGAAATTATGTATCAACAAATGATTCTTCAATAAATGAAAAAGATCAATATTGGAATACACTTCATGATGTGCTGGAAGAAATTTCAAGATGAAAAGAGGTAATAATAATCATGGGAGATCTGAGGAGGGGAAGATCCAAGTTGGGTATGGACGATTTGGCTAAAACATTGTGATAGAAGCAAGTAGGTGACATTTTCAAGTTCCCAGAATATTTCACCTTACTGGACCGTATGGCTTGTAGCATATTGCCTTAATCATTACGCTACGGCGTGCTCCCAGAAAAATAATTGGTACCCTGAATTCAGTTCATTGGAGCAAGAATATTCCAAACAACACAAAAAATTATGTTATAATTAATAGTTTAAAATGTTATATGGAGCTGAAACATGGACATTACACAGGCCATTTGCAGGTAAATATTGGTTGTAAAAATGGCATTGAGCGGCAAGAAAATAAAAAATGTACAAAATTAGAAACCAAAGAATTAGACAGATGATGAAAATGGATAAGAATATTCTTGAAGTAATAACAGAACAAAAATTGAGACGGTTTGGACACGTTAAAAGAATGGTAGAAGACAGAAGAAGAAGAGAAAACCCATGGGAAAAATGGATGGTTGGGATCAGAAGTATGAATAAAATAGAATTGACAGAAGAATTTTTTTTTTTCCAAATGCCCCAGGTTTGTCTTTCGACATTCCTGGTTTCTCTCCTGGCATGGCGTACTTGTAACCCACTTCTGAGGTTGGGGCGCCTGGAAGGCGGGGTTACGTTGCCCCGATGATATGATGGGTGATGATGATAATGGTGCGCCAGGAAAGTCCCTAATCCTAAGCTTAACCTAAGATGAATATGAATTATGATGATTGCGATGGCCATATGATTTTCGGGGACCGTTTGGGCCTTAAAGTTTTCCTGACATTTGTCTTACAGGTGAGGAAAAACACCGATAAAAACCTCACCCAGAAAAACTGTCCCGACCGGAGATCGAACCCGGGTCCGCTGCGTGACAAGGCAGCACCCTACCCCGAGACCACAGCGGTGAACACAGAAGAAAATGTACAAGACAGGAATTTTTAGAATAAAATTACTTTAGGATGAAGGAAAACTATTGCAGTGTAGAAAATAAAAATCATAATAAAAATTAAATCACACACACACACACACACATATATATATATATATATATATATATATATACTTTTTAGACCACACAAGGAAATAGAGTACCTTACAGATGAAAGCCAGGGCCACCTCAAAAACAACATGAACATTTAAGATAAGATATGCTATTCACACATCCTAATTTGGGCGAATGTAACAGGTGATTATAGTGGCCAAATGATGTTTGGGGATTATTTTAGCCTTAAAGATTTTCGACATTTGTCTTACAGGTGAGGAAAAACCACAAAAAATATCAACCAATAAATATGTCATGATTGGGTATCAAACCCAGGCCTGCTGAGTCTGAGGAAGTGATATACGAATTCAAAGTGGTGGACGTACATAATTTTTATATTTATGAGAAAATAAAGTAACTCCAAGATACAACAGCTCAAAAGTGTCAAAGATAACTGAAGGCGTTGCTTTCACAAGCTGGAAGATGAGGAAGAGAGTACTAGGGGAGTGAAGAAGGATCTTCTGACTTTTCTCAGAAAATTATTTTATTTATAACAACAATAATTTCTTTACAGACTAAATATTAAAAATCAGTAAAATCTCAACCATTGTCTTGCTTGTAGTGAAAACTAAGTAAAAAATATTGTTTGAAGAGTAAAAGAAAAAAATAAAAAGACAACATTCTCCCTTTCTTACATTGGATCCTTGCAAATCACACACACATTTGCACATGAATACACACTTTTTTTTTATTTCTTAGTTTTTACCACTGTAAAACTGATTAGGGTCTTATATAAAATATTTGATCAAGACATACGAAATAAACACAACTGTCATAGGAATAATAATAATAATAATAATAATAATAATAATAATAATAATAATAATAATAGGACATGTGGCACATATGGGGGATGAAAGAGGTGCATGGAAGCTTCTGGTAGGAAAACCAGAGGGACAACGCCCAGTTGGTGGAACAAGAATGAGGTGGGAGAGTAACATTTTCAATGATTTGAGGTAAGTAGATTATACAGGCGATGATTAAAAAACATTAGCTCTGGATAGGGATGTATGGAGAACTTATGTCCGCGCGGCCATGAACCTACGGGTTCGATAGAGCCAGTGATTTATAATAATAATAATAATAATAATAATAATAAGGGGGCACGCCGTAGCGTGGTGGTTAAGGCAGTGCGCTACAAGTCGGAAGGTCGAGGGTTCAAGTCCCGGTGGGGTCAGGGTTTTTAAACTGACCAAAACCTTCTGGCGGCACTATGGCCCTGGGGTCGACTTAGCCTCTAACGGAAATGAGTACCAGACGCTTGTTCTGGGGTAAAGGCGGCCGTCACGCAGGGGTGACATCTAGTGCCGATTGTCTAGAAAAAGTGGGAGCCTTAACCTCCTACTACCCCAAGGGCTTTCCGAGGCCTGTAGTGGGATTACTTTACTTTACTTTTAATAATAATAATAATAATAATAATAATAAATAATAATAATAATAATAATAATAATAATAATAATAATAATAATAATAATAATAATAATAATAATATAAATTCCGGTTATAGCATATGTAGAAAACCCTAGTTAAAAACTAGCTATTTACGTTCATGAAGGAAATCTCTTGTCAACAAAAGATTCTGTTCCACGTGATCTTCATAATTATTCATAAATCTGATAATATATTGGAGCTGAATATGGTAAAAGAAGTCAAAGGTCTTACATTCATTGAATCCTCAATGCCACGGCTACTTACAGTTTTATCTATGTTTTCAATGACATTGCAAATCTGTCTCTTTTGTCAGTGGACTGGTTGCTATCTTAGATGTTCTAACGAGGACAACAAGAATTCTGAACAAGGTTTGCAAACAGTTATTATTATTATTATTATTACTTACTCACTGGCACTATCGAACCCGTAGGTTCATGGCCGCGCGGACATAATCTCTCCATACATCGCTATCCTGAGCTAATGCTTTCCAATCATTCCCTGTATAATCTACTTCCCTCAAATCATAGTTAATGTTATTCTCCCACCCCATTCTTGGTCTACCATCTGGGCGTTTTCCCTCTGGCTTTCCTACAAGAAGCTTCCATGCAAGTCTTTCATTCCCCATACGTGCAACATGTCCTGCCCATCGCAGTCTACGAGACTTAACTGTTCTTATTATATCTGGCTTCCTATAAAGAGCATGTAGTTCATTGTTATGTAGTCTTCTCCATTCACTTGTCTGTTCATCTCTCTTTGGTCCAAACATTTCCCTAAGTACATTATTCTCAAATACTTGTAATCTCCTTTCCTCTCTTAAAGTGAGAGTCCATGTTTATTATTATTATTATTATTATTATTATTATTATTATTATTATTATTATTATGGTTATTGTTGAATCTTCTAATAAAAACTGGAGAGAAATTTCATGAATATTAACTTTGTAATTCAAGAAAACTATAACAACATTACTATTAGATGCACTGCATATACAACTTTGAAATATAATACACATCTATTAAATTATTTAACTTTTCTACTTTAACAATTCTTAAATTCAAGAATTCTGTTTTGTTTCATTTCCAAGTAAAAAACTTACATATATATCCATCCATAGTAATTATGCCCGAGGGCAGGCCTTTCACTGCAATCATATCATTACATGCTATGTTTTGCAGCTTTACTAGGGAATTGTTGGTGTGGTAGCTTCCCGTAGCTTTCCACACCGGTGAAGGATGATGATGATGATGATGATGATAAGGATGATGATGATGATGATGATGGCCATATGATTTTGGGGACCGTTTGGGCTTTAAAGTTTTCCTGACATTTGTCTTACAGGTGAGGAAAAACCCCGATAAAAACCTCACCCAGGAAAACTGTCCCCACCGAGGATCGAACCCGGGCCCGCTGCGTGACAAGGCAGCACGCTACCTCGAGACCACAGCGGTGGACTATATCCATCCATAATAGTTCTGCCCGAAGGCAGGTCCTTCACTGCAATCATAGCATTTTCATGCTATGCTTGCAGCTTTACTAGGGAATTGTAGGTGTGGTAGCTTCCCGTTGCTTTCCACACCGGTGAAGGATGATGATGATAATGATAAGGATAAGGATGATGATGATGGCCATAAGATTTTGGGGACCGTTTGGGCCTTAAAGTTTTCCTGACATTTGTCTTACAGGTGAGGAAAAACCGCGATAAAAACCTCACCCAGAAAAACTGCCCCGACCGGGGATCGAACCCGGGCTCGCTGCGTGACAAGGCAGCACGTTACCTCGAGACCACAGCGGTGGACGTGGAATATATATAATACGGGGTGAATCATAAATATAGCTATACGTTTGATCGCGTTGTGTGATGAAAATATTACCACTACAGGAAATATGAAATTACCGTTGGAAAGGCAATTATTCAAATTACAATGGAATAAAACAAAAGAGTGTAGAACTTACGTCATTAGTCAAAATGGCGTTGAATATGCAACAGCAAATTACAATTGCTGCATAGGCAATAACGTATGCTAATGATCGTGAGGCCGCAAGACGGGCAAGACGTGAGTTTAACGTAGCATTGCAGCCGTCGACTGTGGGGAAGTGGAGAAAACGACTGCTGGAAACGGGAAATCAGAGCTATTCCTCTAAACATGTATCATAACGCAATGAATTATTTCCCAAAGCGTTGCCAATTATGCTTGGATGTAAACGGCGAACAGTTTGAAGCAATAAAGTGACTTGCTTAGTGTTGTTGTAAGTGATTTGTTTTGTTCTATTGTTGTAATTTGAAGGATTCCCTTTCCGATGATAACATCATATTTTCTTTAATAATAATAATATTTTCGTCACAAAATGCGATCAAACGTATAGCCATATTTCTGAATCACACTGTATATAGTCATTGTAATCAAAGTGTGTGGAGATACACTCACTAGTATTTTTTTAACCCTTAAGTTGACAATGTATCCTATGGGTTAAATCAATTGGTTTAATTTATTATTAATTTTTAGTAAAACAGAAGATGAACGAGTAGAAATTACTTAAATGTGTGTTTAATTATACAATATACCTAATAATAACATATGCATGATTTAATTTTTACTCTGGTCTGCCAGAGTTAAGTAACTTACACCAAAAATTAATGTTTTGCCAATTTAAGGATTAATCTTAAATATTTGGAAAATGCCTAATACAATGTACTCTTTTGTATAAAAAAAGTTCCCATTTCTATTCTAAGAACATTAGAAGAATTTAATACACAAGTGATCTTCTTGGTGATAAAATATTAAAATATATATACAGTCAATATGCCCATTTCACCAATTAATGTTTTAAAATGGTCAACAAGTTTCTACAGCCAAGCTGTCATTCTCAAGACTAGATATTGACTGAAGACAAAATTGATAATAAATAAATTATCAATTTTGTCTTCAGTCAATAAATAAATTATCAATTTTGTCTTCAGTCAATATCTGGTCTTGAGAATGACAGCTTGGCTGTAGAAACTTGTTGACCATTTTAAAACATTAATTGGTGAAATGGGCATATTGACTCTCTATGGTAGCTTTTTAGTAATTTTTAGATAGGGACAGAGGGAATCTCGTTAATCCATTCATGCGCGTCACTAATTAGATGACGAGGCATTTGGCTACCTTAAGAGAGTTAAATAAATAAATTATCAATTTTGTCTTCAGTCAATATCTGGTCTTGAGAATGACAGCTTGGCTGTAGAAACTTGTTGACCATTTTAAAACATTAATTGGTGAAATGGGCATATTGACTGTATATATATTTTAACATTAGAAGAAGTTTACTGAATTATACTACATATTTTAAAGACAAACTTAAGAATTCTCTTTCTAATTTTGCAATTGAAAAGCATATTGAAATGTTTATTTTTTTTAAGTTTCAAGTTTACAGAAAGCAAAATACAGGCATCAAAATTAGTTATTCCAGATTTTAGTATGATGGAAGTTGAAATTACTACAAGAAAAGTAAAGAAACACAAGTCTCCTGGCATAGATCAAATCTCAGTTCAGAATGAAAATTGTAGAACGGAAAACATAAGCTCATTCTTTTAATCTGGAATATGTAGAAAGGCTACAAGAATAGGAAGAATACACGTTGTTCCAATTCACAAAAGAGACAAAACCAATTGTAAGAACTATTGTAAAATTTATCATTTATTACACCATCAAATTCTATTTGACAATCTCTTAGTGGGATTAAACTCTATATGCACATGAAATTATAGATTACTGATGTGACTTTAGACCAAACTGATCAACAATCGAACAGATATTCAGAATCTGATGAATTTTTAAAAGAAATGGGAGTACAGTCAGTCACTTCAGGAATAATTCATTTATAGATCCCAGGCAAAATTATAACTCCATTAAGAGAGATGCTCTTGTCCACCGTTGTGGTCTCGAGGTAGCGTGCAGCAGGCCGTGCAATCAATCAGTGATAAAATGGCGGCAAGTCTGAATTTATTGTTTTATATTGTTTCAAATAAAGTTCAGTTCATTTAAAATGTAGTGATTTGTTTCGTATAATGTATATTAACATCTTTTGGATATATTTTTGCTTCGTTTAGCCAGGAACCAATCGAAGGGACTATTATTATGCTTTCAAGTCTTATACGAGAATTCCCCTCAAACGCTGGAGGGAAAATTTTCTATAGGATCGTAACAGGCCTTGGCCTAATACTTGGAAGGAAGAAGAAGAAGAAGAAGAAGAAGGATATATTTTTGTATATACATTGTACATAGTATACATAAAGGGCAGTGGTTTTACTTCCCACACGAGGTAGGTAATATGTAATATTACAGTATAGTTACTTAGTTATTTATAGGTTGGCAACTCCGAAATTTTGAAAATTGAACTTTCAATCATGGTCGCCATTGCTGTAAGTATGATAGAACGCACTATCGTGCAAAAACAAAATATATGAAACTGTGCTAGTGATTAAAATGTATCAGATTATGATGGATAACTAAAGGCAACAATTCTTAGGAGAAGAAAAAAAAAAAAAACACACACACAGATATCTATGGTCACTGATAACATTAAAATCATACACATGAAGAAATTAAATATCAACTTTTAAAGCAAGAAAATTGATGTTATTAGAACAACTCCATTCAATGTCTCCTACTTTCTAGATTTTCTCTAAGAATATAAAGATATTAAAATAGACATAATATTGGATGTGTACTGTACGGAATGTCCGTCGCCGTGGTGTAATCGGTAGAGTCCCTACCTTCCAATCCAGCGACCCGGGTTCGATTCCTGGCGGATTAGGAGATTTTAAATCTCCACCTTGTGTCTGGGTGTGTGTCCTGTCATGTGTTAGTATGTGTGAATAAGATAAAAGGTTTAACAAAAGTAAAACAAAAATGAAGAACGGTGTAAGCAAATGAAAACGAGAAAGAAAGAAAATAAGAGGACATGAAGTGGTTGGATATTTTTTGTCCGTCGCCGTGGCGTAGTGGGTAGAGTCCCTACCTTCCACTCCGGCGACCCGGGTTCGATTCCTGGCGGGGTAGGGGATTTTAAATCTCCACATTGGGTCTGGGTGTGTGTCCTGTCTTGTGTTTGTATGTGTGAATAAGATTAAAAAAAAAAGGAAGAACAGCGTAAACGAAAGAAAACGAGAAAGGGGGGGGGGTACATTAAGGGAAAGGAACAAGCTAAAAGTATTCTGAAATGGGAGTCTAAAATGAATATTCAGTTCCCTAAGGATGAAAATGGAGGAAGCTTCATAAAGAGTAACCCCATAATTCATACCATTGTCAGGGTTATTAAGACAATGCAATATCTCAAATCCACTCCATCAAACTCTTATCCACCGAACATGTGTTTAGGCTTCTGACATCTCTAAATGGTAAAATTGTGTATCAGACTTTCTAAAAGTTATATTTTCATAATCAACTGTAAATAAATAAATAAATAAATAAATAAATAAATAACCAAATTACTAATTCCTTGTAAATGTCTAATTCCTACAGAACTATATTCATTTTTATGGAATAAATTAAGTGGATGAAAGTAAATGCAATATATAAATTAATTAAATATATAAGTAAATAAAGTATAGAAATAGAATTAAAAATAAATAAAATAAGTAAATTAAATAATAAAGTTTAATGGGAAATATAAATACATATTTGTCCACCGCTGTGGTCTCGAGGTAGCGTGCTGCCTTGTCACGCAGCGGGCCCGGGTTCGATCCCCGGTCGGGGCAGTTTATCTGGGTGAGGTTTTTATCGGGGTTCTTCCTCACCTGTAAGACAAATGTCAGGAAAACTTTAAGGCCCAAACGGTCCCCGAAATCATATGGCCATCATCCTTATCATTATCATCATCACCATCAACCTTCACCGGTGTGGAAAGCAACGGGAAGCTACCACACCTACACAATTCCCTAGTAAAGCTGCAAGCATAGCATGAAAGTGCTATTTTTGCGGTGAAGGACCTGCCTTCGGGCAGAATTACTATGGATGGAAATTAAGTAGATGAAAGTAAATGCAATATATAAATTAATTAAATATATAAGTAAATAAACAAAGTACAGAAATAGAATTAAAAATAAATAGAATAAGTAAATTAAATAATAAAGTTTAATGGGAAATATAAATACATATTTGGGATTTCCACACTTGTTTTCTAACGCTGCTGATACATTAAAAGAGAGGAAGAGTTATCACTGTTTACACACATCATTTACACAGACTAAAAGAAATGTCCTTCAGCAATCTTGTTTACAAACACACAGGTAAGCTAAACAACAAACTGGTTTTTGTAGGTTCATTCTTACCTGATACAGTCTTATTATATGTGGGTGACGAAGCTTTGTCATTATTTGAATCTCGCGGAATATTTTTTTTAAATTCTCTTCGTCTAGTTTCGTTTTATCTATTATCTTTATTGCAACCTGAAAAAAGAAAGAAAATCATTTAAAATTCATGCAACTAACTGATTACCTAACATGCATATAAATACATTAATTACCTCTTGAATGTTGCACAATCTATGTAACACAGCATCTCTGTCAAAACAACGTAGGCCTACAATTATAAAAGTCCAAGCAGGAAGTGCGTAAGCTAAGCGAATATTTCAGCAACTCGACTTCATGGTCCGACTTTGATATTAATCTTTCATATGTTAAAATTGAAGATATTAATGATAATGACAAAATAAATAAATTTAATCTAATGTGTGGCACTATTAAAAGAACCCTTAAAAACACAAGAAAAGAAACAAAAATTAAATTTTATAAAGAGTAATGGCTGTTCTAGTATTGATGTAAGGATCAGAATGTTGGACGATCACTAAAAGACAAGAACAAAGATTGGAAGCATCTGAGATGCGATTTTTAAGAAATATAGCAGGATATGCTCTGCTGGATAAGAAAGGAAATGAAGATATAAGAAAGGAACTAAATATTTTTCAAACTTACAGACCGAATAATTAAATATAGGAACGACTGGAAAGAACATATATATAGAATGCCAGAAGGAAGATTTCCAAAATTATTGCTAAATTATAAACCGCGCGGAAGGAGAAATATTGGTCGCCCACACAGAAGATGGTCTGAACAATTTTAACAATTCTAGCTTTCATGAAACTGGAACGAGCCAACAGGCTTAATCCCTGGAAGATGATGATGATGATCTTTCTTTTGTTGTGGGAAAACAAACATGGCGGCAACTAGAGCGAGTTTTAAATTACGACTTTCATGTAAACATCCGCTCCTAATGATCGGATTTCGCTGATTTTCAGAGAATACCTTTCTCGCCTTATCTAACTAACTCACTGATTCTATCGAACCCGTAGGTTCATGGCCGCGCGGACATAAGCTCTCCATATCCTGAGCTAATGTTTTCCAATCATCCCCTGTATAATCTACTTCCCTCAATTAATGGATAATTTTATTCTCCCACCTCATTCTTGGTCTACCAACTGGGCGTCCTGGTTTTCCTAAAAGAAGTTTCCATTCACCTCTTTCATCCCCCATTCGTGCCACATGTTCTGCCCATCGCAGTCTACGAGACTAAACTGTTCTTGTTATATCTGGCTTCTCGTCAGTCTTATCTAAATGGTATAATCGAATTTCGTTGCGACGAATTGAAAATACGGCTGCTAGAACGATTTTTAATTGTCTGTTCCAGGTGAACTCCTCACTCCGACCGATTTTTCTGATTAACGAACTCGGCCTTACTTTTTCTAATTGATTCCTAAATTGTCCCGCGCCGTAGCCGAATGGTTAAGGTAAGAGCCTTGGCGCAGAGCTACGGGACTTGCGCTGGTTCGGGTCTCTATGGGGGAAGACATTTTCTCAAGGTATTTCGGCCAGTATGGGACCGGTGCCCACCCAGCATCGTGAGGCAATTGGGTAGCTACAATAAGTAGCGGCACCTGGTTGAGGAACCAGCTATAACGGCTGGGAGACTCGACATGCTAACAACATGTCACCCCTACACTGGCTGTTGATCATCTACCTCTGTGATTGACACATGTGGATGTGAAGGGCCAGCAGCCGGCTGGTAAAAGGGCAACCGCTGAAAAAGTGGAAAGACCCTCAATCGGAAATTCCTAAATTACGAGTTTGGTTCCAAAAAAAAAAAAAATTGCGCCCGCATGAGAATTTAAATATGTGGCGTATGTTTAACCCGTACATCTACACGCGTGCCATGTGTGCTTCCTCGCGGAGTTACTTAACCAAGCTAATTTAGTTAGGTTACGCTTATTTACTTACAAATGTCAGCGAGTAACAAGTGACTAGCTCGTTGTCTCACGTAGAAATCAAACTAAGGCATTAAATGCACGGGAATGACCAAATAAATACTCTCAGGGACTTCCCGGAGTACTTATTCCTGGGATTTTTCCATCCTAAAAAAATCCGCGAAATTCGATCATTAAGAATAGAAATTTATCCGAAACCCGTAATTAAAAAATGACTTTAGCGGTCGCCATGTTTGTTGTCTCTCAATGTAGCTAGATACAAAAGATTAATTAAACAAGTATACATTTAGTAAACCAGCAAAATTAGATCATAAATCCGATTTGATGAGAAATTCGGTTAGTTCAAGCAGTTCCTTTTTAAATTTTTTTGCGATTATTATTATTATTATTATTATTATTATTATTATTATTATTATTATTATTATTATTATTATTATTAGTAGTAGTAGTAGTAGTAGTAGTAGTAGTAGTAGTAATAATAATAATGCTTTATTTTAGCTGGCAGAGTTAAGGCCATAAGGCCTTCTATTCTACTCAACCAGCGAATAGTAGAATTATACAAAAGTTACATACATATTACTATTTTAATATAGTATTAAAATACAGATCGGCCGCGGTGGACTAGTGGTTATGCTCCTTGCCTGTGGTCCCGAGGGTCGCGGGTTCAAACCCGGCCGGGGTCGATGGATTTTTAGGACGGAAAAATCCAAGGAGCAAGTCCTCCGGGAGGGACTTTAAGCTGTGGGTCCCGAGTCTGAAGATTTTCAGGCTCGTAAAAAATCCTTAAGCCTGAATGAAAAGGCCTCTAAGCAAAATTTACCGAATTTTTCCGTCCTAGTACTATCTTGGTTTCCTAGATGTCAGTATGAGGCGGAAAACTGACCATGGGCCACTCAAAATGACATCTATACGAAAACAAGTGTAACTAAATTAATATGGTTCAAATTCTTCCCTGTAGGGAGAGAGCGCCTAAATCTCTGTATAGGGAAAACATGGGCTTAGAATAGAATAGATTAGATTAAAACACAGACTAAACAAAATACAATGATGATGTGATCTAATACTAGCTAATACTAAGAAAAACATAGAATATAATAAAATTAGAATGATATTATTATTATCATAATTATTTTTAATTAATTTTCTTAAAGTTACTTTAAAAATAGTTCTCGTTGTAATAGATGAGTGTTGTTGAAACATATATCAACGCAGTGCCCCTTCAAGAGCGCTAAACTAAAGGCTATCCGCTCTTAAAGTGATGCTCATCAAAACAAAACCATGTGACCTACTCTCTTTTCATTGGTTATGGACAACGATATACGATGTGGAAGCAGTAAGTATGCAAAAAGCAATTCCCTTCATTAAAATAAACCTGTTATTCTTCCTGAATCAAAATAATATTCAAAAGATAGAAAATATTCTAAAATATACCAAATCAATAATTACATATTATAATAGTTTATTACATATGGATGATGCGTTTGGCTCATGCTTCAGTCGATTCTCACGCAACAAAATGGTTGAAAGCATCGAGTCTTCTGTTGCTGTGTCTCCATCTAAATTTTTAAGACACAAGTCTGGCAAACCTTTGACTAGTGGTCAAAAAAACAGTTACTTTAAATGTATTTCACAATTTCAGTGAAAAATCTCACCCGCTTTCTTTTAATCTATCGCATTCACTGCAGCCACTGATTCTCCGGCCTTGACGTTTTCACGACAGTGTTGCCGATATGGATATTCAGTGGCCGCTTTATGTATGCGGTTAACAGACATACAGCTGACAACATCTCAGCAATTTCAAAACTTACTGCGTCAAGAGCAGTGATTGATTGTGGCAGACATCTACTCCCAATACAACCATATCCTTATTAGCAGTAGAGGGCGAATTCACTCTTTATCCGTCGCATAACCTAAAATTCAGAGCCGGAGATATGGCGGCTCGGGTTTACATATAGCTCGGGACCCAGCTCCGTGTGTCTGAAAGGAATTTGCTGCCTCAGCTGTTAGTACTATGCGAAGCAGAGAAGTGTATCTCCTCCACTCCCCACACTTCCCCCGCAACACACACAGAGCTTGGACCCGAGCTGTACTTCACACGTGCTCCCTGTCAATGTGACAGGAATATCGGAAAGATACAATTGGCGTTTATGTTAGGATCACTCTAAGAGTGGATAAGGTATATAGGCCTATTAGCGAATATATTCGTAATATAGTTTTGGGCAACAAATATTCCCGAATACGAACGTTCTTAACGGAAGCAAAATTGAATGAAACTGCACCCAACCTAGAGCGTTCGGGTAAACATCATTAGCTAAACTAAGGTACAGTATTATTGACTCGCTAATCGCGTTGACGGTCAACATTAAAGAATGTCGCCGCCCGATTGACGGTCAATCGTTTCAATTAGCGGTTTCTTTTTCAGGTGAACTTTTAACAGTACCACAGACATTATTAGCAGAGAAAAAAGTAAGCCGCCCGTCAATGCTATCATTGAGGCAACTATAAAGTCATTAATCAATTTCTGTTCACTGACATTTTACCTGCTGACGCTCGACTTGATCCCATGATACGGCATCCATAAAAAATCCATATAAATTAAAATAAAAACACAATGTTATGATTTAAAATTTGTACACATGGGATGTGTGTGTGTGTGTTGTCGAATTCAATCAAATTTGAATTAGTCAATTTATGAGATGAAAGTGAATTTTAAAATAATGTTAAAACTTGTTTGAGAGCCTCCTTTTTACATTCGTAGTGTTTTGTAAATCACGCAAGTTTATAACGGTTTGCTTTGAGTTAATGATTTAAATGTAAAATCATTTGTATGAATATTATTTATTTGTTATATAAGTTTTTTGTTTTTGTTTTTGTCCAATGCCACCAGGTAGTCTTACAACATACCTAGCATTCTCTCCTGGCACTGTAAGAATTTTAATAGATTAATTAAATTATAAGGTCTTTTTTTTTTGTCTTTTAAACACTTTTTAGGTCATAGCAATGATACAATCTTATGATTTACACTGACTGTACAACCCACTTCAGAAGTTTGGGCGCATGAAGGCAGAATTACATTTACCCCGATAAATATGATGGATAATAAATGACAATGAAGCACCAGCAGAATCGTAAAACCTAAACTTAATCTAAATTCCCGACCATGGATGACTCCACGAATAATTACACTGGTCAACATGATTTTTGTCTCATGAGTACCAATAATTGTACTTAATGCAGTTTTTTATCGTGTTTTCAAATATTTATTCGGAATTTCTCCATCACCCACAGTTATTTTATTTCAATTTCAATTGATGGATTTAAACAATTATTTTTAATAAACTTTTTTCGTCAATTTGTCCATTGTAAAATAAAACCAAATGAGCTAACTCAGGAGATTTCAGTTATGGAAAAGAGATATCAAGGCAAATGGAATCCAAATATTCTGGCCGATTATTGTTGGACCATCAAGAGGGATGCTCCACAGGCGAAATATAGCAGAAAATAATCATTTCTTACTTTCTAAGTGAGTCTGAATGTTCGAATATTGTGTAGTTACGAATGTAGAAAATATTAAAGTGTTTGAAATTATAAATTACTGTCTCTCGGAAACCTTGCGTGATGGAAAAAACCGGTATCATATTTGAATTCAGGAGAAAAAAATACTATCAGAATCACATATTTTTCTTTCTGAGAAAAAAAAAGTTTCTTTTTTTGTTGCTCAGTGTTATCTTTAAGAAAAAATTCCTGTAGTCTGAGGGAATCGAACCCTGGAGCCATGACCTACAGTAAGGAACTCTGACCATAAGACCACGAAGCTCATCAGTTTTCTCATATATAAATTGTTATTTAGAGAGGTAAAATAATAATCTGCGATCTATTACTGATGTTATTGATTCGATTTCTTTATATAAGAAAATATGGAAACTGTGACATGAACAAAATGACCCTTCTTTGACATGTAGTTCACATTTTATTAAAATAACATTTATAGAATTGATGTATGTTAAAAGGTGTTCATCAATAAAGTTATTGTGTAACTATTATTGATCGATTTTAGGTTTTATGACTATTTTTTTCCTGAAAGAAAAAATAAAAAACAATTATATGGGTACACATTACATGAAAAGTTAAAGTTTTTAATTCGGTTTAAAATGTATAATTTTACCCATTAATATCTATATTGTCCACTGCTGTGGTATCGAGGTAGCGTGATGCCTTGTCTCACAGCAGGCCCGGGTTGGATTCCCGGTCGGGACAGACTCCTGGGTGAGGTTTTTTTCGGGGTTTTTCCTCACCTGTAAGACAAATGTCAGGAAGCTTAGGGCCCAACGGTCCCCAAAAATCATCCGGCTATCATCATCATCTTTCGCCGGTGTGGAAAGCAATGGGAAGCTACCACACCAATAATTCCCTACTAATGCTGCAAAGCATAGCATGAAAATGATATGATTGCAGTGAAAGACCTGCCCTCGGGCAGAATTACTATGGATGGATGGATGAATATCTATGTTGTGTTTTTGAGCCTAAATTAGTACCGGTGCCTATTTTGGGCTTTTAATCTCAAAATCGCCTCTTTTTCAAAATTAAATTCATAATTAGTCCGAATTTAGCTTTGCCGGGTCTCCAGGCATTTCTGGAGATGTTCAGAACTTTTATAACTTCTCGTAAAATGTGAAATTAGGATTTAATCTGCGAATTTTATCTATTTATGAAATTATTTTAAAGTATCTGACATATACTAATGCAGATACTGTATTTGGAAACGATAATATTTAAGATTAATAGTTTTTAATAGCTTTTAATGTCTTCTCTCTCTCACTCTTTGCCTTAGTTTAGTCTCTCCCTTGTTAGATACTTTTTTATGCCCTACACTATCTGAACCTTACAGGGGAAAATCTGTCGGGAAAGGATTTGAAACTCTGAATTACACACTTGTTTACCACACGAAGACATGGATGATGCATTATACGAGTATTATTGTCTTCCAAACTATAAAATATTTAACACATAGAAATGAAGACATCTGCAGACAAGTTTATGATCAATAAATATATTTGCTAGAGATGACTTTAATTATTAATTTTATACAGAATACATTCATTTACCGTTAATGACAGTGCACTGTGTATTTTTAAAAGCCTAAAATAGTATTTTAGAACCGATTTTAGGTGCTTAAATATACTTTCTAGAGGTTAAAAATCGGATATCTAGTTATTTAATTTTATTACAAATGCATCCTGGTTCATAAAGTTGCCTTGTGATCTCAAATTAAAAAAAAGATGATCTACCACTGACTATTTAACTCATGCCCCAAATGGGAGTCAATGACCAATCACGTTACAATGATTTTTTATTTACAACCAATCACAGCCGTGTTTCGCCTAGAATTTACCAACTAAAGTTTATCATAATAAAGAAAGCACCTCCTTTTTTAACATTCTGAATAGATCATAGCATTATTTTGCAGTGACTGACTCTCTAAGAAATATGGCTACTTGATTGTATATATAGTGCATGAATGTCAACACATAGCGTATGCGGGAGTTAATATAAAAACATTTGTAGCAATTGATTATACCACCAAAAAAAGAAACCACTGTTTGCACTTTCTTAAAAGTATTTTTTCCCAGAAAAATATAATTGTCATATTTACATCATAGGACATCAGAAATGAATTAATATACAGTTTGATGTGTTTCATTTTTTCTCCACTAGAGTGCATTCTTGCAATATTGCGTTCCTTTGGCAATAAATAATATGACCTGGTTGCAGTGATGAACAAAAGAAGCAAATGAAGCGTACCAATCGTTTCTCATTTGTTTTCAAACATCGCCGTTTACATTAAATATATAAATATTTTAAAATAACTATATTTAAATAATGATTTGTGAGTAAACAGCTTAATTTTATTCGTTAAAAATTCTAACAAATGCCACTCTTGATTTCCAAATTCTCTAGATAAATTGGAAATCACTCGTGGCATTACTTATGATAATGGATAAGTCTACAAAAATAATGCCATTTCCATACCGCCACCGAATTATACATCTAATGAATAATTTCTTGTCAACATTTTTTTAAAATGTTTTTTTAAACAATTTAATTTAGGTCTTGTTTGTATCACTTTTACTGTATCTGTAATTGTAATTGGATAGTTCTATTTTTCTTGTTTTTCTCTCGTTTACACTGCTTTTCATTCTTGTTTTACTTTTTTAAACTTTTTTCCTTATTCACACATATAAACACAAGGACACGACACACACCCAGTCCCAGGGTGGAGATTTAAAATCTCTTACCCCGCCGGGAATCGAACCGGGGTCGCTGGAGTGGAAGGTGGGGACTCTACCGACTATGTCGCAGCGACGGACACATTAAACCATTCATTTTTAAAAACAAACGTTTATTATCCAACATAGATTGATTAGTACAGATTGTACCTAATATCTTCAGTACTAGCGTTAACTTCAAGAAACATTACGTATTTCTGTCTTTATTCATTCCAATATTATTTGTGATAAAAATATACGATAAATGTTTTAATTTAAAATAAATAGATCTCGATATTGAATTAATTTGTTATCCGAGGTTAATTTTTATATTATCATCATCATCTGCCTTTCAAGTATTAGGCCCAGTGGCCTGTTACGGTCTCCCGCCATCTCCGAAAAGATCGACCCACAGATCTTCTGCCTCGAGGAAAGTAGTGAAGAATTTGTTTTGGTATTCTGTGACGATCCATGCGCTGAATATTGGCTAGCCAATTGTTTCTATAATCTTGGAGGTATTCAGATAATTTTTGTATTAAGCAAAAATCAAATAGTGTAGGCCTATTCAATTATTATATACAGCTTTCCTCATTAGAGGATTGCCTCAAGGACAAAGTGATACAGACAATTAATTTTTTGAATTTATGAAATACATTTTGTAAATACATTAAATATTCAAATTGTAGGCCTAATTGAAGTATACATACTACAAAGTAAAAATTTTGTAAAAATGGTTTCTTAAAATTGAAATTGATCCTATAATGGCAGCGATGGCAATTTTAGAAAGATAAACCCTGTCCAAATCTAAGGAATTCCAAAATTTGGCTAAGAATCCTGGTATAACCTCTTACCCCGATCAGGTCTGAGGTGATTAACCTTTTTTTTATTTTTCTCCCTTATGTTTTCATATGACCATTCGAGATTTACAACTGGACGGCGTTATTCATCAATCGGCTAAGCGCCATTATGTAAGTTTCGAGAAAAAATACGTTTAAAGTATAAGTCAATCTTCACTATATCCTATTGTAGCGCCAAACTAACAATACTGGATATTGCAAGTTATTTTCCTTGTTTGTCAGTAATGCATCAACAATCTAAAGAGCGGGGACACTTGGCGCTTAGCTGCATGATGCAAAATTCAGATTAGTATTTAAGAAGATCTGGTTTTATAGCCGTTTGTTGCAAAACATAGAATCTCTGATAGGACTGATGGCGTTTTCATTTTTCTTTAATAATAAGGCCACATTACAATATTTGGCGCTAAAATTGTGCGTACAATTACTTCATGAGTCAGTGCAACAAATGACATCAAAATCTCAATTTCTAAAAAAAAATGGCGCTTAGCCATATGTATGCAATGAAAAGAAAAATACCTGAACCGGGATTTGAACCCGGGGCACAGACACACACAAACGACAGAAGAAAAATTATCCTATACTACAATAAATACAATAATAAATTAATAACTGGGTGAAGTCAAAACAATCAACGACAATGAACAGAATGAAGTTACAGACACAAATATATCGTATTTAACAAATCACTGAGGAAATAGAGAAACAATTAAAACATGTATACTCAAATACTCAAATAAGTAAAACAAAAGTAAAGGCATTTTGTGGAAGAAATACTCTGCGTGCAAAAATAGTAATTACAGACGAAATTATTGAACAAGTATCCCACTTTAAATATTTAGGATGTGACATCAGCTATGGGTATGATAAACACATCAGTTTCAAGATATTTGTGGTACAATAAATAGAACATTAAATAATAAAGCCCATAAATAAACAAAATTAAAATTTTATAAAACAATGGCTGTCCCTGTCCTTTTGTATGGGAGTGAATCTTGGATTACCACTACCAAACAAGAAAGTAAAATCCAAGCAGCCGAGATGAAATTTTTAAGAAGAGTAAAAGGCTGCACTAGAATGGACCAGATAAGAAACGAGGATATCCGTGAAGAACTGCAGATCTACTCCATAAAAGAAAAGATATTTAACAACAAGATACAGTGGAAAGAACATGTAGAAAGAATGGAAGAAAGAAGATTACCAAATAAAATCCTCCATTATTTTCCAAGAGGAAGAAGAGATGTCGGACGTCCTCGGAAGAGATGGTCTTAGATCTATTAGTGAAGACGGAACAGGCAACTCTTGCCTAAACCAGGAAGTGAAGAAGAAGAAGATACTCAAATAAAAAGAATGATAGAAGATTGATTTCCAAGTAAAATGCTAGAATGGGTGCCACCTAGTAGAAGAAGAAGAAGACGGCTAAAAGTGAGAACCGCTAAACAAATAAATATAAGCAAGGGAATGCGAATATAAGAACACGCAAAACAAAATACATTGGTTAAAAATTAACAATAAATCATAGGCTACAATTTAATAATAATAATAATAATAATAATAATAATAATAATAATAATAATGACAACAATAATAATAACTCACTAACTCACTGGCACTATCGAACCCGTAGGTTCATGGTCGCGCGGGCATAAGCTCCCCATATATCCCTATCCTGACCTAATGTTTTCCAATCATCCCCTGTACAATCTACTTCCCTCAAATCATAGTTAATGTTATTCTCCCACCTTATTCTTGGTCTACCAACTGGGCGTTTTCCCTCTGGTTTTCCTACAAGAATCTTTCACGCAGATCTTTTTTCCCCATTCGTGCCACATGTCCTGCCCATGGTAGTCTACGAGACTTAACTGTTCTCATTACATCTGGCTTCCTATAAAGACCATGTAATTCACTGTTATGCATTCTTCACCATTCACCTGTCTGCTCATCTCTCTTTGGTCCAAAAATTTTCCTAAGAACTTTATTCTCAAATACTCGTAATCTCCTTTCATGCCTTAAAGTAAGAGTCCATGTTTCGCATCCATATAATATAACTTTTATATATTTTCAGTTTAACGTTTTTTTGAAAGGAGTTGGGGAGTCAAGAATCTCTGTAATGCATAATAACATGCATTTCCAGAACTGAGCCTGTGGACAATAATAATAATAATAATAATAATAATAATAATAATAATAATAATAATAATAATAATAATAATAATAATAATAATAATAATAATAATAACAACAACAACAACAATAATAATAATAATAATAATAATAATAATAATAATAATAATACACAAGATGGAATTCGGACCACGTTGCTAATGCCTTCTAACCATCCTTGGTAACTTTTACTTAAACTGCTTCAAAGAGAGAGGGAAGCTACTGAAGGTTGTTGCGGGCGAATTTATTCCATTCATCTGTAGTTCTATCTATAAAATGTATTTTTTCTATATGGCGTTCATTATTTCCTAGTTCTAATTTGAAATTATGATCGTTCCTACAGCGGTACTTGGGTTTTCCAACCTAAAACAAAGTTTTAAAATACTTTTATGCATTTCTGAAACTACATTTGGTGGATCTGACGCCGCATTAAAATAAGTGATTATATTATTTTCGTTTACGTGTGTATATGTGTAATTAGTGTGTGAGTGTGCGCATAACTAAATAAATCAACAAAGCAACAGATATAAAATGATAAATATTCATTCTGCCACAAACAAATATTTTTCTATCTTTCACAAACACCATGAGCTTGACGTCACCATACACTACATTAATCTATGATAAGCAATTCAAAGAAATAACTCATCACGAGGTTCGAAGCTATGGACATTCAATTTGCGTGACAAGTAAAATAAAGCCTACCCACACACTATACAAGTTGCCCTTAGTGTGGTAATGATCCCAAACTAACGTCACGTATTTTGAAATTCCATTTTAAAGTGTTAATAGAACACGCTACCTTTTACAACTCGCGTCATAGGTGAGATGTGCGCGATTTCTTTTCGGATCGAAACTCTTTGGAGCTTATTCCAATGACGTCAGGCATACGTATTTCTGACGTCAGAGGGGGAACTCCCTATCATGAACGGGAGCGTAGGGAGACAGGCACCGCACGAAATCCAATAGCGGGGAATCTTGAATTTATAAAACCTATTTTATAAACTAAATTTATAATTAAAATTACGTGATAACAGTATAATTCATTGTCTTCTAGCACGCACAGATAAAAATTCCGTTTGGTTTACATTGCGTTCATTGTAAACCAAATTACATGAAGTTCAGGCTGTATTTCCGGAAAAACGCGAAACTTGCCACGATATAATTCAGTATGGAAATGTTTTAGCATTAGATAGAATACGGGGCTAAATACAAACTTTTCTTATAATTCCTAACACAATAGCGTATTTCTTCAAAGAATCAATTGATCCAGGATGAATGGGTTCGATGTCCAGTGGATAAAAAACATTTCCACACATATTCTGCTATATTACTACACTTGTCTGAAGAAAAATAAATAACTAAATAACTAAAACAACACGCTTTATTAGAAAACCGAACTAAAAAATGGAAAATAATTTTAATTTCCAACACGCTTGGGATAAAATTAAAGTGGTAAAAAAATCATCTCCAACACATATAGAATAAAACTAGAGTTATCTACAAAAAAAAAATTACCATCAAAAGCATGGAGTTCTCTATATTAATTAATATATTTGATAATAAACAGATATTGGTAAAAGTAAAGTCTCAAAGAAGAAAATTTAAAAACCTTAAAAAGCACCCCACGCTTTTGATGGTAATTTTTTTTTTGTAGATAACTCTAGTTTTATTCTAGATGTGTTGGAGATTATTTTTTTGTTGATCACTTTAATTTTATCCCAAGCGTGTTGGAAATTAAAATCATTTTTCATTTTTTAGTTCGGTTTTCAAATAAAGCGTGTTTAGTTCTTTTAAACTATTATTTATTTATTTATTTATTTTTTAGTTTGGTTTTCTAATAAAGCGTGTTGTTTTAGTTTTTCAACTATTATTTATTTCTTAATTTTTAGTTGTAATTGATTGTCATAAACCGGAATCCCATGAAAATTTAATTGCTTAATATTCTTCTAAAAAAATCATCCGGGCCGGATTTGAACCAGCGACCTATGGATTACTGAAATTATATATCACTACAGTCCACCGCTCTACCAACTGAGCTCTTACAACGATTGACTAAAAAGTCGATAAGTCCGCAACCTATTATACCGGTTTTTTTAAGTTCTGATGATTCTGGCCAGGATTTTTGTAAACAATTATGAAATTATTGTATTGCCATTGGTCCTTTACAAATATACAAAGTTTCAAGCCGATCCAATGTTTTTAATTGGGTGAAAATCGTGTTGAAAGATTCCATTACATAGATGGACAGATACAGGTCAAGCTAATATAAAGCGTGTGATAAGAGGAAAAATACCAAAATAAATGTAATTTTCACGTTTCTGAAAAAAAAAAGCAATAAGCAATATAAATAGAACATATCCGTGGCACGATTTCGAAGAAAGGGAGTAAATAATTCATATTAGTGTAATATTCATAACATAAATAAATAGGTACTTTGCTTACGGGAATTCAAGGAAGGATAAACGCTATGCTCAGATTTCTCATAACATTAATATCTAATATTTTTAGGGTATATTTTGATTTTTAATTTTATCTATAAATTCAAAATACAAAAATTATTTATTTTTTTAATGCCCCCAGTTTTTGTCATTTTTTTTAGACATTTCTGGTTTCTCTCCTGGCAATGGCGTAATTGTAAACCACTTCTGCGGTTGGGGCGCCTGGAAGGCGGGGTTACGTTCCCCGATGATATGATGGGTGATGATGATGATAATGATGCACCAGGAGAGTCCCTAATCCTACGCTTAATCTACGATGAATATGAATGATGATATATTGCGATGGCCATATGAGGGTCTTAAAGTTTCCCTGACATTTGTCTTACGGGTGAGAAAAAAACCCGATAAAAACCTCACCCAGAAAAACTGTCCCGACCGGGGATCGAACCCGGGTCCGCTGCATGACAAGGCAGCACGCTACCTCGAGACCACAGTGGTGGACTCAAAAATTAATTTTATTATTATACATATCATTGTTTCAGTATTAGCATATTGTTTAATATTATAATCTACATTGCGAGTTACATTTTTTAAGTTTTCAGTAATAATTTAAATTCAGTTTTGGACGAATTCGTTTTTATTTTCCTGGGAAAAAATTGTAAAAAGAATTGTCTTGCCTTTACGTCAAAGACATACACAAGAATTCATATTAAAATCATTATGGTATAAATCAGGTTTACAGAAACACTGGTGTAAATTTTTATTTTTTTATTTAGGAATATTCCACAATACAGTGTTTCTCCTTCAATCCAAAGTGATTTTTCGCCAGAGGTTCCTGTCTAAAGCATCTTCTTCCCTCAAATCTCTAGCTTCCATACTTCTCTTCACTCCATCCATCCATCATTCTCTAAGCCTGTCTCTTCCACTTCTTCCATTAGCTTTTCAATTAAGGATCTTCTTGGGTATTCTCTCTTCTTCCATTCTTATGAGGTGTCCATACCATTTCAAACATTTTTCTTCTATTTTTCCTAATATGATTCTTTCAACTTGCATAATTTCCCTTATTGTGCTGCTTCTGACCTTATCCCTTCTTGAAATTCTTGTCGATCGCCTCCAAGAATCCAGTTCTACTGCTAACAGCTTGTTTTCTACTTACTGTCCAGATTTCGGACCCATATAATAAAATGCTTTGTAACAGAACTTGAAATATAGTTTTCTTGTAAATTTTCAAATGTATAAAAATTGCTAGATTACAAATGAGCCCGTGTGATGTGGGTCATATAAAAGAATCTACAATGGAGATGTTAAAACTAAGGTAAAAACAAAGAGTACAAATATTATTGTAAAATCTGCTATACACTAATTTTATCACTCTTTAGATTATGGCCAACTTATCTTGAAATATGGTAATCCACAATTTACAGTTTGTTTAATTTATAAACGAATATAAACTTCACTCGGTGGTTTTTGGAATATCATTGTAATCGTTCACTACATAACCCAGGGGAATAGACCTACTGGGAGGCCTAAAAGAGATTGCTGGGCATCGTAACAGACCACTAGGCCCACTAATTGACAGGATGATACTTACTTACTCACTGGCAGTATCGAACCCGTAGGTTCATGGCCGCACGGACATAAGCTCTCTGTACATCCCTATCCTGAGCTAATGCTTTCCAATCATTCCCTATATAATCTACTTCCCTCAAATCATAGTTAATATTGTTCTCCCACCTCATTCTTGGTCTACCAATTGGGCGTTTTCCCTCTGGCTTTCCTACAAGAACCTTTCATGCAAGTATTTCATTCCCCATACGGGCAACATGTCCTGCCCATCGCAGTCTACGAGACTTAACTGTTTTTATTATATCTGGCTTCCTATAAAGACTATGTAGTTCATTGTTATGTAATCTTCTCCATTCACCTGTCTGTTCATCTCTCATTGGTCCAAAAATGTTCCTAAGTATTGCACGCCGTAGCGTGAAGGCACTGCGTTACAAGCCAGAAGGTTGAGGGTTCAAGTCCCGGTGGGGTCAGGATTTTTAAACTGATCCAAACCTTCAGGCGGCACTATGGCCCTGGGGTCGACTCAGCCTCTAACTGAAATGAGTACCAGACGCTTGTTCTGGGGGTAAAGGCGGCCGTCACGCAGGGCTGACATCAAGTGCCGATTGTTTCCAGAAAAAGTGGGAGCCTTAACCTCCTACTACCCGAAGGGCCTCCTGAGGACTGTAGTGGGATTACTTTACTTTATTCTCAAATACTTGTAATCTCCTTTCCTCTCTTAAAGTAAGAGTCCATGTTTCACACCCATATAATTGACAGGATGATGATGATGATGATTGTAATAGTTACGTGGCATTACCTGCATTGCTCTTCTAAGTAAAGTGATTTCTTAAGCATGCCTATATGTGGTGTAGAATATGCGACTCTTCACGCTAAATACGGTAACAAACCAACGTCAAACGTTAATTAACGAATAAAATCTTCTTAGGAGTTCTAACCTTGAATAACCAATAGATGAGACTTCAATTGTTTTATATTGCAAAGTAATTTATTTGCTTTTGGAGTTTCTAGTCGAGTTCTATCTTAAGTTTTTCTTACTTTCTTTTCCTTTGTTCGACCTCTCCCTTCATAGGTAGCTTTACATTCCCCACGTCACACGGACCTTATAGTACGATCTGTAGGGAGAAAAGTTTTAAATCAGGACAGTAACCATACTTTTTGACCACACAAGAGAGGAGTTCAATCCCAGGGTCATTTCCGAGACAACAAGAACATTTAAGACAAGGCATGCCATTCCCTCATATATTCAAACTAAACATGAGAATTTGATAGAGTGACTATAATGGCAAGATGAAGTTTGGGAATTATTTGAGTATAAATTATTTCATTAATAATAATAATAATAATAATAATAATAATAATAATAATAATAATAATAATAATAATAATCTCGTGGGAAATGAAAAGAATTTTAAGTACAGAAATGGATGTTTTAAGAAGATCAGCTGGAAAATCTAGAATGGATAGAATACGAAATAAAGAAATAAGGGAAATTATGGGTGTACAAGAGGAGCCGTACATCATAGACATCATAGAAAAGAAAAGATTGCAGTGGTACGGTCATGTCAAACGAATGCCAGAGCAAAGATTGCCAAAAATTGTTATGGAATGGATCCCAATAGAAAGGAGGAAGAGAGGAAGACCGAAGAAAACTTGGATAGAAGGGGTACAAGCACGTATGAACATCAGAGGATTGCAGGAAGATCAATGGATGGACAGAGAGGAATGGCGTTTGGTTTCCGGAAGACGGCGGCAGCTGCCATGATACCGGATGATGAATAATAATCTCATCCTGGTAGTTCCTTCACGCCCTTATATGGTCAAAAAACAATTATATGATCCAGAGTTCAAAAACCTCTCGCTACAGGTTGTGATCCTATAAAGCTCGGAAGACGTTGAACGCATAAAAGTTTTTATACAGGTTAAACTAAGAAAAATATAATAATAATAATAATAATAATAATAATAATAATAATAATAATAATAATAATAATAATAACAACAATCATAATACATATGTAATAATGGTGTCAGGTAAAACAGTATTTTATTGAACAACGCTATCTAACATATCTCCATTAGCAAGGTTTTTCAAAGTTGGGCATGAAACGGCCGATCAATTTTGCCAAACGACATCTTAATCCAGGCTTAAGTTTTTTTTCGTGTTATAAATCTACAACACTGGAAGGGAATAATTTTTTCCCCCTTTTCGAGGGAAGCCACATTCAGAATATTTACGACCTAAAAAGTCCATGGATCTCGGTTGAGTTTGAATTTTCGAACCTCAATGGCAGAGACGAGCATGGGAATAATTACTAGCACATATGCTAATAAGTAAAATTATAATTTTATTATTGTGCCAGAATTTAAACGCTAGATAAAAAGATCGAAAATAAAGGCTATTTCACGGAATTTATATATATTTATGACGACCGAAAATGAGCGTCTATTCTGGAAATTTGGGAAAATGCATAAATAGATACACAGAAAAAAGAAAATCAATCAAAATATCTAATTGTTTCAGTGTCTATACTCGTACACCCCCATGTAGGATAATATCTAATTGTTTCAGTGTCTATACTCGTACACCCCCATGTAGGATAATATCTAATTGTTTCAGTGTCTATACTCGTACACCCCCATGTAGGATAATATCTAATTGTTTCAGTGTCTATACTCATACACCCCCATGTAGGATAATATCTAATTGTTTCAGTGTCTATACTCGTACACCCCCATGTAGGATAATATCTAATTGTTTCAGTGTCTATACTCGTACACCCCCATGTAGGATAATATCTAATTGTTTCAGTGTCTATACTCGTACACCCCCATGTAGGATAATATCTAATTGTTCAGTGTCTATACTCGTACACCCCCATGTAGGATAATATCTAATTGTTTCAGTGTCTATACTCGTACACCCCCATGTAGGATAATATCTAATTGTTTCAGTGTCTATACTCATACACCCCCATGTAGGATAATATCTAATTGTTTCAGTGTCTATACTCGTACACCCCCATGTAGGATAATATCTAATTGTTTCAGTGTCTATACTCGTACACCCCCATGTAGGATAATATCTAATTGTTTCAGTGTCTATACTCGTACACCCCCATGTAGGATAATATCTAATTGTTTCAGTGTCTATACTCGTACACCCCCATGTAGGATAATATCTAATTGTTTCAGTGTCTATACTCGTACACCCCCATGTAGGATAATATCTAATTGTTTCAGTGTCTATACTCGTACACCCCCATGTAGGATAATATCTAATTGATTCAGTGTCTATACTCGTACACCCCCACGTAGGATAATATCTAATTGTTTCAGTGTCTATACTTCTGTACACCCCCATGTAGGATAATATCTAATTGTTTCAGTGTCTATACTCGTACACCCCATGTAGGATAATATCTAATTGTTTCAGTGTCTATACTCGTACACCCCCATGTAGGATAATATCTAATTGTTTCAGTGTCTATACTCGTACACCCCCATGTAGGATAATATCTAATTGTTTCAGTGTCTATACTCGTACACCCCCATGTAGGATAATATCTAATTGTTTCAGTGTCTATACTCGTACACCCCCATGTAGGATAATATCTAATTGTTTCAGTGTCTATACTCGTACACCCCCATGTAGGATAATATCTAATTGTTTCAGTGTCTATACTCGTACACCCCCATGTAGGATAATATCTAATTGTTTCAGTGTCTATACTCGTACACCCCCATGTAGGATAATATCTAACTGTTTCAGTGTCTATACTCATACACCCCCATGTAGGATAATATCTAATTGTTTCAGTGTCTATACTCGTACACCCCCATGTAGGATAATATCTAATTGTTTTCAGTGTCTATACTCGTACACCCCCATGTAGGATAATATCTAATTGTTTCAGTGTCTATACTCGTACACCCCCATGTAGGATAATATCTAATTGTTTCAGTGTCTATACTCGTACACCCCCATGTAGGATAATATCTAATTGTTTCAGTGTCTATACTCGTACACCCCCATGTAGGATAATATCTAATTGTTTCAGTGTCTATACTCGTACACCCCCATGTAGGATAATATCTAATTGTTTCAGTGTCTATACTCGTACACCCCCATGTAGGATAATATCTAATTGTTTCAGTGTCTATACTCGTACACCCCCATGTAGGATAATATCTAATTGTTTCAGTGTCTATACTCGTACACCCCCATGTAGGATAATATCTAATTGTTTCAGTGTCTATACTCGTACACCCCCATGTAGGATAATATCTAATTGATTCAGTGTCTATACTCGTACACCCCGATGTAGGATAATATCTAATTGTTTCAGTGTCTATACTCGTACACCCCCATGTAGGATAATATCTAATTGTTTCAGTGTCTATACTCGTACACCCCCATGTAGGATAATATCTAATTGTTTCAGTGTCTATACTCGTACACCCCCATGTAGGATAATATCTAATTGTTTCAGTGTCTATACTCGTACACCCCCATGCAGGATAATATCTAATTGTTTCAGTGTCTATACTCGTACGCCCCCATGTAGGATAATATCTAATTGTTTCAGTGTCTATACTCGTACGCCCCCATGTAGGATAATATCTAATTGTTTCAGTGTCTATACTCGTACACCCCCATGTAGGATAATATCTAATTGTTTCAGTGTCTATACTCGTACACCCCCATGTAGGATAATATCTAATTGTTTCAGTGTCTATACTCGTACACCCCCATGTAGGATAATATCTAATTGTTTCAGTGTCTATACTCGTACACCCCCATGTAGGATAATATCTAATTGTTTCAGTGTCTATACTCGTACACCCCCATGTAGGATAATATCTAATTGTTTCAGTGTCTATACTCGTACACCCCCATGTAGGATAATACCTAATTATTTCAGTGTCTATACTCGTACACCCCCATGTAGGATAATATCTAATTGTTTCAGTGTCTATACCCGTACACCCCCATGTAGGATAATATCTAATTGTTTCAGTGTCTATACTCGTACACCCCCATGTAGGATAATATCTAATTGTTTCAGTGTCTATACTCGTACACCCCCATGTAGGATAATATCTAATTGTTTCAGTGTCTATACTCGTACACCCCCATGTAGGATAATATCTAATTGTTTCAGTGTCTATACTCGTACACCCCCATGTAGGATAATATCTAATTGTTTCAGTGTCTATACTCGTACACCCCCATGTAGGATATCTAATTGTTTCAGTGTCTATACTCGTACACCCCCATGTAGGATAATATCTAATTGTTTCAGTGTCTATACTCGTACACCCCCATGTAGGATAATATCTAATTGTTTCAGTGTCTATACTCGTACACCCCCATGTAGGATAATATCTAATTGTTTCAGTGTCTATACTCTTACACCCCCATGTAGGATAATATCTAATTGTTTCAGTGTCTATACTCTTACACCCCCATGTAGGATAATATCTAATTGTTTCAGTGTCTATACTCGTACACCCCCATGTAGGATAATATCTAATTGTTTCAGTGTCTATACTCGTACACCCCCATGTAGGATAATATCTAATTGTTTCAGTGTCTATACTCGTACACCCCCATGTAGGATAATATCTAATTGTTTCAGTGTCTATACTCGTACACCCCCATGTAGGATAATATCTAATTGTTTCAGTGTCTATACCCGTACACCCCCATGTAGGATAAGCATGTTCCCATGCGGAGTTACTTAATTTAATTTATAGGACATTTGGTTTTACTTTACCGAGGTACTTAGATATAAACCGACAATATATTTTGGCCGAATGTGCGGGAAAACGATCACTGTTTTTACAAAGAGACCTAAAACAAGTTTGGGGAAAATAATCTTATATACTCAATCTAGGATTTAAAGAGAGATCAGGGCTTACTTGATTCAGGTTAGGGGCATGGAATTTTTTTAAAAAATTAGCGACGATCACGATATGCGAATATGTCCAATGTGCGGGAGCTTTGAAGACGATATACATATATTAGGAAAATGTAACGATTTAGAATATTGGAGCCATCAGTTATTACCGGAAAGATTTCTAAATTCAAATCGGGAAAGATTGGCATGCTACGAGTTACTGGCAAACCCAGAAAACTGGATAAACTTGGGTAGATTTCTGGACAAAATGCGGAAAATAAGAACAACACTTATTCAGGAATAAATAAATATGTCAACAAATTGCAATACCATTAGTTCTTAATAATTCTACATAACTAAGTTAATGTATAATGTAATTGTATTGATATCTAATTGTAATATTATTGTTAATTAAATAAAAATAAAACGTAGTTTTATTTGATTTTCATATTTATTATATAATTCAGTGACAGCTGTTTCGGTACACTGTACCTTCTTCAGACATGTTAACAAATTATGAATTGTGTTCATGTCTGAAGAAGATACAGTGTACCGAAACAGCTGTCACTGAATTATATAATAAATAAGAAAATCAAATAAAACTACGTTTTATTTTTATTTAATTAATAAATATGGATTTTCATCAAGTAAACACCAACTCAACTGATTATTTAATATTATTGTGTTTTTTTAAGTATATTATTACCAACCATCAACTTATTGTAACGAACTGTGAACAGCACGTACGGCTTACTGCCCGTGCGATCCATATTTGTAAATAACATTGAATGTATCTTACTTTTAGTTTAATAAAGTCCTTATGTATGTATACTTTACCTTTCAGGTAGTGAAATAAAGAGAAAAATATACATTTAAAACGATTCCGGCTTTCATTCAAACAGTCAAACCAGCTCTGGGCGATCATGGTTAATAATTGGAATGCATTTCGCACCGGCAACAGAGACAGAAAGCATGTGGTATCAGTTGTCATTGAGAACAGCTACTGAAAGAAACAACCCCCTCCAAATAGTTTTGGGAAAATGAAGTACATGACCTTGAGCGGTAAAGTAAGATCAAATGTCATATATTTACACTTATTTATCAACAGATGTCAGCAAGTGACAAGTGGTTAGCAAATAACCTCAAAGAGATGCTTAGTACACAAAATTATTACCTGGAGAGGAAAGACAGATTACATTTTTCCAAGAGGCTCCCTGAGGTTTTTTATGAGCCTGAAAATTTTCAGACTCCAGATCCGCGACTTAAAGTATCTCCCGGATGACTTCCCCCTTGGGCTTCTCCATTCTAAAAAATCCACCGACCTCGAACGAGTTTGAAACCCCTGACCCTTGGGACCAGAGCCAAGGAACTTAACCCACAGATCACCGAGGCCGGTAATTATAATTGTTTCAACGTAGAATGCTCAAATTTACGCTTGATTTTAATGCTAATTGCATGTGGCGTGGAAGATGCGCTTGGCGAATATTCTACAAGGACCTGTATCCAGCTACTTGACGTCAATAAAATGACATACGGCACCAAGCATTGTGAACTCTAATACAATGAATGACGTCTTGTGTGTGTTTTCTATCAACTCTAGACGCACCGATTATTGACATGATAATTTACTATGACAAAACAAAAAAAAAAAAAAAAAGTACGTAAATGGTTATATACATACACACCCACGTAAAACGAATGTTCTCTCTTTCCCACGTATCTCTTTCTGACTTTTCCTTACCTGCGATCAATCCGAAAAAATAAATA
Source organism: Diploptera punctata (assembly GCA_030220185.1). Classification (NCBI taxonomy): domain Eukaryota; kingdom Metazoa; phylum Arthropoda; class Insecta; order Blattodea; family Blaberidae; genus Diploptera; species Diploptera punctata. Next base: position 897,639 of record JASPKZ010002318.1, read on the forward strand.
AAAATAACAGTTTCGAGACTTTTGAAGAATATCTGCCTACCACTCTCCTAAGTGATTACTACTGATAAAGACACATACACTTAGCCAACAAACTTAGAGAAAAGGAACTCCATGATTCAAGGTTCCAATTACAAGACAAAAGGATGAACTGGATTATTATGTAACGTATTTTGATCCTCAGAAGCTGAATGGATGAATGGAGGACGGACATACGGATGAATAGAAGGGCGGATGGACTGACGAATGATGATGATAATAATAATAATAATGATAATTATGATAATAATAATAATAATGATGATGATAATAATAATAATGATAATGATAATAATAATGATAATGATAATAATAATAATAATGATAATAATGATACTAATAATAATGATAATAATAATAATGATAATAATAATAATAATGATAATAATAATGATGATAATAATAATAATAATGAAAATAATAATAATGAAAATAATAATAATAATGATAATAATAATAATAATGAAAATAATAAAATAATAATAATAATGATAATAATAATAATAACAATAATAATGATAATAATAATAACAATAATAATGATAATAATAACAATAATGATAATAATAATAATAATAATGATAATAATAATAATAGTTTTATTTAAGCTGGAATGAATAAGAACATAACGCCTTACTTTCCACTTTAATACATTAAGATACGAAGAAAAAAATAATAATTGTAATTATCATAAGTAATGCCACGAGTGATTTCCAAATTATCGATAAATTCACGACTCACGAAGTGAGTCGTGAATTTATTTAGAGAATTTGGAAATAAAGAGTGACATTTGTTAGGGCTATTTAACGAATAAAATTAAGCTGTTTGCTCACAAATCATTGTTTAACTATAGTTATTTTAAAATATTTATATATTTAATGTAAACTGCGATGTTTGAAAACAAATGAGAAACGATTGGTACGCTTCATCTGCTTCTTTTGTTTATCACTGCAACCAGAATATACTATAAATTCACGACTCGCGAAGTGAGTATTTCTTACAGAGCCAGTCACTGCAAAATAATGGTCTAACCTGTTCAGAATATTAAAAAGGAGGAGCTGTCTTTAATATGGTAAATTTAATATTGATAAATATTTGGTGAAACACGACTGTGATTGGTTGTAAAACAGAAACCATTGAAACGTGATTGGTCACTGACTTCCATTTGGGGCATAAGTTAAATAGTCTTTAAAACTAAATACTATTAAAATAAAATATACTTAATAAATACATTCATTTTAAATACTACAGTAGTTATAAATAAATACATGTACAAACAATATTATGATTTATCAAATAATTCATTAAATTTTAAAAATAATAAAGTAATACTGATGTACAGCTTTCAGATATTTTGTCAATTTTTTTCTTAAAATAGATTATTGATCGGCAGCTCGTGATTTCAGCTGATAGTAAATTTAAACACCAGTGAAGTGAGATTGTGAAAGAAGAATATTGAGATGTTCTACGATACGATATGTTTAATACTTCATTTATCTAGTGTTAACATTGTAGTTAGAGGATAAAAACATGAGAGCAACCTAACATTTTATATAGCCCTATGTGTTAGAAGTGTGAAACATTTGGAAGAGAATCTATGCATTAACTGCCTGTATCACTTTGTCCTTAAGACAATCCTCTAATGAGGAAAGTTGTATATAATAAAAATTATGAAATTGAATATCAGGTAAAGGTTCAGCCTTTTCAATTGCAAAAGGCTGTTTTGCTAAATAGATCAATAGATAAATACGAAGGAAAGAAGAAAGGCGATGGAAGTTAATATTTCTCGGATAGCGTACAGCAACTTCAAAACTGACAAACTATTAAAAGCTTTGCAAACTGAATTAAAGGTTTTACATGTCGACCAGCAAATATCTCTTTTAAGTCAACGTAATATGTAACAAAACAGCGCAACATCAATGAAAATATTTTGAAACGGCCATGACATGGTTTATAAATTGGAACAGCGCTCCCGAGCATTAGCTGCGAGACACGCGTCCACTCCAGACGTCATGATGACAGAAATTCCATACGTTACATAGGGTGGCTCAGTTTCTTTTATATATTATACAACTATCCTCATTAGAGGATTGCTCAAGGACAAAGTGATACAATCAATTTTTTAATTTATGAAATACATTTTGTAAATACATTAAAAAAATTCAAATTGTAGGCCTAATTGAAGTATACATACCGTACTACAAAGTAGAAATTCTGTAAAAATGGTTTCTTAAAATTGATCCTCTAATGGCAGCGATGGCAATTTTAGAAAGATACACCCTGTCCAAATCTAAGGAATTCCAAAATTTGGCTAGGAATCCTGGTATAGTACCTCTTGCCCCGATCATCAATCCTGTGACAGTTATACTATCTAGTTGTTATTTATCTTTGTAATAGTCAATTGTTGGCTCACATATGACTTTCTTTTAAGAGTCAACTTCCTCAGGTTGGCCACTATGAGTCTCAAAACGAATTGTGGGATCTAATATCATACCAACTTTAGAAGATGGTCTAAATGCAATAATATCTATTTGTCTGTTACTTCCATTAGTGGCCACACCATGAACTTCCTCATACACTGTGTATCCAAAATCTCGCAAGGCTTCTGCCATCATATTTCGAATAGTGTGGTGCCTGTATTAATTTTTAATAACAACTAAATTTGATGTATGTTTTATTGGTGTGTTTATGTTGCTTATTTCTCTTATCGCTCATTTGCTGCAACAACGTCATAACTCAAAAAATCACGATATTTTATTTAATATCACAGGGAGACTTGGAATGACAATATTTAAAACTTCAAATGCTTGTCCTCAAAAATTGTGAATTTCGAGTTATGACATTGTTGCAGCAAATGAGCGTTATCTTCCGTTCCAAAACCCATAGACATTCACAGGGATCGAATGACGAACTTATGATTCAGAGCCAGACCCACTATTATGACATAAAAACGCGCATTTTTATGCAGACGTGCTTATTTTCATTTATTATTATTATTATTATTATTATTATATGTGCGTGTGGGATCGCGCGCACATTCACTTTATGTCGATGTACAGTGGGTAAAACTCCATTCGTACACTACATTTTTTCTATATAAAATACTAACTCACTGGCTCTATCAAACAGTAGGTTCATGGCCGCGCGGACATAAGCTCTCCATACATCCCTATCCTGAGCTAATGTTTTCCAATAATTCCCTATATAATCTACTTCCCTCAAATCATGGATGTTATTCTCCCACCTCATTCTTGATCTGCCAATTGGGCGTTTTTCCTCTGGTTTTCTTGCAAGAAGCTTCCATGCAATAATATATCCATCCACAGTAATTCTGCCCGAAGGTAGGTCCTTCACTGCAATCATAGTATTTTCATGCAATGCTTGCAGATTACTAGGGAATTGTAGGTGTGGTAGCTTCCCGTTGCTTTTTACACAATAATATATAAATAACCATGATAGTACATACTAATTTAAAAAATCTACAAAAAAATAAACTCAATAAAATAGAAATAGGCAAGTTACGCCTAAATATTTCAGGCGCGAAGTAATATTGGATGTTAGAGTGACTATAAATGAAAATAAGCACGTCTGCATAAAAATGCGCGTTTTAATAGTATATTAATATGCAAGCTTGGGAAGTGGTTTTTACAGAATCGAGAAATGTTTAAAAACCGAGCGACAGCGAAGTTTTTAATTTCCGAAATTCTGTAAAACACTTCACAAACGTGCGTTGTACATTATTTTTTGCGCGATGGTGTTTTCAAAATAATAAATAATAGTAAAATAATAACATCTTTGTTGGAAATATTTGCGTTCACTATAAACAATTGACTAACGTTAACTGTGTGGGCAATGCTTATTAGTTGAAACAACAGGAGGTCTTAAGAACAATTATTGATAACATGGCCGCAAGTTGTATTTATTGTTTTATATTTGTTTCAAATAAAGTTCAGTTCATTTAAAATGCAGTGATTTGTTTCGTATAATGTATATTAACACTACCGCTTGGATATTATCTGTACATACAGCCGGAAGGTCGAGGGTTCGAGTCCCGGTGGGGTCAAGGTTTTTTAAATTGACCCAAACCTTCTGGCGGCATTATGGCCCTGGGGTCGACTCAGCCTCTAACTGAAATGAGTACCAGAGGCTTGTTCTGGTGTAAAGGCGGCCGTCACGCAGGGCTGACAACCCGGCTGACATCAAGTGTCGATTGTCAAGAAAAAGTGGGAGCCTTATCCTCCTACTACCCCAAGGGCCTCCTGAGGCCTGTTAGTGGGATCACTTTACCTTTTACATTGTACATAGTATATATAGAGGGCAGTGGTTTTACTTCCCGCACGTGGGTGTGAATGTATTACAGTATAGTTATTTAGGTTGGCAACCCCGAAATGTAGGAAGTTGAACTTTCAATATGGTCGCCATTGCAGGTAAATACGATAAAAAGCACTCTCGCCCATTTTTTTAATTGCAGCTGAGATGAGAATAAAACACTAACCTTTAGAATAAAGTATTTTGAAAATTAATACAATTTTAAGAACAAATGATGTAATTCGAATCAACTCTCAAACATCATCAAATAATGATGATTATGACATCGAGCCTTTAATGGGATTCACGTAATCTCCCTGGTATAAATTGCTCCCGAACAACGCCGTTCAGACTAACCCGCTTGCCATGAACGTCGGAAGAGTTGTCAAAACATGCAGGCGCTTGCAGACAATCTCGTAATTTCTGTATAAAATACATGAAATGAACTTTATAATTATTACATGTGATACTTTTCCTTGTTCCATGACCTTGTGGTAATTACATTCAAATTTAGTTAGTCATACATTCCTATGCTTATTAAATACTGTAATATCAAAATACTCGCCAGATTACATCTTTGATAACATTTTTAGTCCATTCTCTGCCATGTAGATAAGATACAAAGAGAGCTTCTAAACTGAGCATTTTTCCTTCGTCATGGTGTGAACGGTCCTCATACCGGTGGCCTCAGTTCGATTCCTGGCAGGGAGGTTTGAAGTTTTAAATATTAACTTTGTGTCTCAGTGCTGTATTATCTTCAACGGATGGCTCTGGCATACTTCTAAGTTATAACTCAGTGGAAGCTTGCTAGAGGATAGATAGATAGATAGATAGATGGAAAGCTTTGCGGTCATCACTTAAGTGTTGGCGGTGAGCGATCCATTTTGGTCCTCCTTAATAGCAGAGTGAAGTCGGAAGCGGACCTTTTGGGGTTCTATTCCAGCATTTGCTCTTTGGATTGAGGGAAACCGCTTAAAACCTCAATCGGAATAGTTGATCACGCGGGATCTTGCCAAGTTTGGCTTTCGGATGACTCTATATTGGGAGGGCATCCAGGCTTCTCTTTATTTAAATATAATGTGCGTACATTTCAGCAAGGGTATTTGTCCAAACGTATGTAGAGTAAGGTTATATAATCCCGTGACTTTTTATATTTTTTTTGTACAAATATAACATTGGGATATTGGTGACAAAACATGAAAACAGGTACATTAGTATGAACCTTGCACGAGATTATTTATCGAATTCACTCCAAAACTATGTACAGTTGTCCCCAAATACCTCATTCTTTTCTCCAAGACAAGGATTCTTAAATACGTGATATAGCTCCTTAATCCGTGATAGTAGTATCCTAATTCCGTGATATTAAAACAGAAGTTTATAAATTAAAAATAAAACTGAATTCGCCATTTATTAAAGTGACTATTTAACTCATGTCGCAGCTGCTATGATGTTTTTAATATTTCTTAACGGACCAAGGAACATAGTAGGCTGCATGTCTGACACACGAATAACAAATTATTCTATAATAATATATCAGAAGCTTTACTTCCTTATATCAATACACTCGGATTAATAACCTCTAAGAATTTGTCAGAGACTGCTGCCATCTTGTTTAATTATTTTTGAAGAAGACAAGATAACATTGGCGGAGTGTCCTGTATGTTCAATGGTTCACCGAATCCCCTAGAAAAATTTCATTAAAATAATTAGTAATAATAAAAAAAAAGTAAAGTGATCCCACAACAGACCCTTGGGGTAGTAGGAGGTTAAGGCTCCCACTTTTTTCTAGACAATCGGCACTTTATGTCAGCCGGGTTGTCAGCCCTGCGTGACGGCCGCCTTTACCCCAGAACAAGCGTCTGGTATTCATTTCCGTTAGAGGCTGAGTCGACCCCAGGGCCATAGTGCCGCCAGAGGGTTTGGGTCAGTTAAAAATCCTCACCCCAACGGGACTTGAACCCTGGACCCTCCGGCTTGTAGCTCAGTGCCTTAACCACTCGCTACGGCGTGCCCCCAGTAATAATAAAGTTATTAATTAATTTTTCTGCTGCCATCTTGTATAATTATTTTTAAAGAAGACAAGATAACAGTGGCGGAGCGTCCTATATGTTAAATTGTTCACTGAATCCCCTAGAAAAATTAATTTCATTCAAAATGATGAATAATAATTATTCATTAATTAAATTGATTTTTCCACGGGGGTCATTGAACATATAGAACGCGCCATTGTTCATTTTTTTAATGAATTGAATTTTTATAGGGGGTTCAGAGAACCATTGAATACCGTATATAACGACGCGCCGCCACTGGAAGATAACGAGAGAGAGAGAGAGAGAGAGAGAGAGGAGAGAGAGAGGAGGAGAGAGAGAGAGGGTGAGAGAGAGAGGGTGGAGAGAGAGAGAGAAATGTACAGAGAGACAGTAAAATCTGTGCTCAGTTTCGACCTCGGGATGTGAATGTTGGGTTTTCCGATTACTAGCCTATGCTTATGTTTCACAAGAGTGAAATGTCCTTCGTAGACAAAACAGACAAGTGTTGACATGTGATCGAATTGTACGGTACGTTATAAATCCAAGGATTTGCGAACCACTAGGTGAAAAAATAAATAAAAAAAGATACTTTGCTCTAAACAGCGTGAAATCGCTTTCCCACTTCCGCGATGTAACAGGAAGTTTCAGTCCATAATGTAAAGTGTGTTGAAATAACCATATCCTCTCCTAAACTCGTGGTTAGGAGCAATTTCCTCCAAGAGTTGGTGGATTTCTTGATACAAAGATACGCAGATAGTAGGATTATTTAACTCATGCCCCAAATGGGAGTCAATGACCAAATCACGTTTCAATTACTTTTGTTTTGCAACTAATCACAGCCGTGTTTCACCTCGATAATTATCGAATTTTGATTACCAAAATAAAGAAAGCTTCTCCTTTTTAATATACTGAACGGGTCAGAGCATTATTTTGCAGTGACTGACTCTAACAAATACGTTGAATAGGTCCTATAGCAAATAATGAACAAATTCCTTCGACCTACACATTTGATAATTGTGTGTTCAATAATTGTGTTTTTAAATACTGATTTTACTGAGTTGTTTCGGAAAAAAATTAATTAATAACCTCTAATGTTGGTTATAATATACAGTTTGATGTGTTTCATTTTTTCTCCACTGGGGTGCATTCTTGCAATATTGCGATCCTATTTGGCAATAAATATTACGATCTAGTTGCAGTGATGAACAAATGAAACATAACCAAACATTTCTAATTTGTTTTCGAACATTGCCGTTTACATTAAATATATAATTGTTTTAAAATAACTATACTTGATTTGTGATTAAACAGTTTAATTTTATTCGTTAAATATTCCTAACATATACCACTCTTGATTTCCAAATCCTCTAGATAAATTCACTGGTGGCATTACTTATGATAACCTAATTTCGCAATGATTTAGTCTATAAATTCTAATTAAAGTTACTACGTATTCTGTGATCAAGTGAATTGCCTTGGTTCGGTTTTCAGATAATAAAAAACGTCATTAACTTTCTTGGGGTTTAGTTTCAAAACTACAGGTGAGTATATCATTTTCAAAAATATCTAGTCCAAAACTGACTTTGTGTGTCTATATTATTCTTATATTAATCTATGTACAAATATCAGCATTTGGCTCAAGAATATCTGTAAATCACTAAAAACTTGCGTTTAATTTGACTGACTCTTGTTTACAGCAGTATAACACATTTACATTACTTCCCAAAAATTTGTGAAAATGAACAAAATAATCCCTAAAATAAAGAATTCCAAAACTGAGCTAGGCCAAGTTACTATCGCCTCACTATGATGGTTGTCCAGCGGCTCGCTTTGTTTCCCCGCAGCTGTTATACATAATTACATATATGTCCGCGCGGCCATGAACCTACGGGTTTGATAGTGCCAGTAAGTAAGTAAGTAAGTAAGTAAGTAAGTAAGTAAGTAAGTAAGTAAGTAAGTAAGTAAGTAAGTAAGTAAGTAAGTAAGTAAGTAAGTAAGTAAGTAGGGCCTAAGTAAGTAAGTAAGTAAGTAAGTAAGAAAGTAAGTAGGGCCTAAGTAAGTAAGTAAGTAAGGAAGTAAGTAAGTAGGGCCTAAGTAAGTAAGTAAGTAAGTAAGGAAGTAAGTAAGTAGGGCCTAAGTAAGTAAGGAAGTAAGTAAGTAAGTAAGTAAGTAGGGCCTAAGTAAGTAAGTAAGTAAGTAAGTAAGGAAGTAAGTAAGTAGGGCCTAAGTAAGTAAGTAAGTAAGTAAGGAAGTAAGTAAGTAAGTAAGGAAGTAAGTAAGTAGGGCCTAAGTAAGTAAGTAAGTAAGTAAGTAAGTAAGTATAGAGTTTCTCTACTCATGGGATGTTTCTTCTTTCAGAGATACACTGAATATCAGACACGTAAACTGGAGACTATGGACTAGTGGAAGACCTTAGTGATGCGGCCGGCATTGAACCTACGAGTTTCATAAGCATAGAGAAAGTGAGTGAGTGATTGATGTGGTGGATTATTTAAAACTTTATTTTTATTTATGAGGTAGATATTATTATATTTGTTTTATTGCGTACGTAATTCTAATTAAGTTTCTTTCAAATAAATTTATATTATTTTGTTTTATTTCATGTTGAGACAACCTGCAGGAAGAAGAAGACCAGGACGTCCACTCAAAAAGACTTTTGGATGGTGTTTCTCTTGAGGCCGAAACAGGTCAACAAATGGCCTAAATTCGTGAATGTACTATGATGATGATTGTTTTATTTCAATCGCACATTAATGGAAAACAGTTAAGAATTAAAGGCTTAAACATTGATAGAAGCTTGTGTATATCTCCCCTCTCAATTAAAAAACAGATGATTTATTTTATGGAACAAAGTGAAATATTCTATCTAATAACGTGGAACAACGCTGGCTAATACTGAAATAGAAGAAAAATGGCGCATGCATAAAACATGAATTTTTTACTAAATTGTTACCCTACAATCACATCAAACTATTATATTTAACATTATAGGTTAATCATTTATATTTTGAATAAACAACTCAGTAAAATCACTGAATCTATTCATTATTTGCTATATTCAATGTATTTGTTGGAGAAAAATAATGGTCTAACCTGTTCAGAATATTAAAAAAGGAGGAACCTTCTTTATCATAAAAGCAGGAGGTGATAAAGAGAAATCGATAAAGAGCGAGGTGAAACACGACTGTCATTGGTGTAAAACAGAATTCATTTAAACGTGATTGGTCATTGACTCCCATTTGCGACATGAGTTAAATAGTCGGAGGAAGACGGAAAATTAAACAAAATATTGCTGAGGAATTTGCTTAGTATAGGCAATTCCTGCATGATGGACTTTTTACTGTTGAATTATGAGTTTTTTTTTCTGGTAATGTCTGTTCTACAGAATAGCAATACAATTAAACATTGCTGTAATTCTCCACCTTTATTCACTATGTTCTGAATGTAATTTTCTTGCTTAATCTTACTAATCCACACTTCTAAATGATGGTGTTTATTTTTTCATAGAGAATACACCTCAAACTCAATTTCGACAAAAAAGTGTTTTGCCTAGTTTTTTTCACTGTACCATCCATGTGCTTCGTGGTGAGCTCTTCGCACAAGACATCACGTTAATCTCCTGTATCCCTAAGGTAGGCCTGTCATACAGTATATGAAACATTTGGCGTTTCATTTTCTTGATTCGGGAATAATTCCAACTCACTGTGATCGGTGGTAACTTATTCGATACCTTCAGAATTTCGAGATCGTTTTTCTTTTCGTTTTCAACTGAAGTCTTCAATTAAAGGGCAAAAACTTGGTTGAGATCAAATATATCATACATGATGCCTTGCATAAAACCACCTTAAATGCCACTTAATTTTTTCTTTCTTAAAAATCTAACTTGACCCCTATGAACCAGTGGTTAAGGCACTGAGCTACAAGCCGGAGGGTCGAGGGTTCAAGTCCCGTTGGGGTCAGGATTTTTAAACTGACCCAAACCCTCTGGCGGCACTATGGCCCTGGGGTCGACTCAGCCTCTAACGGAAATGAGTACCAGACGCTTGTTCTGGGGGTAAAGGCGGCTGTCACGCAGGGCTGACAACCCGGCTGACATAAAGTGCCGATTGTCTAGAAAAAGTGGGAGCCTTAACCTCCTACTACCCCAAGGGTCTCCGGACCTGTTGTGGGATCACTTTACTTTACTTTACTTATCTGCAATATTAATAAATCATCGTGTAGCTTTCATTTTAACATTTCCGACCTCAAATCAGATGTCAAGGAGTCACTTCAATGATCTTTCTTGGTTTCTAGTACCTGATGGGGTGAAATTTTAGGTAATCTAGGCAATCTATTGCGTGACATTCTGTTCACAGGCACTTAACTATGTAAGATATTTACTTCTTTTATCCATCCATCCATAGTAATTCTGCCCGAGGGCAGATCATAGCATTTCCATGTTTAGCTTTGGAGTTTTATTAGGGAATTATAGGTGTGGTAGCTTCCCGTTGCTTTCCACACCGATGAAGGATGATGATAGTGATAAGAATGATGATGATGGCCGGATGATTTTCGGGGACCGTTGGGCCCTAAGCTTCCTGACATTTGTCTTACAGGTAAGGAAAAACCCCGAAAAAACCTCACCCAGAAACCTGTCCCAACCGGGAATCGAACCCGGGGCCGCTGCAAAACAGGGCAAAACGCTACCTCGAGACCACAGGGTGGACCTTCTTTTATCATATAAATAATAATAATAAAATTAATAATAATAATAATAATAACTCCTGGCGCGACAGGCCTACAAGGCCCTTAGCCTACCAGTCGGCTTTTGGCCTCACATCCACATGTGTCAATCACAGAGGTAGATGATAATCAGCCAGTGTAGGGGTGACATGTGGTCAGCATGTCGAGTCCCCCAGCCGTTATAGCTGGTTTTCTCAACCTGGAGCCGCTACTTATTGTAGCTATCCAAATGCATCACGATGCTGGGTGGCACCGGTCCCCATACTGGCACGAGAATACCATGGGAGAAAAATTCTACTTCCCCAATGGAGGACTGTTCGAACCAGTCCAAGTCCCGTAGGCTCTGCGGCCAAGGCTACCTGCCTTAACCACTCGGCTACGGCGCGGGACTAATAATAATAATAATAATAATAATAATAATAATAATAATAATAATAATAATCGTACAGAGTAAGATTCATTTCTTGTATATTTGTGGAACAAAACACGGAATTCATTCCGAGAGTAAACTGGAGGAGAACCTATGCCATGTGTGTAAAATAACTTCGGATATGACAAGCATATTATCTAGTAGCACAATCCCCAACATAGAGAACCCCAATGCATAAGCCCGTCCCTTGGCATCACGATTCGCCTCACAGCAGACACAGGCAATGTTAAGTAAACAAATAGACATAACTAATTTCATAGTTCATAATACAGTGTTTGATGACGTTAATTAAACTACGTTAGTCTCATTTACCATAACTATGCGCGCACTCTGTCCTTCTTGTTAATAAAAACTATTGTTAATATTAAGATGTAATTTTTGTAATGAAATTTATTTTAAAAGTCAATGGCAAGTGGAATCAGTAAAAGCTGATGGCTTCCCCATTTGTGTCTAGGTCGAAGGGCGTAACCATACATGACACAGTCATATCTGCAGAGTATTTTGCATATGTAGAGTCTAAATAAGTCCCGCGCCGTAGCCGAGTGGTTAAGGCAGGAAGCCTTGGCGCAGGGCTACGGGACTTGTGCTGGTTCGAGTCCCCATGGGAGAAGAATTTTTTCATGGAATTTCGGCCAGTATGGGACCGGTGCCCACCCAGCATCGTGAGGCATTTGGGTAGCTACAATAAGTAGCGACTCCAGGTTGAGAAGACCAGCTATAAGGGCGGGACACGATATGCTCACCATATGTCAACCCTACACTAGTTATATGATCTGTGTGATTAACACAAGTGGATGTGAGGCCAGCAGCCGGTTGGTAGGCCCAAGGTGTGTCGCGCTTGGAGTAAAAAAGAGTCTAAATACGTTTGTCTATATTTATGAAACTTTTGGATCAAGCTTAAAGTTCTGAGATTGGTTGTGAAAAGTTCCTTAACCCTCCCTTATTTGTGCTTTCAATATATGTTTTATACATTCATTTATAAAATAAACAAATTCATTTTATATACAATATCTTCTAAGATTTATCTGCTGGGTAACATGTCTGCTTCCTGACTAGGGGGGCCAGGGTTCATACCCGGCGAGATTAACATTTTTAATTGTTAAAGTAATTTAATTTAATTAATTTAATTGCAAGAGTGTTATTCTCGGGACCAAGAGAGGTGGCGATGTATAATTTTAATCGTTAGATTGCGCTCCAAATTCCTGCATTAAATTGCAAACCTCTCCGCAGTACATATGTTGAGAAAGCATGTGGTACTGTTAGCGATTCGTCCTTCGGATGAGGAACTTAAGACTGGCGCTGGCGGTTGATGTATAATTTTAATCGTTAGATTGCGCTCCAAATTCCTGCATTAAATTGCAAACCTCTCCGCAGTACATATGTTGAGAAAGCATGTGGTACTGTTAGCGATTCGTCCTTCGGATGAGGAACTTAAGACTGGCGCTGGCGGTTCTCTTCGTTTTTCTACAGGAGTAGGCTATGTGCCGGACCGAGTTTTACCTTCTCCTTTCTCTTCATTATCATTTTTCACACAGCACACACATTCACGCACGCATGCACGCACGCACGCCCGCGCACACGCACACACACACATTATCTCGAAAGAGTACAAACCTGTGAGTAAGTAAAACATTGAAAACACCAATAATCTGTTTGTATTCTTCTAACAAATCTTAAATGACAATGCAAGAAAAAAACATTTTTGGAACACAATGTATCCTCCTCCTCCTCCGGGTGTCCATGGTGGCTACATCTAACTGATACGCTTGACATAAATCTGACTGCATAGCGTTAGGAAATGTTCTGACAGTAAATATATGCAAAATATATATATATATATATATATATATATGATATGAAAAGAAAAAAGAATGCTTGAGTCGGGATTTGAACTCGAGTCTCTAAAGTCTGTACCTTTAGCGCTCTAACCAACTGAGCTACCCAAGAATTCCAAGACAAACATACAATTTTCTTATACATGTAGTATTCTCAATTCACACAAGAGGTAGAGGAAATTTCTTCAAACTGCCATCTAGCGGCTAACATAACAGTTAAGCAAATTATTAAAGAGAATATTTACTTTATAGCAGTAACGCTTGTATATATATATATATATATATATATATATAAACATTATTAAATAGGTAAATTTTTCCTATCACAATGTAATTATTAAAATCAGGTTTGTGATAGTATATTGCGATACAAGTGAGAAGCACTTGTTACTGATCGAGAAAAGGTTTGAAAAAAAAAAAACGAGGCGCTTGCGCCGGGTTTTTTCAATTTTCGAGATCTGTTACGTGCTTACCTCATGTGTACTGTATACTATTTTTTGGTCAATGTGACTCATTTTTATTAAATATAGTGATAAATGAAAAAGAAATATTTGGCGATCGTTGCTATGTAGCTTTTCATTTGTTTTATTATAAGCAAGGATTGTTAGCTGTGGAGACATTTTTATATGTAGTACCGTGATTAGAATCTGATAATTTTATTATCGAAGGAGTCATGGTACAAGAAATTTACGTTGTATTTCTTCAAACCAACCTCAATCAATCATGTACAGCCTAAGTCCCATTATTGTAAAATTATTGTTTTGACCAACACATGAATCAGTATATACACTGTAAATTTCTTTTTATTAGCACCTTTTTCAATCAGTGGCACAGCTTATAATAAATAACTAGCAATTTCGTTCGCATCTCTTGAAGCAACTGATTCAGGCCGATATATATTCCTTTACACTGTTGGGTAAAATATTCTGCTTCGTTTTATTACACTCTTGCACATTTATTTTTCTTTTCTTAGATTTTATTAGACTATTTCCATTTGCACAAGAACCTACAACATCATGCCATTCTGCATTTTGCTGATATTTGCCGGCAATGCTAGTCAGTATTACAGCGGACCACAGAGAAGCGGACAATATACAGTCAAGTGTCAGCAGTTGGGATGGGCCCTTATTCCCCGCCCGCGTGAAGAAGTTAGAAATTTTTCTTACACATAAAGTCTCATTTACCCTCTTTTGAGCAAAGTTAGAATTATGAGCTTCTAAAGATTAACAGAAGATGGCCACAGGATACATAATCTGCAAATAACTAAAAATCCATCATTGGTTGGGACGGGCCCTTATTCCACTGAGCCCCTCAATTGCAAGTTAGATATATTCCAACTTAAATTCTACCCCCCTTAAAGATAAAACTTTTCAAGAAATTCTAAGCCAACTGGAACCTTTATAGATATTATAATAATTATTCCTATATTACAGGAACATTTTATGAACGTAGTAATCTTGCAGCCAGATCATGGGACTATCTATTAACTCACAGAAAATTCGGAAGTGATGAAATGGAGCTTGGACAGATTTTCCTCGGGGTTTTTTTCCCGTTATCTCCTCCCACAAATTCTCCATACTCATTCATTTCATTCATCCGCCCCTGTGACGATGCGCCAGGCGTGATCGTCCGGTACTCTTGTCTTTCACAGACCTCTAAAATACAAGAGCTTTACCTCATCTCATCCCTCGACCTGACCCTGAATTGAACACGAGTTGAGGATATTATTATTTATAAATTTAGAAGTCTAGGTGTTCCACGATCTATCAACAGACAGACCTTGCATAATGCCTCGAAGATTGGATATGAATTTTGACATCTAATCATACAAGAATTGCCTCTATCTCGATATGTATTATTTGTACCACATGAGGTTCTAGCATGCACCCACATAATTTATTTAATATTTTTAATAGAGTGATAGAAAAAATAATAGGTAGATATGATTTAAATTGGTGTAAAATTATAGAACAATATGCAAACTTACGGTTATGCGTGATTTGTTTTCTCTATGTCTGACACTTAAATAAGCTGGAATCAGAAACTGAATTTCTTCAAATTAACAAAATAAATATATATATATATATATTCCGTAAACCGGCAAAATGGGACCATAAGTATAGTATAATGTGAATTTGTAACATTTGAACACACAAACTTCAAGATTCTCTCGTATATCCTTTCTCGAGATATCAGGGGTTGCCGCACACTTGGCACTTTTTAAGCCACGATGTTGTTAAATAGTTAATTTTTCTCGACTATTTAACTCATGCCACACATGCTAGTCAATGACCAATCACGTTTCAATGAATTTTGTTTCACAACCAATGACAGTCGTGTTGCACCTCGCTCTTTATCGATTTATCTTTATGAGCTCCTGCTTTTGTGATAAAGAAAGCTTCTCCTTTTTAATATTTTGAACAGGATAGAACATTATTTTTCTCCAACAAATACATTTAATGTAGCAAATAATGAACAGAATCCTTGATTTTACTGAGTTGTTTATTTTAAAAAATGTTGATTATGATATATAGTTTGATGTGTTTCATTATTTCTCCACTTGGGTACATTCTTACAATATTGCGATCTTATTTGGCAATAAATAATATTATCTAGTTGCAGTGAATGAACATAACCTCACATTTCTGATTTGATTTCAAACACCGCCGTTTACATTAAATACATACATATTTTAAAATAACTATAGTTAAACGATGATTTGTGAGTAAACAGCTTAATTTTATTCGTTAAATAGTCCTAACAAATGTCATTCTTGATTTCCAAATTCTCTAGATAAATTGGAAATCACTCGTGGCATTACTTATGACAAGTAAATTTTTTCTATGGCATTAATAGTTTTTTATCTGACTTTCTATTTTGTACATGTACATTTCAATCGTTAAATCTAGACTGAATCAAAATATTTTGTAAATAATAATTATATTGTAGACGTACCATGTATCCTAGATTGTGAAGTTTATGTTCATTTGTTATTTAAGATTTATTTTTTTAAGACTATCAAGAATTAGATTAGTTTTTTTAAGTGTGTATTTTATTATTGTATTGTATTGTATTGTAAGCCTATGTTTTCCCTTTACAGAGATTTAGGCGCTCTCCCCCTACGGGGAAGAATTTGAACCATACTTAATTTAGTTACACTTGTTTTCGTATAGATGTCATTTTGAGTGGTACGTGGTCAGCGTTCCACCTCATACTCACATCTAGGAAACCAAGGTAGTATTAGGACGGGAAAATTAGGTAAATTTTGCTTAGAGGCCTTTTCATTCAGGCTTAAGGATTTTGTTTAGTGTCAGTGTACTCGCCATGTAGACGAGCACGTGATTCTATACAGAAGGGGACCCTGAGACTCCGGACTCCGCCAATGCCGGTCCCAAGCCCGGATGAGAAAGGAGGAGGGGGAGTAACACCTCGTAAAAAACCTCGGTTCAGCTGGCCCGGCTGATAGTACCATGTGAGGGCCCCTTACCAGGGAACGGTGAAGACCTCAACGGCAATGAAGGCGGAGAGGGATACCCTTAATACGGCAGATTTGGCGGAAGAGGCACCCTACCCTCACTCAGGGAAAGAGAGAGGAACCGCTGCCTTGCGGAGAAGGAGAGACTTCAAAGGCTAAGGGAGCATCCCCTACAGAAAAGCATGCCTGTCCAAGTGGCAACCCCACCACTGGACTTACCCAACTATAGGCTGGTAACCTATAATGGGGAAAACTTTAAATACTCGAAAGACTACAAGAGACCCTTCAACCGATGGAAAGATCAGTTTTTGTAGTCGCAGAACGGGCATCATCGCCCAATACTGCATTTGGAAGAAGAAGAAGAAGAAGAAGGATTTTTTACGAGCCTGAAAAATCTTCAGACTCAGGACACACGGCTTAAAGTCCCTCCCGGAGGACTTACTCCTTGGATTTTTCCGTCCTAAAAAATCCATCGACCCCGGCCGGGTTTGAACCCGCGACCCTTGGGACCAGAGGCAAGAAGCATGACCACTAGTCCACCGCGGCCGACTAAATGAATTAATCTATTTTATTGAGTTTATTGTAATTTAGATATAAGGATATTTTTTGTACTTTTTTTTAACTTAGTTGAGTGGTAGAGAAGCCCTTAAGGCCTTAACTCTGCCAGGTAAAATAAATCTATTATTATTATTATTATTATTATTATTATTATTATTATTATTATTATTATTATTATTATTATTATTCAATTTTAGTTTCAAAATTCTATGTTGGATTCCTATACAAACTCTGAAAGAGACATACCGTATTCTACCAACCGAGCGAGTGTAGCCTATGAGACTGGTATTCCGGTAGTCCGGGTTCAAATCTTGGTACCGACCATCCCATTGAGGTTTTTTCCTGGTTTTCCTCAATCATCAAGGCAAATGTTGGATTGGAATTGTATTAATAGAACCGTTTTATTCTTCTTCTTAAACTTAATTTGTAGGCTTTTCATCCTGTTTATTTCCAAAATCACTCCTCGGAAGAAGACGTACTGGATGTACATTCACTGTCTATCCATTTCTTGACAGGTCTTCCTCTTGTTCTTCTCCCGTCCATTGGTCTATCTTCTTTAGCTCTTTTTGCAAACCGGTTTTCTTCCATTCTTTCTATATGACCCTTCCAATATTTTCGTCTATCTATAATAAATTTGGTTATGTCTTGAATATGGCATTTGTCCCTAATTTCTGTGTTGTGTATTTTATCAAATAATGTTTTCCCCTGAATAGTTCTTAAGCTTTTCATTTCGCATGTGCTTATTATTTGTTTAGTTTTTGTTGTATCATCTCTAGTTTCTGCACCATATACGATAACTGGTCGAACTATCGTTTTGTATATGCGTTTTTATTATATTCACAATTTCATAACATTTATTATAAATAAATACATTACTAAACGCTACGTGATCTTGGATGTTAAAATAGTGTTCAAAAAAAGCTAATCCAACTGAAGCCTGTAATTTCTAGATTAATACTCGTATGCCAACGAAATTTCTTCCATTCACGTGAAAATTAAATGGAATAAATGACAAAAAAAAAATACAACTGCGCAAAAAAAGTAGTAAACATGAGTTTGTAGCTTTAATGAAGGTTACAATAATGTTTATGTACTGCTTACACGACCAAACAGGTACGTAACGATAAGATAAACTAAGGTAATTCCTACGCCACAAAACAGAACAACGCGCAAAGTTAAGGACGTTTTGTATAGGTATAAAAACACTTTCATGTACAATTCGTTTAATACGAGATATGCATTGGAATTCAATAATGTAATCGATATCTTAAAACACTTTACAGAAATGATAACGTTCACCAAAACAATGATAATCAGCTCCGCCCCCTCCCTAACTTTAATCACTTTACATCAATTTTACTTAGCTAAATCTTTATCTTGTATTTGACAGCTGAGTGTATTATATTATATAACGTATTTAAAGATGACACTATAATTCATAAACCAATAACTAACTCACTGTCACTATCGAACCCGTAGGTTTATGGCCGCACGGACATAAGCTCTCTATACATCCCTACCCTGAGTTATTGTTATCCAATCATTTTCCCTGTATAATCTACTTCCCTCAAATCATAGTTAATGTTATTCACCTCATTCTTGGTCTACCAACTGGGCGTTTTCCCTCTGGTTTTTTCCTACAAGAAGCTTCCATGCACGTCTTTCATTCCCCATTCGTGCCACAAGTACTGCCCATCGCAGTCTACGAGACTTAACTGTTCTTATTATATCTGGCTTCCTATAAAGACCATGTAGTTCATTGTTATGTAGTCTTCTCCATTCACCTGTCTGTTCATATCTCATTGGTACAAAATTTTTTCTAAGACCTTTATTCTCAAATACTCATAATCTCCTTTCCTCCCTTAAAGTAAGAGTCCATGTTTCACATCCGTACAATATAACTGGTAGAATAGCAGTTTTATATATATTTTCAGTTTAACGTTTTTTGAAAGGAATTGGGACGTTAAGAGTCCCTGTAATGTACAGGACGCATTTCCAGAATTGAGTATATTTAATTTCTTTGTTCATATCATTCCTATTTGTGATTATTGTTCCTAGGTATTTGAATTCAGCCACTTCCTCAAAATTTCTCTCATTTGTCATTAGCTGTACATTTTCATAATATAATGTATTTTTATATATTTAGTTTTATTGATATTTACTTCCAGTCCCAATTTCTTAGTGTTAATAGCGTGTGCGTATCTCTTCGCTATCGCCCAATAGTACATCATCAGAATAAACTAACAACTTATTAATACCATTGAGTTGTAGGCCTTCTTTAATCCTCTACAGATTTCATGGCAAGCTCTAGTACAAAAATTTAATAGTGGTAGGAGATAGTGCATTTCCTTGTTTCAACCCATTGTGGATTTCAAAAGTACCTGAACACTGTTAGCCTACACGCACCCTACTCTTTGTACCATCTAGCAACGAATACATTATACGCTTCCAATTTTTATGTCTTCGCACAAATAAATGTTTTGACAGGCTAGAGTGTTTTTAAGGGGAGTGAAGTAAAAAGTAACTAGTTTCAAAGTTTTAAATTACTGAAAATTGAACAGACAACTTATGTTCAGAGCCCTCTTTTTTCAGGCGTGACGGCGTTCTTTTACGTATCGTAAGTTTACGATTTATAAGAGCATAATACAGAATACTTTGTCATATGGAGGTGAAACTTGGTCTTTGACGGAAGTACAAAAAAAATATAATTAGAACAGTTGAATTTATTTTCATGCTATTATGCATTGCAGAGACTCTTGATGTCCCAACTCCTTTCAAAAAACGTTAAACTGAAAATATATAAAACTATTACTCTACCAGTTATATTATATGGGTGCGAAACATGGACTCTTACTTTAAGGGAGGAAAGAAGATTACAAGTATTTGAGAATAAAGTACTTAGGAACATTTTTGGACCAAAGAGAGATGAACAGACAGGTGAATGGAGAAGACTACATAACAATGAACTACATGGTCTTTATAGGAAGCCAGATATATTAAGAACAGTTAAGTCTCGTAGACTGCGATGGGCAGGACATGTCGCACGTATGGGGAATGAAAGACTTGCATGGAAGCTTCTTGTAGGAAAGCCAGAGGGAAAACGCCCAGTTGGTAGACCAAGAATGAGGTGGGAATAACATTAACTATGATTTGAGGGAAGTAGATTATACAGGGAATGATTGGAAAGCATTAGCTCAGGATAGGGATATATGGAGAGCTTATGTCCGTGCGGCCATGAACCTACGGGTTCGATGGTGCCAGTGAGTAAGTAAGTAAGTAAGTTGAATTTATTTTAGAAGAAGCCTCAAAAAAAAAAGACAGGATAAAATAAGAAATTAATTCCTTTGGAGAGAAATGAATGTCACCACATCGGTTGTTAAGAGGATTGAAAATCAAACGCTTAAATGGTATGGCCATTTACAAAGAATGGAAAACGAAAGATGGCAAAAAAAATGTACCATTGGTCACTCCCTGGAAGAAATAAACGTGGCAGACCAAGATGGAAATGGAAAACGCCAGAACCATAATGGATGATAGGAATTTGAAAGAGGGAGATTGGAATGATAGAGATAAATGGAAACTGAAGACGGCAAACCTATAAATGGGGAAAAGCCGAAGAAGAAGAAGTTTACGAAACCCATGGATTTAGTTCTCTTCCGAAGAAACTCATTCTCAGGATTTTATGCCCTGAAAAATCCATCGACCCCGGCGGCGAGTCTTGAAACCTGGGGCGAACATAGTAGGCACCGGGATCGACCAAATTTTCTCATGAATTAAGTACTTACAGTAACGTAAAAATAAAATAAAACAACTATGTCCGGAATATAAACTATTCAATAGCCTGAAGACCCAGAGACTCACTTTTCTGGCTTGATCCAGACATGAGTTTGCTACACGCAGGTGGTCGCCGCGAGCAGTTTCCTTGTGAATCAGTACAATGAATCACCATTGTGTTGATTATCTCCTTTTTATCTAAAACTTAATTCTGAGAACTGGATTCTATATTAGCTTTGCCCTTTTGAGGAAGAAAAAAAAAATTAAGATATTAAACATTCTATCCCAATCGTGAATGAGCATGTATGAATTCCTCATTTTTAAAACACTTCATTCTTGAAAATATAAATTCAAGAAAACTTTAAACAAATGTCCGTCACGCAGAAGCTGCATAAACTAAGCTACTTCTTCAGCAAATCGAAGGTCCGATTTTGGCTGGATTACGATATATATATATGTGTGTGTATATATATATATATATATATATATATATATCCACCGCTGTGGTCTCGAGGTAGCGTGCTGCCTTGTCACGCAGCGGGCCCGGGTTCGATCCCCGGTCGGGGCAGTTTTTCTGGGTGAGGTTTTTATCGAGGTTTTTCCTCACCTGTAAGACAAATGTCAGGAAAACTTTAAGGCCCAAACGGTCCCCGAAATCATATGACCATCATCATCATCCTTATCATCATCATCCTTCACCGGTGTGGAAAGCAACGGGAAGCTACCACACCTATAATTCCCTAGTAAAGCTGCAAGCATAGCATGAATAAACTATAAACACATTTATTTCCTGAATTATTAACATAATTTTCATTAAATACACGAAACATTGTGCGGTTTTCTTTCGGATCGTCTTTTGTTTCCGTTGTATATATTAGCGTAGAGTTCATGACATCCAAGGTTATTAATCAAAAGCCTTTGCCCGGGCCCATAAGAAGCAAAGATTGGTTCATTTTTCTTTCCTAAACACTTAAACATAAATCAACAATAGATCTCAAAACGCTACAGTAATCTATGATTGTTATTTAAACTGAATGTATCATTATTGTTATTAACCATGAAAGCTAGACTGAAAAAAAAAGGAAGCTAGTATGATCTCCTAAATAAGTAAGTTTTTATACGGGAATATCAAACAGCAGCATGCACATAAATAATTTGAACATTAACCAGGATGTATATAAAAATGATGTTTAATACAAACAAGACGTCTGAAGTATAAGAAAAGTATAACAAATATGAATCTTGATCATTCTTTAAATTTAAACAACAACAAAGAAAAAAATAATAAATAATAATCATTAACATCAAAAACTATGTCATACCTCACTCAACATTCATACAACAGTCCAAGCCAGGGTGGCTTTCCCCGGTCCTCCGGACCAAAACTCAAACCACGCCACTCGCGTGATCCAGACGACGTTGTCTCAACTCAAAGTTCCGATCGAATGATAATGTTCTATCTATCTATCCATGTGTTGGCAGCGCGTAGCGCCGCCCAGTGTGCCGCGTTTGGAACCAGTTGTAGCTCCCTGACGGCTAATATCTTTGTGGCTATCGTTACGTGGTTTTTCGTCTATTGTCACTAGTTAGTGGCGTTGGTGTTCTATTGTTTTGAATGGTGTTTTGTAAATTTATTTAGTATGTTTGTGGAAATGGAGTTCTATAGATGAAATGAGATGTTTCCTCTCTAGAGCAGGGCATCGGAAACCACTGGTGAGACAAGCAGAGAGTCCGAAAGCCGACCGAGTGGAATGAGTCACTCTACTCTAGCTGTAGCACAGTTCTCATTTCTGTTATCTGGACCATCATGGGGGTCTGGTAAATATGTTTTTGTGGACAGCACGCCACTGTAGCCCGTGTCCTATATTGCGAACAATAGGGTTCGAATGAGTTTGAATAGTTTGGAACATGTGTTCCACTCTGTCATTAATTTGGGTCGCAATATATGGCATATTGGCTAGGTTGTGCAGCTCTGCGATCCTCGTGTATAGCGGGGCCGAAAATATGATTTTTAAACATTTGTTTTGAATTATTTGAACTTTCTTTTTGTGGCAAGCAGCGAGGATGCTCCAGGCTTCACAACCGTATAGCAGCATGCTACGGATCACAGCTGTATATAAGGTTAGCTTGGTCCGAGATGGCAGTGTAGGCGACTTGAAAAATAATAATGTTCTACATGTGCGTAGCGCATTTGAGCGTTCCGAGGTAGAAGTGGAGATGCGCAGCACAAACAGCGCAACAGGAGAGGTAAAAAGGAGAGTGGGGGTAGATGCATAGAGAAGGGATATTGGCATAGTTATTTCTGTTCAGGGAGGATAACAGCACTGCAGTTGCGAACCGAAAATCGCACTTTTGGTTCAACATAAATAAAATATTGCTGGATACGCTTTACAAAATAAATTTCAGTTAACGCCTGGATATTAAAACACATATAACTCACTGAAGCTTTATTTTTGTTAATTTCATCATCAGCATCATCTGCATTCCTGGATTAGGTCTGTTGACCCGTTACGACTTCAGCCCATCTCTGTCTAGGTCTGCCCACACCTCGGGTGCCTTTAGGTTTGTATTTTGTTATTTGTTTTGGATATCTATCTTCATTCATTCTGTCTATGTGTTGCTTCCATTTTTATCTATATGTATCTATTTTATCAGTTATTGCAAATATTTCAAGTTCCTGTCTTATTTCTGTGTTCTTGATTCTGTCTTCCTTAGTGCACCCTTTAACAGATCTCAAAAATTTCATTTATGCCGCCGTTATCCTACTTAGATCTTGTTTTTTATGTATCCAGGCTTCTGATCCATAGAGCAGTACCGGTACTGCCAACATTTTATAAAATTTCAGTTGGGTCTCTCTTGTTGTTTTATTATTTAGTGATCGTTTTATCGTACCACATATTCCCTGGAATTTTGCTATTTTATTATTTATATCATTTTCATACTTAAATGAAATGTCACATCCTAGATAATTGAGATGGTTCACCTGTTCTATGATTTTGTTTCCTAATACAATTTTGGATCTGATTTGATTTTTCCCTTGGAATGCCATTCCCTTAGTTTTTTCTATGGATATTTTGAGATTATATTGTTCACATATATTATGTAATTTAAAAATATTCCTTTGAAGCTCGTCTTCCGTATTTGCTATTATTACCTGGTCATCAGCATATAATAATAATGTTTTCAAGTAGTGTGTTTTATCTAATTTTATTCCTTTATTTGTTTCTTCGTTCCATTTTTTATTATATCATTGATGTATAGGTTAAACAAAACTGGAGAGATACTGCATCCTTGTTTAACTCCTTTATTAGTATAAATTTTATTTTTACTTACTTCATTTCTAGTTTTTATAACAAAATTTGTGTTCCAGTACAAACTCTTTATAGCTGCTATTAAGTGTTTGTTAACTTGTATCCTAAATACGAGTATAGGCCTATTATAAACAAAGTTTAGTACATACAAAATCACAATTTTAAAAATTAATAAGCTATGTAATTTACAGAAAATTCGTAAGAACTCCATGTATAAACATAAATACAATACCATACTTTGGTCATTTCCGTTTTACTATTTTTTTATTTAAATAGTTGTTTTTAATCTCGTATGGCCAAATCGGAGCCAAGACAGGTTTTTCTCGAGGATTCTCCCGTTTCCCCTGCCAAAAAATCCATCAGTTCTCCATATTCATGTCAATTTTGTTCAATTCTATCTGCCCGTGTGATGGTGCTATAAGCGTGCTTTGCCGGCATCCATGTAGGGCCTATAAAAAAAAAGTAAAGTAATCCCACAACAGGTCCGGAGGCCCTTGGGGTAGTAGGAGGTTAAGGCTCCCACTTTTTCTAGATAATCAGCACTTTATGTCAGCCGGGTTGTCAGCCCTGCGTGACGGCCGCCTTTACCCCCAGAACAAGCGTCTGGTACTCATTTCCGTTAGAGGCTGAGTCGACCCCAGGGTCATAGTGCCGCCAGAGGGTTTGGGTCAGTTTAAAAATCCTGACCCCAACGGGACTTGAACCCTCGACCCTCCGGCTTGTAGTTCAGTGCCTTAACCACTACGCTACGGCGTGTAGGGCCTATACCACAGATATTTAATTATATGGGCTTCATCTCTCGATGTGCCATTACGCCGCACTGCTTTTTTAAGTCTACTTATGTAGGCCTAACTGAAAGGCCTAGAGGATGGTGCTATATTCAAATATAGTTTTCTTCGTTTTGTATATTCAGATGAACATTGGTAAAAAAATCAAAGCTCTTGTCATGGGTACAACCTCAGTATCTCAATTCCTCCCGAATTAGCTACAAGTGCGGTACTCCCATAATAAATGCCACTTTAAAAAAAAAAACTTTTTTTTGCTAGGCAATAGGCCTATGTCAAAAAATCGAAGAATTTTAGAATCATGTTGAATTAAAGCTAGCAAAAACTATTATTACTTCATCAAATGTTGGTCAACCCTGAGTTACAGGAAAATATTTTCTACGAATTTTAAGTGCGAAGCGTTACCTACTAAATTAACAAGGAATGGCCTAAGGCATGCATCATAATTTCTCCATTCCAATAGTTGGTATAATTATCATGTCTATCTTTTAAAAACAAGTCGTCTTGTTAATATCTGCAGCAATAATTTCGTGAGATCTTTCTTATTACAATCTATAAAGTTGATTTTTTTTACAATTATTATCAAAAGAGACTCGTTCGTTGTATATTTACATCCCTAACTCATTCTTTAAATACATTTTATTAATAAATTCTTAAAACAATTGAAGGCTACGCCAATTTTGGAATATATTAAACTGTACCAACTAAATTGGAAACACCATCTTGAAAGAATGAGTTCAAATCGGATCCCCAAAGCTGTTTATAATTATATACCAAGAGGACGAAGATCTCTGGGCCGTCCTGTGAAACGCTGGAGGGAAAATTTTCTATAGGATCGTAACAGGCCTTCGCCTAATACTTGAAAGGGAGAAGAAGTATTAATAAATAAATGTTCATTAATTAAATAAAAATAAAACGTAGTTTTATTTGATTTTCATATTTATTATATAATTCAGTGACAGCTGTTTCGGTACACTGTACCTTCTTCAGAAATATTAAATATTATGAATTGTGTTCCAACTGATCTAAGCAACAATACAACAATATTTATTTAAATTTTTAAATTTAACAAATGGGATTCATTCAAAACAAGTTGAGAATTTAATAGTTTTTTACTACTTTTAAATTTATTAATTTCTACAGCCTCCAAAAGATCTAACTTCTTACCCTTATCACAAATATGTAAAATTTCAAAATTGAAGAAGGTACAGTGTACCGAAACAGCTGTCACTGAATTATATAATAAATATGAAAATCAAATAAAACTACGTTTTATTTTTATTTAATTAATAGATATGGATTTTCATCAAGTAAACACCAACTCAATTGATTATTTAATAAATGTTCAGTTTATGGTATAAATAGGCTGCTCAGTGGTGCAAGTAGGTTGGACACTAGCCCTCCATCCCTGAATCCCAAGTTCGCGTCTCGGACACTTCAGATGTGGTACGTGGTGAACGAATCACAGCCAGGACATGTTTTTCTCCCCTTTTCCCACCGATTTTCCATATTTATATCACACATTTCGTTTAATTTAATTTGATCTGCTCCTGTGATGGTACGACAGGACTGATCAGCCGGCATTCTCGTGTATCACAGACCTTCAGTAATTACAGCGACTTCAATTCATCTCATTCCTCGATCTAGCAGCATGTCGGATACCAGTAGATGGTTTACTTTTACTGTGGTAAAATAAGATGAGGCGGAGGAGAGGAAAACATGTATTCTCTGTCCAACGTAAGAAGCACACTTTGACATTTAACTTCCGAATGTAGCGTATTACTCCGCATACCACGTGTAAGGGTGCAGGCGAACTCTTTCAGCTGTTTTTTACAAACCGATAAATTAATGCACAACAATAATTTTAATTTTTAATGTTGCAGGTTGTGTTAACATTTACAATGGTATGTTGAAAACTAATTAAATTATAATTGTTAATATTAAACAAATTCATTTAAATCAAACATTTAAATTAAAATAACCGAGTTAAGTTAACAAACTCAACACGCACACACTATTGAGTAACACTAAGAAATTAGGACTGGAAGTAATTATCAATAAAACTAAATATATGGTCACACGTAGAAATACATTATATAATGGAAATGGACAGCTAAATGACAAATGAGGGAAATTTTGAGGAAGTGGCTGAGTTCAAATACCTAGGAACAATAATCACAATTAGGAATGAAATGCACAAATAAATGAAACATAGGCTCAATTCTGGAAATGCGTGCTATTATGCATTGCAGAGACTCTTGATGTCCCAACTCCTTTCAAAAAACGTTAAACTGAAAATATATAAAACTATTATTCTACCAGTTATATTATATGGGTGTGAAACATAGACTCTTCCTTTAAGGGAGGAAAGTAGATTACAGGTATTTAAGAATAAAGTACTTAGGAATTTTTTGGACCAAAGAGAGCTGAACAGACAGGTGAATGGAGAAGACTACATAACAATGAACTACATGGTCTTTATAGGAAACCATATATAATAAGAACAGTTAAGTCTCGTAGACTGCGATGGGCAGGACATGTTGCACGTATGGGGAATGAGAGACTTGCATGGAAACTTCTTGTAGGAAAGCCAGAGGGAAAACGCCCAGTTGGTAGACCAAGAATCAGGTGGGAGAATAACATTAACTATGATTTGAGGGAAGTAGATTATACAGGAAATGATTGGAAAGCATTAGCTCAAGATAGGGATGTATGGAGAGCTTATGTCCGTGCGGCCATGAACCTACGGGTTCGATAGTGCCAGTGAGTAAGTAAACTTACATGGTGGAGATTGATTGACAGTAACGGGAACTAGCACAAGGAAAAAAAAAATGCAATCGGACAATACTGTTAACGAGCGAGCCATTCCGCCAGTGACTGTCCTGCACCACAAGCCGTTAATGAGATGTCGCATATTACACATCAAGGCCATTCGCAAAGTCGATCACTCACTCACTCACACGTTCTCAGTATAATCTAGTCCAACGCTCTTCTCACACAATACACATCCACAAACGCATAACATTTTATTTCCAAAAACAGTCCTACATACATAGTTTTAGTTGCAAAATCTAGGAGAGCGGGAAAAAATTGTGCTATTAAATTATAAGATAAACTTCTGCCACAATATAAAATTTGAAATATAAAACTGTCATGTTAATCAAATATGTGGGGCAATTAGAAGGTCCGCGAAACATGGACTCTTACTTTAAGGGAGGAAAGGAGATTACAAGTATTTGAGAATAAAGTACTTACGAAAATTTTTGGACCAAAGAGAGATGAAGACAGGTGAATGGAGAAGACTACATAGCAATGAACTACATGGTCTTTATAGGAAGCCAGATATAATAAGAACAGTTAAGTCTCGTAGACTGCGATGGGCAGGACATGTTGCGCGTATGGGGAATGAAAGACGTGCATGGAATCATCTTGTAGGAAAGCCAGAGGGAAAACGCCCAGTTGGTAGACCAAGATTGAGATGGGAGAACAACATTAACTATGATTTGAGGAAAGTAGATTATACAGGGAATGATTGGAAAGCATTAGCTCAGGATAGGGATGTATGGAGAGCTTATGTCCGCGCGGCCATGAACCTACGGGTTCGATAGAGCCAGTGAGTAAGTAAGTAAGTAATTAGAAGGTCCTACTAAATTAAAGTCCGTTATGCAATAATAAGTCCACCGCTGTGGTCTCGAGGTAGCGTGCTGCCTTGTCACGCAGCGGGCCCGGGTTCGATCCCCGGTCGGGGCAGTTTTTCTGGGAGAGGTTTTTATCGGGGTTTTTCATCACCTGTAAGACAAATGTCAGGAAAACTTTAAGGCCCAAACGGTCCCCGAAATCATATGACCATCATCATCATCATCCTTATCATTATCATCACTATTATCATCATCCTTCACCGGTGTGGAAAGCAACGGGAAGCTACCACACCTACAATTCCCTAGTAAAGATGCAAGCATAGCATGAAAATGCTATGATTGCAGTGAAGGACCTGCCTTCGGGCAAAATTACTATGGATGGATGCAATAATACATAAATTAAGCGAATTTCTAAGTGAGTCGAATTTATGGTCCGATTTTTCTGGTGTACGGAATGTTTCTTTTGTTAAGCCTTAAATTTTCGAAGCACTAATTTCTCGTGCCAGTTATTTATGTCGGACCGCAATGAAAACCAAGTACGATTTTCTTTATTTCGGGTTTCAGGTAAATCCTAACTTCGCATTTTGTTGATTTCTTAAGAATACCTTCCCCATATTACATCAATGGTATATACCAAGTTCATCATCATCATCATAGTACATTCACGAATTTAGGCCATTTGTTGACCTGTTTCGGCCTCAAGAGAAACACCATCCAGAAGTCTTTTGAGTGGACGTCCTGGTCTTCTTCTTCCTGCAGGTTGATATCTTAACATTTGCTTGGGTATTCTGTGATCTTCCATTCGATGAACATGTTGCATCCATCTTGACTTATAATCAGAAATTTTGTTTTCTAAAGATTCCATGTGTAATTCTTCTAAGATGTCTTCATTTTTTTTTGTGATCTAGTAGTGTGTATCCTGCAGTCCTCCGAAGATATCTCATTTCAGCAGATTTAAGTCTCTGTATATCCTTCTGTTTCAACGTCCATACTTCGCTACCATACAAAAGAGTTGGAAGAGCCAGAGTGTTTTATACACTTTCAGTCTTGAATGCTTTTGGACTAACTGTGGCTTGAAGATAGAATTTATTAACCCTAAAATTCTTAAAAATTTAAATATTTTTGCATTTACATCCTTTTCTTCTTCATATGAGATATTGCATCCTAGATACCAAGTTTCGTTCCGAAAACTCGAAAATTGCTGCTGCTAGTGCTATTTTTAAATTTTCTTTTCAGGTGAACTCCTATTCCTAATGGTCCGTTTTTCAATAAATTTCCATATGCCGAGTTTGGTTCCGAAAAAAATGAGGTCATTTTTGCCATAGTCATTTTCAGTGTCTAATAGAAAGATGCATCAACTTATAAGTACATAAGTTACATTAAAAAAAATATTTTGATGAGAATATTCTTAGTAGGCTCATTCCTTGGGAATTCACTAAAACACGGAAGGATACAATTTATTAATTTTACAAAGTATTAGCAGTTCCGGGGCGGTTTAACACAGCATGCCTTGGTGCAGAGCTATGGGACTTGCATATTGTTTAGAATCCACTTGGGGGAATTTTTTTTCATGGAATTTCAGCCAATATGAGATCTGTGTCCTCTCAGCATCAAGAGGAATTTGGATAGCTATAGTAAGTAGCGACTACAGGTTGAGAAAACCTACTATAACGTCTGGGACACCCGACAAGATGACCACATATCACACCTATACTGAGTGGATGATCGTCCAGTTCAGTGATTAACAAATGTGGATGTGAGGACAGCAACCGGATGGTAGGGCAAGGACATTTTAGATCTGTCGCGCCATGGAGTTTACTAGGAGTTTCATCCCTTCTATATTGTTCTGAATGCCGGACTAAAAAAAATCAGAAACACAAAATAGAGATATCAGAAATAAAAATTCTGGAAACAGAATGAACTGACAGAAATTTAATGAAACAAAAATATAAAAATTGAATATATTTAACAAATAATAGAATAAAAGAACATCAAGAGAAATATTACAAGTATGATCATGTGTTACGGAATCCAAAATCCCGAATTCCCAAGAAAATCGTAAAACACAAACCTAAACTGAATAGAAAGAGAGAGAAAGGCTTGTGAAGGGATGGAGAAACCAATTTCTCTGAATAGGACGGAATAGATAGAAAGACTGCTATGATAATGAAATATAAAAATTTTTAATTAATACCTATAATGTACCGTAGTCTTCAACTTGTTTAATATTATTTTTATTTCATTATATATATTTATTTATTTTTTTTACTTTTTAAACAAACTGAGGAAGACAGTACCTTTACGGCAATATTAATTTTATTAAATAACTTAGTGAGCCCTAGATCCATCCATCCATCCATCCATCCATAGTAATTCTGCCCGAAGGCAGGTCCTTCACTGCAATCATAGCCTTTTCATGCTATGCTTGCAGCTTTACTAGGGAATTGTAGGTGTGGTAGCTTCCCGTTGCTTTCCACACCGGCGAAAGATGATGATGATTATGACAATGATAAGGATGATGATGGTGATGATGGCCATATGATTTCGGGGACCGTTTGAGCCTTAAAGTTTTCCTGACATTTGTCTTACAGGTGAGGAAAAACCCCGATAAAAACCTCACCCAGAAAAACTGCCCTTACCGGTGTTCGAACCCGGGTCCGCTGCGTGAAAAAGGCAGCACGCTACCTCGAGACCACAGCGGTGGACCCCCTACATCCCAGACAGTATAATAAGGGAGGTTACTTTTTACGCTCATAAAATACATTTCTATATCTAAAATTACATTTTAGAAGCCTAAAACGCAATTTTAGGTACCGGTACCTTAAAATACATTCTTGACTTTGGGTGTACATGCTAGTATGGTGTGTAATTAATGACATAAGTTCTTGTATACACAGCGATTCACAAACAGCCCTAAAAGCAATTAATGATAAATATAACAATGAAACAATAGCTTTCGAGATTAAGGAACAGATGAAGCAAAGTTCAAAACATATGTATTATTTATCTATCATGGGCACTGCCGGATATCAGGAAATAAACGAGCGGATGTTTTAGCCAAGTCTGCAGCAGATTCTAATCGACAGCATGCATATGATTTCAGTCATATATGTTTCCTGAAGTCGCAAATAAAGAAACACATAATTGCAAGATGGAACAACATGTGGCTCAATGGTACCACAGGTACATTAACACGACTATTTAACTTATGCCACAAATGCTAGTCAAAGACCAATCACGTTTCAATGAATTTTGTTTTACAACCAATGACAGTCGTGTTTCGCCTTGATCTTTATCGATTTCCTTTTATCAGCTCCTGCTTTTGTGATAAAGAAAGCTCCTCCTTTTTAATGTTCTGAACAGGTCAAAGCAACATTTTTCTCCAACAAATACATTGAATATAGCAAATAATGAAAAGATTCCTTGATTTTACTGAGTTGTTTACTAAAAAAATAAATGAATAACCCGTAATGTCGATTATGATAATTATATATTTTGATGTGTTTCATTATTTCTCCACTTGGATGCACTCTTACAATATTGCGATCTTATTTGGCAATAAATAATATGATCAAGCAGCAGTGAATGAACATAACCTCACATTTCTGATTTTTTTCAAACATCGCCGTTTACATGAAATATATAAATATTTTAAAATAACTATAGTTAAACAATGATTTGTGAGTAAACAGCTTAATTTTATTCGTTATATAGTCCTGACAAATGCCACTCTTGATTTCCAAATTCCCTAGATAAATTGGAAATCACTCGTGGCATTACTTATGAGAAATATTGTCTTGTAAGAAAAAATAATAAAAATACATGAATTAAGAATGTGTATATTATAATGTTGGGTAAATTTCCTGATTTTTTTTACAAATCGAAACTACGTATTCTATTTCTGTATCCCTATCATATGTCTGAGTAAATTATCTTGGAACAAGTGTGTATGTCTTAGAAGTTGTTAAGAGATAGGTTAAACAGAGGAAGAAAAAGAAGAGAAGCAGAACTCAATATTTGAAGTTAACAAGCTCAAGAATAGCAAACAAAACACGTAATGCCAAACCTGTCCCACCGAATGAGAGTGAAGACAAAACTCAAATTTCCCCTCTCGCGGTTTGTAGCATTCAAATAATTATTCATTGTCTTTAACTGATACGCATCTTGCTCTTTCTTTTTTTCTTCTACTATTATCTCTCGCTTACTACTAAACAACTCTTTCGTCAATGCTTCACCTTTACCCACCTGTTACAGAGATACAATACGGTTCAAGATAATTGATTATGGATTTTCATGACCGTATTGCCATGACCCATTTCCTTATAAAACTGGCCTAAGGCAACTAACTACCTACCAACCTTCCTAAGCTTAAATCTAGTATATCTGGTTCCATGGTTACCAATGTTGCAAATTTGTTTTTCCACAGTCTATAATAATTATACTATAATAAATGAATAATAGGAATTTATTTATTTGTTCAAATTACATTATTATTAATATAAAATTATGGAATATTCACCTGAAAGGTCCGTCTCCTCAACCTAATTAATCATTTAACTGTAGCGCTTTCGGGACTTGTCCCATCATCGGCAGGATTCAAAACTGGTGTTTCACTGAAGATCTGGTAGAGGGGGTTGCATGTATTGGGTTCGTTTTCGTTTATCAGGCTGTCGTTGTGAGCTGCTTTTATGATTTCCATCTCTTCGAGTACGTTTATCTTCGCTGGATTATTTTCTCTGTGCATTACTGCTAGGGTGTTTTCAATATTTAACATGCGATGTCCTTCATGGATAACGTGTTTTGCATAGCTTGATTTCTCTTCTGCGTGAATGAAGTCTCGAAAATGTTCTTTGAATCTGATGTTAAAACTCCTGTTTGTCCTTCCTATATAAAATTTGTTGAAGTCCTTACATGTCAGTTTATAAACTCCTTTACTGTTGAAAATGTTATTTTCTTCAATGTTATTGTTTATTATGTTGTTTAATTTGTTATTGGTTCTGTATGCTATTTTTATGTTTTTTATCGGCTTTCTTTAGTGCATTGGCTAATTTTGTCGTTTCTTTTCATGTGTATGTAAGTGTTATCCATGTTTTCTTGTTGTTGTAGGATTCTTTTTCTAGTTTAGTTATGTTGGTTATGTTGTTCTTCCTTTTTTTGTTTTTTTTTTTTACGAGCAAAGGAGTTTATGAACTGACATGTAAGGACTGCAACAAATCTTATATAGGAAGGACAAACAGGAGTTTTAACATCAGATTCAAAGAACATTTTCGAGACTTCATTCACGCAGAAGGGAAATCCAGCTATGCAAAACACGTTATCCATGAAGGACATCGCATGTTAAATATTGAAAACACCCTAACAGTAATGCACAGAGAAAATAATCCAGCGAAGATAACTGTACTCGAAGAGATGGAAATCATAAAAGCAGCTGACAACAACGACAGCCTGATAAACGAAAACGAACCCAATACATGCAACCCCCTCTACCAGATCTTCAGTGAAACGCCAGTTTTGAATCCTGCCGATGATGGGACAAGTCCCGAAAGCGCTACAGTTAAATGATTAATTAAGTTGAGGAGACGGACCTTAAGGTGAATATTCCATAATTTTATATTAATTTTGAATAATACCTCAACGGAACACATCATGAATCTTATAAAAGTTGATTACATTATTATGTAACGCTAGAAATTAACCATACTCTAAATTACTTAGATTTGGACAGGGTGTATCTTTCTAGAATTATTGCCATCGCTGCCATTAGAGGATCAATTTCAATTTTAAGAAACCATATTTACAAAATTACTTTATAGTATGTATACTTCAATTAGGCCTACAAGTTGAATTTGTTTAAATGTATTTACAAAATGTATTTCATCAATTATAAAAATGAATTGTCTGTATCACTTTGTCCTTGAGGCAATCCTCTAATGAGGAAAGGTTTATATAATAAAAAAAATAATTGTATTGTAACTAAAACCCTAACAAACCGGATGGTGAAATAGGGTTCGTATTATTGGAGATTCAATAAAAAAATGAATAATAGTTATTTCGAGTGAATTTTTTGCTAAATATTTTCTCACCTAATTATTGGAATGCAAATGACACTTAACAAATGAAAAATGTTGAGGAATAGGCGGAATTCAAATACCTGTGAACCATAATTTTTATAAAACGGGGATGAGGCGCAAAAATAAATTAAATATAAGTTCAGCTCTAGAAAAAGAACTCCCAAAAAAATCAAATTAATATAAAACATAATAATTCCATCATGTTATGAGGATGCAAAACAGTCTCCCACTTTAGGAGAAACTAAATAGTATGAATATCTGAGAATAAAGGGCTTAGGAAAATTAATGGACCAAAAAGAAACGAACAGGAAATAGAATGGAAAGAACTATATAAGTGAAATATTATATAATATCCATGTTATGAGAAATCTAATTGAATTAAAGTAGGTCTATTTTGTCAACTCATATTTATGCATATTTTACCATTTCTAAGTGATAAAGAATATTTTAGTAAGTTAATGGTCATATTAGGCGTATTTTCAGTCTTTGAAGAAGTAAAAAAAACTTTTTTATACAATTTTGCCCTTCGAGTTTGGGTTGTTAAATTTCTCGGAATTACGAGCTACGTTTTGTTTTTTGGAAAATTATAAAATCTACCACCTTTTCCTTTCTTTTGAATTCGCAATATGTACTTTACTTGGAAGCACGCGTGAGCAAACATTTGTGTATTGTTTTGCAACAATCTACACTTGTTTAATATCGTTAAAGTTGGAAGTGTATGTAGTGTCATTAAGGGAAAATGACTAAAGTGAAACAAAGCGTTGAAATAAAATTAAAAAGTTTACTCAGTATGATGAAGTGTTTTCGTCTGTAGTAGGTTGGCCAAGAATATAGTAGGAGTATAATATTTAGTATGTTTTGGAGAAGGTGATTTATACAAGTCACATTTGCAAAATATTAGCTTAGCATAAGGATGGATGGAGAGCTTTGCATCTGGTTTTCCTACAAGAAGTTTCCATTCCCTTCTTTCATTCCCCATTTGTGCCCCGTGTCCTAGCCATCGCAGTTTATGAGATTTAACTATACTTGTTATATATTTTTTTCTCATAAATAGGGCTAGAATTTTTTTCTTCTTCTTCTTCCTTCCAAGTATTAGGCCAAGGCCTGTTACGATCCTATAGAAAATTTTCCCCTGGGAAATTCTCCTATAAGATTTGAAAGCATAATAATAGTCCCTTCGATTGGTTGCTGGCCAAAGGAAGGCAAGACCAGTGATGGGGCTGGCATCTTATAGCCTCTGGTCAGGCTTTTCTGAAGAAGAAAAGAAAATAAAGGAAAGAAGAAATGGAAGAAAGGAAAGACTCCCTAGCCCTTGGATGCCCTAATAGCGTCGGGGTTGAAAAAACAAGAGGTAACCAAGAGAGGTTAGATAGTAAAGTTAAAAGAGTGCAAAACACAAGTAAGTGGAAGAAATGTTTTGCTCAGCTTGGACACCTTGTGGTCGCCATCCACATATCCCCTAGATGAGGACCCCTGAGGTACGACTTAAAATCACCAAAATTTTAACACAAAAACATATGTCCCTAACAATATTATAACAGTTCATATTTACGATTATTTACAAATATAAGATAAAAACAGTAAATCAGAGCGAGTAAAAGTATGGAATTCGATAGTGTATGACAGCTCGTCCATCTTCTGAACACCGATGCAGCCATTATATGTGAGCATTGGGATACCCGGCGAGGCTGAAATAACTATATCCATTTCTTGGTCAGGTAATAGTTGCTTCGCCAGTTTTGTTTTGCTTAAATGCCAAGTTCTATGTCAACTTTCGACAATTCTGATTTATAAAAAAAACTTTAACATCAGATTCGATGCACTTCGTTACGATTTCTATCGGCTGTAAGTTAAATGATGGGTTTAATTAGCTTCTTCTTTAACCAATCCTTATGCTTCTCAGCGTCGGATTTACCAACAATTTTCTGTACTCATTCCTATTTCCCGCGAACTACCTGACTTGATGAACAGTCTTTCCCTTCTTTTCTGCCATCTCTGTAATATACTGAATCCATTCCTTCATAGGACGCCCTCTTCGAGTACCTTCAGGTTTAGCCTCAAACACCAGCTTCCCTCACTCATACTTTTAATTACCTAGTATATCTTAAAACACTGTCCTCCTTAAAATTATGTTTTGAACAATTTATAACTCATACAAAGTACAATTGTATAAATTATTAATAAAATATCAGTAAAACTAAATATATGGTCACACGTAGAAATGCAGTATACAATGGAAATGGAAAGCTAATGACAAATGAGGGAAATTTTGAAGTAGTGGCTGAATTTAAATACCTAGGAACAATAATCACAAATAGGAATGAGATGCACAAAGAAATTAAACATAGGCTCAATTCTGCAAATGCGTGCTATTATGCATTGCAGAGACTCTTGATGACCCAACTCCTTTCAAAAAACACTAAGCTGAAAAAATATAATACTATTATTCTACCAGTTATATTATATGGATGCGAAACATGGACTCTTACTTTGAGGGAGGAAATGAGATTACGAGTTTTTGAGAATAAAGTTCTTAGGAAAATTTTTGGACCAAAGAGAGATGGACAGGTGAATGGAGAAGACTACAAAACAATGAACTACATGGTCTTTATAGGAAGCCAGATATAATAAGAAAAGTTAAGTCTCGTAGACTGCGATGGGCAGGACATGTTGCGCGTATGGTGAATGATGAAAGATGTGCATGGAAGCTTCTTGTAGGAAAGCCAGAGGGAAAACGCCCAGTTGGTAGACCAAGAATGAGGTGGGAGAACATTAACTATGATTTGAAGGAAGTAGATTATACAGTGAATGATTGGAAAGCATTAGCTCAGAATAGGGATGCATGGAGAGCTTATGTCCGCGCGGCCATGAACCTACGGGTTTGATAGTGCCAGTGAGTAAGTAAGTAAGTAAGTATTAATAAAATATTATCCAAAAATGTGGAATATAAAATATTGACATCTTAGATCATCGTTTCTCGATGCATGGGTCCCGACCTACTGGGAGTCTGAGGGAAGTTCGGTGGGTCACGAAGTCTCCTAATGTGATAAAGGGTTAACAAAATTGTAAACTATAGGGTAGAACTGCAGTACATATATTTCAGTTTTGAAAGTACTTTATTTTCAATTTTGTTTCATTGCGCTTGTCATCTCTTAAGAATAGCATTTATTCAATAACGATTGATGTTTTCTTCGCTCGTGCCATGTGACATTTATGGTCGCACTCGACTCACTTTGAATCTGCTTAAACATCACATTAGTTATGTGAGTAAATTTTAGCATCTAATCAATTAGAGTGATATTTTTAATAACCTGTCATATAGTATTT
This sequence comes from Diploptera punctata, assembly GCA_030220185.1. Classification (NCBI taxonomy): domain Eukaryota; kingdom Metazoa; phylum Arthropoda; class Insecta; order Blattodea; family Blaberidae; genus Diploptera; species Diploptera punctata. The sequence continues at coordinate 935,942 of JASPKZ010002318.1, forward strand.
AAGTTTTCATAAGCGATTAGAGTTTACTAATTTAACTAATGGGTCGCGTTAAGTTCAATGTACTTAAAATTGGTCCCGGCTTAAATAGGTGTTCTTCTTGTTTACGTATGGCTTCTTCTTAGGGATTCTGCTTCCATAGCCATGCTGCCACAAAACTCGACGGACAGTTTGGAAAGATACTTTCTTTTCTAGTACCTGTTCCAAAAACACTGGTCAACATAACGTTTGTCACATGAGTACCAATAGTTGTACTTAATGCAGTTTTTTATCGTGTTTTCAAATATGTATTCGGAATTTCTCCATCACCCACAGATTTTTTTTATTTTAATTTCAATTAATGGATTTATATAATTATTTTCTTAATAAACGTTTTTTCGTCCATTTGTCCATTGTAAAATAAAACGGGAAAAACTTTCATCAGGGGATTTCAGCTATAGAAAAGAGATATCAAGGCAAATGGAATCCTAATATGCTGGCCGATTATTGTTGGGCCATCAAGAGGGATGCTCCACAGGCGAAATAAGGCAGAAAATCGTCATTTCTTACTTTCTAGGTGAGTCCGAATGTTCGAATATTGTGTAGTTACGAATGTAGAAAATATGAAAGTGTTTACGTCTCTCGGAAACCTTGCGTGATGGAGAAAACCCGATATCATATTTGAATTCAGGAGAAAAAATACTATCAGAATCAAATATTTTTCTTTCTGAGACAAAAAAAAAGTTTCTTTTTTGTTGCTCAGTGTTATTTCAGTATACGGATCAATTTTAATGATATCGTCTCTTCTAACTCATAGTCGCGCGGACATAAGCTCTCCGTACATCCCTATCCTGAGCCAAAGTTTTCTAATCATATCTTGTATAATCTACTTCCTTCAAATCTTGGTTAATGTTGTTCTCCCATCTACTGGCCTCTTTCCCTCTGGTTTTACTACAGAAGTCTCCGTGTCCCTCTTTCATTCCCCATTCGTGCCACACGTCCTGCCATCGCACTCACCTGTCTGTTCACCTCTCTTTGGTCCAAATTTTTTCCTAAGAACTTTGTTCTCAAATACTCGTAATCTCCTTTCCTCCCTTAAAGTAAGAGTCCACGTTTCGCGGATATTTTCACATATTGATCCAATTTATTCCTTCGCTATAATTCATGACACGAGCCACGAATTGAAAATGTTTCAATAAAGACTTCGTTCAGTCTAAGAGGTTAACCAACATAGACAGAACGCAATTAAAAGCTAGTTTACGGCATGTGAATCTAAAGGTAAGGAATTACTGGTTACATAATAGGCCTAGATAAAGTTTACCTTATCATCAAGTGCTATTACAAGGTAAACTGCCTCCGCTAGTATCAGTATGCCCAGAGAGCCACAAGAACATTTCTTCATAGGTATCAGTAGAGTAAAAAAAGGAGGGAGAGAACAAGAATAAAAGAGAGAAAGAACGAAAATGAAAGAGAAAAAGAGAGAGAAAGAAAGACACATAAAATAAGGAAACAAAGAGAGAGAGAGAGAGAGAGAGAGAAGAGGAGAGAGAGAGAGGAGGAGAGAGAGAGAGAGAGAGAGAGAGAGAGAGAGAGAGAGAGAGAGAGAGAGAGAGAGAGAGAGAGCTCGCGTCATCTCTAACATTCGTAACCATCTTTCAAATTAAGTGAACGTTTGGTTAAATTAGTTAATATTTATGTGTCGGCCGCGGTTTGAACCAGCGACCCTCGGGACCAGAGGCAAGGAGCATAACCACTAGTCAAACGCGGCCGATTCAATTGGGGATAATGGTAGTTAATTAAAAATGTATAATGTTATGGCGGTTCCCACAATATTGTATGGATGTGAAACTTGGGCTCCAGTGAAAAAACAGAAGGATAGAATACAGACGGCGGAGATGAGGTTCCTAAGACAAGTTAAAGGATGTACAAGACTTGACAGAATAAGAAATGAGGATATAAGAGAAGAATTGAAAGTACAGCCTTTATTGGATAAAGTCACGAATTACAGACAGAAATGGATTGATCGCATGGATGGAATGAGTAAGGAGAGATATCCATTGTTAGCAAGAAATTATCAAGCAAGAGGAAGACGTGATGTTGGAAGACCTAGAAGACGTTGGGCTGATGCATTATGAAGTCGGAACGGGCAATTTCCTAATCCCTGGAGTGATGATGATGATGATGGTAGTTAATGGGTAAGTAACATAGCCTACTAAGTTGTCAAGAAAATAATTTATAAATTTGTGAATACTGTATATCAGACAGTTAAATGCTACTTACAGAGAAGTATGATAAAAATAAAAAAGTAGCGGAAATGAAACAATCAACGATGGTTCAAGGAATTAGTTTACAGAACACTTCAATTTTAACAGTGCCACAGGTCATACGATTCAAAATAGCAATTATTTCTTAACCCCTCCATGGTATCTTTACCTTGTCGTGGTGGAGTGGCTTGCGTGCTTAAATGATCCTGAGAGCTATGCCGGCGGCAGCATTGCTGCCGATAGGGTTACCCAAGCCGGACTGGTCGAAGGTGATAAGCCAGACGAAAAAAGTACCTTGGGCGAAAGAGTGACTACCTTTCACCGTAAAAATACAACCGTCAAGAAATACGGACATGGGTTCATCTGGGGTAAAATTTTCCGGAGGTCAAATAGTCCCCCATTCGGTTCTCCGGGCGGGGACTACTTCAGGGAACCCATGCCAAAGGCTCAAACACAGGGACATGTTCCTAGGAACATGGAATGTTAGGACTTTATACAATAGCGGGGCACTAGAGATATTAACGTGGGAACTAGATAAATCGCCCTTAGATATAGTCGCTTTACAGGAAGTTAGGTGGCCAGGAGAAGGTAGTCAGGAATCAGGAAACTTTGCATTATACTATGGGGTTGCAGAAAGACCTGCATTTGGAACGGGTTTTTTAGTCAGGAGGATCCTATCCGCTATCCGAGATATTAAGTTTGTTAGTGATAGGATATCATACATAATTCTAAAGGGTAAACGACATGATTTTATAATTGTAAATGTACATGCCCCCACAGAATTTTGGAGAGCTTATGTCCGTGCGGCCATGAACCTACGGGTTCGATAGTGCCTGTGAGTAAGTAAGTAAGTCCGATTGAGGGTCTTTCCACTTTTCAGCGGTTGCCCTTTTACCAGCCGGCTGCTGGCCCTTCACATCCACATGTGTCAATCACAGAGGTAGATGATCAACAGCCAGTGTAGGGGTGACATGTGGTTAGCATGTCGAGTCCCCCAGCCGTTATAGCTGGTTCCTCAACCTGGAGCCGCTACTTATTGTAGCTACCCAATTGCCTCACGATGCTGGGTGGGCACCGGTCCCATACTGGCCGAAATACCATGAGAAAATTTCTTCCCCCATGGAGACTCGAACCAGCGCAAGTCCCATAGCTCTGCGCCAAGACTTCCTACCTTAACCGCTCGGCTACGGCGCGGGACAAGTAAGTAAGTAAGTAAGTAAGTAAGTAAGTAAGTAAGTAAGTAAGTATTTCTTAACACTTTACAGTCCCCATTAAATGTAAGTCACATCAAGCCCAGTAACCATTTGCGACTTTGTATTTAAAATATTTCCGTATTATATCGTATTATCTAATTGCATTTTACAAGCATAAAAGTACTTACAATGACGTCAATCGGTTTTTTTAATCTTACGAACTTGCACGATAGCATTTTTCGTATAAAAAGCAGGATTTTACTTTTTACTAGGAAATTTTAAATATTCCAACTAATCTAATATTATTTTATCTCTCTACTCAGTTCATCCGTATAAAGTACAGTGTGTCCACAAAGTCCTGCTACCAAAACAATGTAACTTAGCTCGTGAACTATTGGAGATAGAGACATGCGTTTTTTTTAACGTATTCTACATCTCTTAAAGTTTTGTTTACATTTTTTTTTGCAGATTGTGATTTAAACGACAATGACGACACTAGGAAAAGGCCCAATGTGTGTGGTGGTATGCTGAGTCTGGTAAATCACCAGTACCCCCATATCCGAACGTTATGTGAAGAAGTAGATAGCTTTGTCCCACGTTGTGGTGACATTTTGAAGAAGTAATTCTCTTCATGCCCGATTTTGTAGTAAAATTTTCAAGAAGTATTTGTGTCCCAAAAAGAATTACTGATACAGGTTGGGTTTTGTTTTCGGTAGAGCCGGATTCTCTTCTTAGGGTCGGAAGTTGGTACACTGGATAGGAAAACACTTCAAAATTACTAAAAAAAATGTTTATTGTAGAAATAATTGCACATTTATTCACTTCTTAAAGTTCCCAGCAGATTAAGTAAGTGTAGGTGGTATTATTCTTCACTGTCAATTAAAATTAAATTATTTTCTTTTCTTGAATCAATTATTCTTCTTGTATTAAATATTATATTTTATCTGGAGAGTTCTATTGCTTCTATCTTTGTTGAAAGTAATATGCAGAATGACCAGTATAATTCTTTTATAATTTTAAGACCATTATTATATCACATGGTGATATTTTTAAATTCTATTGGTTAATAGTCCTTTAAATATAAGGTTTAAATTGATTTGTTAAATAAGAAAGTTAATTGTTTTAACATCCAATCAGAGTTTAGTTTACTTTCATTTAAGAATATGAAGTTAGGCAGGTGTTCTTATTACAGTTATAACAGACGGATTTATAATTTTGACAACAATGACTTAAAACAATTTTTAAAAGCATCTTCTTCTTCTTCCGAATGCAGTATTGGGTGATGATGCCCGTTCTGCGACTACAAAAACTGATCTTTCCATCGGTTGAAGGGTCTTCCGAGGTCTCTTTTGCCGTTAGGGTTGAGGTGGTAAATCATCTTTGGTAAACGGGAATGTGACATTCTCTGGACGTGTTGGAACCATTTAATCTGATAATTTTGTATATGTTCAACCATTTCCCTACTATTCCACTGCATTATCTCATCACTTTTCATTCTATCCCTTAATGTTACTCCAGTTAGTGATCGGAGGAATCTTATTTGTGAACTATTAATGCGGGATTTATCTTTTGCTCGAAGTGTCCAGCATTCACTTCCGTATAGTAGAGCAGGTTTGGCTATGGCATTATGAAATCTCAATTGGATTTCTTTCCTCATTTGTTTTCCAAAATTTCTCCTAATTATACCATTTAATCTGTTATATTTTTCTAAATTTGTTTCCACATCTTTTTGATTATGAAACTGTGATATATTATTACCTAAATAATTAAAGTGTGTTCTATTGGTTTATTATTTATTATTATTTTTACTCTCGAAAGTTCCTTTCCAGTGATTGCCATGGATTTGGTTTTATTTTCAGATATTTTCATGTTGTATTTTTCTAGGGTATTCTGCAATTTAAACACTGATCTCTGCAAATCATCTTCATTCTCCGCTAGAAGTACTTGTTCATCTGCGAAGATTATTGTTTGTATTTGATTTCCTCTACATATTTTTACTCCTGGGGGGTTTAGTTTTTTCCACTCCTGGACAATTTTATTTAGATATAGAATAAACAGTAATGGAGATAGTCCACATCCCTGTCTTAAACCTTGGTTAATTTCAAATTTATCTGTTATTTTCCCATGATCTAACTTTACTTTTATAAATGTGGTTTCATATAAACTTTTTATAGCATTTATTAGCTTATTGGGGACTTGGTAGCTTTCTAAAAACATAGTATTACAAAAACTGTTATATAATACAATTTCTTTAATTGTTACTGAGACATTTTTATTCAACAATGAATTATTTAGATGTTTTTATTTATTTAAGTTATATTTAAATATTAAAATAATTTTAAAATACAAAATTATTCACTTTAACTTTCATATTCATTATAATATTAAAATTCAGCTTTATATGGCGGTTAACATGTCCAGACACAAAGAAAGTCACTTCATCAGAGAACATCACTCTCTCCAGGTACTCATTGCCATCGTCAATTGCGTTCAGCATGGAATCAGCAAATCAGCACGCCGATAGAAGTCAGTTGGCAGCAACGCTTGCGTAATTTGCACTTTACAGGCCTGAAGATGAAGCCGCTTATGGAGAACTATATAAATGGTTGATTTTGGTAAACGCAGTTCCCGTGAAGCACGACGAACCGATTTTTGAAGCCTGAGTTGAAATGCAAGTTGCATATTGTCGATGGTTTCTTGGCTCACACCTGGTCGTCCACTCCGTGGTAAGTCCATTACACTGCCAGTCGCTCAGCCCATCTAATTATGGATGAATTGGATCGAGGATCTCTTCCATATTGCCGGCGGAAATTTCGCTGAACAGTTTCTGGTGATTTACCAGACTCAGCATACCACCATACACATTGGGCCTTTTCCTGTGGTGTCGTCATTGTTGTTTAAATCATAATCTGCAACAAATGTAAACACAACTTTGAGACATGTAGAATACGTTGCAAAAAACAGCATGTCTCTATCTTAAATAGTTTACGAGCTAAGTAACATTGTTTTGATAGCAGGACTTTGTGGACACCCTGTACATACACATCAATTTAGTTTTAGTTGAACTTTTATTGTGTACCATCGTTCAGAAAGATTGACCGTACCTTGGTCGTTGAAATACAATTTTTAGCGTACGGTTCACAAGAGTACGAATTGTATTGTACGGTATATGAAATTATTCTTCTTCTTCACTTCACGGGCTAGGCAAATTGCCTGTTCCGCCTCACAGTTGTTCTGTCAATCTTTTCCCTGGCCTTCCTACATTCCTTGAACCTCTTGGCTTGTAGTTGAATGCTGCTCTTGGTAATCTTGATACATTCATTCTTTCCACGCGTGTAAACCATTTCTCTCTATATTCTCCGATTTTCTCATTCAATGGATATATATTTAACTCTGTTTTTATATCTTCATTCCTTATCCGATCCAATCTTGTGCAGCATTTTATTCTTCTAAGGAAGTTCATTTCTGCGCTTTGTATTCTACTTTGCAATTTTTTGGTTATTACCCAAGTTTCGCTCCCATAAAGTAATGCAGGAACTGTCAATGTTTTATAAAACTTCAATCTAGTATCTCTTCTTGTTTTATTCTTTAATGTTTTATGTATGGTTCCGCATATCATTTGAAATTTCGACAGTTTCATATGTATGTCTCTTTCAGTTTTTGTGTTTATAGTAAAATTACAACCCAAATAATTAAAATTTGTTACGTGTTCCAGAGGTTTGTTGTCTATTACGATTTTTGATCTTATATGATCGTTTCCCCAAAATGCCATTATTTTGTATATGAAATTACACCGTATTCTTAAGATGTTGCTTTTCAGTATACGCCCATTTAATGATGCTACGACAGCGTAACATTTAGTTCAGTACAGCGGTCTTTTTTTATTTATTTCCTATTTGCATTTGCTTGTCCAGATAAAACACTATTGATTATGTGGAATTGTTTATTGACCTATAACTGAAGGCTATCATGAGGCTGGAATTAGCTAATATAAAATAAATGTTACATTTGGACGTGACACAGAAAATAGAGGGAAATAAATAAAATAAATACAATAAAAAAACTGTGGAACTAACAGCTCATCCACATGCGTCTGTCACAGCACGCATTCATTGCGGTATGGCGTCTGTGAGATTCTGGAAATATTCTTGATCAAATGACACCTCTTCCCATGCATCAACAACTATCATCATCATCATAGTACATTCACGAATTTAGGCCATTTGTTGACCTGTTTCGGCCTCAAAAGAAACACCATCCAGAAGTCTTTTGAGTGGACGTCCTGGTCTTCTTCTTCCTGCAGGTTGATATCTTAACATTTGTTTGGGTATCCTGTGATTTTCCATTCGATGAACATGTTGCATCCATCTTGACTTATAATTAGAAATTTTGTTTTCTAAAGGTTCCATGTGTAATTCTTCTAAGATGTCTTCATTTTTTTGTGGTCTAGTAGTGTGTATCCTGCAGTCCTCCGAAGGTATCTCATTTCAGCAGATCTAAGTCTCTGTATATACTTCTGTTTCAACGTCCATATTTCGCTACAATACAAAAGAGTTGGAAGAGTCAGTGTTCTATACACTTTTAGTCTTGAATGTTTTTGGACTAACTGTGGCTTAAGATAGAATTTATTAACCCTAAAATTCTTAAAAATTTAGATATTTTTGCATTTACATCCTTTTCTTCTTCATATGACATCCTAGATATGTAAAATTATTCACCTGCTCCAAAATTTTATTTTTCAGTATAATTTTACTTCTGACAGGATCTACACCTTGAAATGCCATACTTTTTGTTTTCTCTGTAGATATCTTCAATCCATAGTCTTCTGTAATTTTGTTAAGTTCATACAGACCTTTCTGTAGATTATCTTCTGAATTTGCAATTATTATTTGGTCTCAACAACTATATTCTACAATTTGTCCTGGCTACAGTATGGTCCTACCTATTTAGAATGTAATGTTTCCTTCACTCTTAACCATACGTATTCTATCGGGTTCATATCTGGTGATATCGGAGAGTATTCCAAGAGATGAATATCACGCTTCCCCGAAACCATAATTTATCCCGAACAGCATGGTGAACCGAATGGTTATCCTGTTGTAACACAGCACTCCTTCAGGAAAACGCTCCCAAACGGAAGGAATTAGTTCTCCAAAATATAGAAATAGGCTGTCGAATTGAAACTCCCGCAGATACGTTCCGGGACACCTGCCCCATCAAACGACATACACTCCCAAAATGATACGATTATTAGACTCGACCTCGTGACCGGATACACATAACGAACATCAAAATGGTAGCCAACCATGTGATGTACACGGATAGGACTGTCGTTCGTACTTCAGACGGTTAGTTGGTCGGTAACATTTAGATTGCTCCAATCGAAGTCCTCTCGAGTAGAAGCGAAGGCTAGATGATCCACGATCTGCGCATCATCCAACCTAATCTTCCTGGCAGCTCGACGAGACCTTATACTGTGGCCATTGAGGAGTCTATTAGCGGTTGTTGCGGAGTCTGGAAAGTCGGACCTGATTACACTGGTCAACAGTGGTTTTATTGCCCTTGATGTAAGATTAATTTCGGATATATTTGTGCTCACAAATCATGAAACTATCAATGATTTTGGAAGATTTCCTCTGTTTTTTTTAATATTTATTTTCATTTTACACTACAAAAATCGGAAAACATGAAAAAATACAACATATATATTTATAATGTCAATTGTTGTTTGAAAAATTAGTATACACTGACGTAAATAGAAAGAAAAAATATCGAAAACCCATGTTATACTTCAGTGAAATGCCCTTTATAAGATTTTCTTCTATAATTTTTTAGGGGACAATTCCTTTTTAAAGGCCAGCAGTAATCTGCCATAATGTGACGGTCCCATCTACCCTGATACCTTCACTCCATTACTTTTAGATCCTAGTGAAAGCGCACTCCCTGTTCGTCGCTATAATTTCCTAAATTATCCGGAAATCTATCCAGATGACTGTGGAGAAAGTGTAACTTTATACTCATATTTGCTTCCAGAATCTTGAAGCTTATCAACATGTTTTGCACAATTTCTTTATAATTTGGTGCTTTATAGTTACCTAGGAAATTTTCTACTACCAATACAAAACCCTTCCAAGCTTCACTTTCCGGAACAGCAATAACTTTGATAAAATTTGCATCTTTCATCAATTGCCGAATTTGACGACCATAAAATATTCCGCCTTTTAACTTTTACATACTGAGCTTAGGAAATTTTCTACAAATGTATTTGAAACATTTTCCTTCCTTGTCCAACGCTTTGACGAATTGTTTTATCATATCCAGATGCACGTCGTGAGTATTTTGTCAAATAACTGAGATCACGGCTGATGTCCGGAGTGAGGGGCGTGAGAGTGGGGATCACGTGATGTTTGTATGCGCGAAAAAATGCGCAGAAATCAAATCATGACTGGAACCATAAATTTTATTAGTAATAAGTCGTTTACTGTTTAAGATATAAGATACGCAAAAATCATAAAAACTAGAGCACATTCAGCACTTTCATGAATATATTCGCAAACTGTGCACTTGAAAACATACAAATTCGCTGAGATATCCTGAGCAATAATTTTTTGTAGATCTGTGTTATTAATTCAAAAAAGGGTGACGCCTAACTTCCCTAATTAAACTAGCGTCCTCTTTTCGGAAAGAAATTCGTCGCGTTACAGGGATTACACGATTCCTTACTTCTTCACTTAGGCAAAATCGACTGCCGCAGTTGCTGGAACTTCAAGCTCTCTTCTCGCTGCGTCAGCCGAAAGACCGGAAGCAAAAAGTAAATCATTTTTTTAAGCCCATGTTTTCGCTTTACAGAGATTTAGGTGCTCTCCCCCTACGGGGAAGAATTTGAACCATACTAATTTAGTTACACTTGTTTTCGTATAGATGTCATTTTTGAGTGGTTCGTGGTCAGCGTTCAGGCCTCATGACTCACATGTGAGGTAGGGAGGGAACAAAGGAGGTTACTAGGACGGGAAAAATTCGGTAAATTTTGCTTAGAGGCCTTTTCATTGAGGCTTAAGGGATTTTTAACGAGCAATGAAAATCTTCAGGACTCGGGACCCACGGCTTAAAGTCCCTCCCAGAGGACTTGGATTTTTCCGTCCTAAAAAATCCATCGACCACGGCCGGATTTGAACCCGCGACCCTCGGGACCAGAGGCAAGGAGCATAACCACTAGTCCACCGCGGCCGACAAAGTAAATCATACAAGAGCTAAATGAATAGTTTAAAAAATAATCATAAATAGTTCCGAAATGCGAATGAGTGTTATGAACTGCAAACGTAGATCTTAACTGTTCGCCATTGTCAGGGATTATGATGAAAATAGACAGCCCAGAGGAAGAGATCTAAATTTGTTTATTTATGAACATTCTAATATATGTCGCCACATTATTTCCGAGAAAGTGTATATAGTACTATTTACGAAAACAGGATATAGAACATTATTCTGCATTCTTTATTATGCAATCATGTTATATTTCAAACTGAACATATGCAGGATTGTGCAATTTATTCGCACACGTTAAAGTGCTTACCATGTCATATGTCTATCAAATAATATATAAGGTTGGCATTACAGGACATTGTTCTACCTTTCCTCTACAGGTGGATAACCAAACTTTGCCTGCTAGTAATTTTTTCCTGTTTCAAGTATAATTTTTAATATTCATTACATTATGCTAAATATGTCCACCGCTGTGATCTCGAGGTAGCGTGCTGCCTTGTCACGCAGCGGGCAAGGGCTCGATCCCCGGTCGGGACAGTTTTCTGGGTGAGGTTTTTATCGCGGTTTTTCCTCACCTGTAAGACAAATGTCAGGAAAACTTTAAGGCCCAAAAGGTCCCCGAAATCATATGGCCTTCATCATCATCATCCTTCACCGGTGTGGAAAGTAACGGGAAGCTACCACACCTACAATTCCCTAGTAAAGCTGCAAAGCATAGCATGGAAATGTTATGATTGCAGTGAAGGACCTGCCTTCGGGCAGAATTACTATGGATGGATGGATGCTAAATATAATGTGTGGACGATTAGCCAACCTTTTGCAAAACGGCAACTTATTATCATTTTCTACGTCCGTGCTGAGAAATCTGTTATTAAAAAACATAGTACTGAAACGGGATTCGAACTGGACACAACGTAGATCAGTATCTAACGTGGTTCATGCGTTAACCATCTACTAACGTAACTTTGATAATTTAACCTCTATTTCTTATCTTCTTATAAGTAAAGTGATCCCACAACAGGTCCGGAGGCCCTTGGGGTAGTAGGAGGTTAAGGCTCCCACTTTTTCTAGACAATCGGCACTTTATGTCAGCCGGGTTGTCAGCCCTGCGTGACGGCCGCCTTTACCCCCAGAACAAGCGTCTGGTACTCATTTCAGTTAGAGGCTGAGTCGACCCCAGGGCCATGGTGCCGCCAGAGGGTTTGGGTCAGTTTAAAAATCCTGACCCCAACGGGACTTGAACCCTCGACCCTCCGGCTTGTAGCTCAGTGCCTTAACCACTACGCTACGGCGTGCCCCCTTATCTTCTTATTCATATACAAATTACACAAAATTGTGATAAATATTTTTTTGTCTAATGCCACCAGGTTGTCTTTTATGACATTTCTGGCATTCTCCTCTAGCATTGGTAGAATTGTAAACATTTTTTTAGGTTGGGGCACCTGGAAGGCGAAGTTATGTTACCCCGATGGTATGATGGGTAATAAATGATTATGAAGCACCAGGAGAGTTCTTAATCTAAACTTAACCTAAATTACAGACCACAGGAATAATTCTCTTTAAAGAAAAATTCCGATGGTTTGACCAGGAATCGAACCCGGGACCTCAGGGACGCTGACCACTAGCCCATGAGGCTGGTCAAATTGTAATATTGCTTCACATATCTTTGTCATCATCATTCACCAGTGTGGAAAGCAACGGGAAGCTACCACACCTGTAATTCCCTAGTATATAGAGCAAGAAGCCTCTCTTCTCTAATTTCTAATGATTCAATTAAAATTATTTTCCCAAAGCTGCAAAGCTATGAATGAAGTGAAAGTCCTGCCCTTGGGCAGAACACTAAAGATAGATAGCCTAATAGCGTAACGGAATTGAACTATCCATTTTGTTTTGTCTCAGCAAATTAATTGATTGTTTCTGATCTTTTGTCTCTTTTTTCTCTAATAATATTATATTAAAGTGACTATTTAACTCATGTCGCAAATAGTAGTCAATGACCAATCACGTTTGAATGAATTCTGTTTTACACCAATAACAGTCGTGTTTCACCTCGCTCTTTATCGATTTCTCTTTACCAGCTCCTGATTTTGTGATAAAGAAAGCTCCTCCTTTTTTAATATTCTGAACAGGTTAGATCATTATTTTTCTCCAACAAATACATTGAATATAGCAAATAATGAATAGACTCAGTGATTTTACTGAGTTGTTTATTCAAAATATAAATTATTAACCTATAATGTTGATTATAATAGTTTGATGTGTTTCATTATTTCTCTACTAGAGTGCATTCTTACAATATTGCGATCCTATTTGACAATAAATAATATGATCGAGTTGCAGTGAATATACATAACCTCACATTTCTAATTTTTCAAACATTGCCGTTTACATTAACTACATAAATATTTTAAAACACCGGTAACTATATTCAAATAATTATTTTTAGTAAAGATTTTAATTTTATTCGTTAAACAGTCCTAACAAATGCCACTCTTTATTTCCAATTTATCGATAATTTGAAAATCACTCGTGGAATTACTTATGATAAATTTTTGTTTCAGTTTAATTTGTTTGAACATTTGCTTATAATTATTTATTTTATGTTATAGGCCTACATGGAAGTAAATATCAGTAAAACTAAATATTTCGTTACACGTAGAAATGTACTGAATAAAGTTAATGGACATACAAGAGAATTTTTTTTGAAGGAGTGGCTGAATTCAAATAACTAGGAACAATAATTATAAACACGAGTGAGGTGCAGAAATAAATTAAACATAGGTTTAACTCTAAAAATGGAAGCTATTATGCATTACAGGTGATTCTTGTCATCCCTAATACTCTAAAAATAAAATAAAATAAAAATATATAAAACTGTTATTCTCTCAATTTGGCTATATTATATGGACGTGAAACACGAGTATCTGGGAATAAAGTGCGTATGATTATTTTTTGGACTAAGAGATCCGAGCAGATAGGAAAATGAAGAAAAAAAAACTATGCTACATTATCTTTATGGGAAACCAGAGGTAATATGAACAGAGAAGACTCATATACTGCGATGGCAGAACATGTGGCGCATGGAGAATAAAATAGGGACATCCTTGTACGAAAATAAGGAAAAGCACCCGGTAAGTGGGCCAAGAATGAAATGAGAGAATAGCTTTAATAATGATTTCAAGGAAGTAAATTATACAGAGGATGATTGGAAAACATTAGCTCAGGATAGGGATGTATGGAGACTTTATGTCCGCAAGACCATTCACTCCCGAATTCGCCAGTGACAGCGTTAATTATATTATGTAATTTTTCTGAATCTTTTTTTTTCAGCTAGCTGAGGGAAGAGAAGGTTAAATGATCCTAACTCTGTAGTTTCGTCTTCTTTTTCATCATTTGTAGGATTTTCATCCTGTTTATTTCCAAAATCATTCTTCGGAGGAAGACGTATTGGATGTGCATCCACTGTCAATCCATCTCGTGGCTGGTCTTCCTCTGGTTCTTCTCCCGTCCATTGGTCTATCTTCTTTAGCTCTTTTTGCAAGTCGGTTGTCTTCCATTCTTTCTATATGACCTCTCCAATATTTTCGTCTATCTATAATAAATTTGGTTATGTCTTGAATATGACATTTGTCCCTAATTTCTGTATTGTGTATCTTGTCGAATAATGTCTTCTGCCCGTTTAAGTAAATAAATAAATAATAATAATAAATTATTATTATTATTATTATTATTATTATTATTATTATTATTATTATTATTATTATTATTTAAACTGTTGCCCCACCAGTCCCCTATTCATTGTGCAGTTGGGTGTATAAGTCGATTTTTAATTACGCGATTGATGACAATTTTAATGCAAATATTCTTATTAAGTAATGGTTTTAATGAAATGAATCTTTGGAAAAGAAGCAAAATTAAAGTATTTAAACATTATATGAAATAAATTAGCTTAAATATGTAATTTCCATTTTAACCGTAGGCCATTTTGGAATCTAATAGAAGAACTGTTATAGGACAACTGTTATTGAAGACAACTGTTATATATGTACCTGTATATGGAACTAAAAACCGTCCTAACCTACATGTATAGGAAACTAAAAGCTAACCTAACCTAATTCAATTACTCTAACCTACGTAAAGTAAGTAAGTAAAGTAAAGTAATCCCACAACAGGCCTCGGGAGGCCCTTGGGGTAGTAGGAGGTTAGGGCTCCCGCTTTTTCTAGACAATCGGCACTTGATGTCAGCCGGGTTGTCAGCCCTGCGTGACGGCCGCCTTTACCCCAGAACAAGCGTCTGGTACTCATTTCCGTTAGAGGCTGAGTCGACTCCAGGGCCTTAGTGCCGCCAGAAGGTTTTGGTCAGTTTAAAAATCCTGACCCCACCGGGACTTGAACCCTCGACCTTCCGACTTGTAGCGCAGTGCCTTAACCACTACGCTACACTCTAACCTACTCTAAATTAATTTAATATGTAAAAGTAGACGTAAAGTGATGTAATTGTATAAAAAGTAACCATATTTATTAGCAGTTAGTTATCGGTGATGTTGATATCGCTGGTTATTAATGCTCAACTTGTGCGTATTTTTTATTAATAATTAACGTGGTTATCGTTGGTTATTAGAGAGTTTATCGCTGGTTCATTCAGTAACTCATAGAATAACTGTTGCAACCACAGTTATTAGTATGGTCATGACCTCCATGATGTATTATTAGAGCGGTCTGGACAGAAAATAGTCCCACTTTGTTTTCATATTTACGACTAAAATAAGATGACTATTTAACTCATGCCCCAAATGGGAGTCAATGACCAATCACATTTCAATGATTTCTATTTTACAACCAATCAGAGTCGTGTTTCACCAAATATTTATCAGTGTTATAATTACCATATTAAAGAAAGCTCCTCCTTACAATATTGCGTTCCTTTGGCAATAAATAGTATGATCTGGTTGCAGTGATAAACAAAAGAAGCAGTAGAAGCGTACCTATCGTTTCTCATTTGTTTTCAAACATCGCCGTTTACATTAAATATATAACTATTTTAAAATAACTATAGTTAAATAATGATTTGTGAGTAAACAGCTTAATGTTATTCGTTAAATAGTCCTAACAAATGCCACTCTTGATTTTCAAATTCTCTAGATAAATTCACTCCTCACTTCGTGAGTCGTGAATTTATCGATAATTTGGAAATCACTCGTGGCATTACTTATGATAATTTTCCAGGGCCAAAAAGAATAATTATATAATTATATTCATATTTGTTGCATTTAAGTTGTGTAAGTAAAAAATCGATCGTGTTATATCCCGCCCCATTGCGCCATTTAGACACAGTTGAATAATTGTAACCATCTTTAATTGCTAATATAAATAATTATCGAAAATGCGAAATTTAAACATTAAAACAAGAATTTAATCAATTTACAATGGGAAGTAACACTAAGAGGTATTTTCAATTTTTAAACGAATTGGATAAATTGTTATTACATCTCACCTCATAAAGTTTAAATTTATTAGGTGAGATCTAAAAACATTTTATCCAACTAATTTATAAATTAATACGAGAGTTTGGAAAATATAAGTAATGTCTAATAAATAGCAATGAATTCATGACACATTTATGTTTTTGTTACTGGCTTTATAAAGGAATCGGTTCTAGGAAATGGATCATCTAAAAATACACTCCTTATTAACGGCTTAATTATTTCATCACCCAAACAATTCCCTACTTGTTTATGTCCTGCCTCATTATATTTTTAATGCAACAGATCATTAGCCTGGGATAAAACAATAATCCAGTCCAGATACTATGACGTCTTGATCCAAATCAAAACTATCAACAAATGTACCAGGCTATTTGATAAATTGAAAATGAATCAGTCATTTCGAAAAGAGATCATCTACAGCTGATCAAATTTTACAGGAGAGGGAGAAAAAAAAAACTGATTCAACTTATACAGGATAAAGCACTGAATCTGAAATTGCTACTGAATTAAAGTGGTAAAGATAGTTGATCCATTCTCACACGGAAACTATGGAAGTATGGAAAAATGAAAGAAGCAAATTTCAGAAAAATTGGAGATGGTCAAAACAAGTATGTGGGTGACCCATAGTTTAAAATCCCTCTTTCAACAGAACGCCACTGTGATGCCTGGTTGAGTGCAGCATGTAAAAAAGTACCTATAAGATAAAACCAAGTTTATGGAATGGAACAATAATAATAATTATGGACTAGTGGTTACGCTCCTTGCCTCTGGTCCCGAGGGTCGCGGATTCAAACCCTGCCGGGGTCGATGAATTTTTTTAGGATGGAAAAATCCAAGAAGCAAGTCCTCCGGGAGGGACTTTAAGCCGTGGGTCCCGAGTCTGAAGATTTTGAGGCTCGTAAAAGATCCTTAAGCCCGAATGAAAAGGCCTCTAAGCAACATTTACTGAATTTTCCCGTCCTAGTACTACCTTGGTTTTCTAGATGTCAGTATGAGGCGGAACGCTGACCACGGACCACTCAAATGATATCTATACGAAAACAAGTGTAACTAAATTAGTATGGTTCAAATTCTTCCCTGTAGGGGGAGAGCACCTAAATCTCTGTTAGGGGAAACATGGGCTTACAAGATTACAAGAAGATTATCATTACTATTATTATTATCATCATCATCATTATCATGAATTAAAATGTTTACTTATATTCGATGATTAACACTTTATGGTAATAATGTAAGTAAAATATTAACCATTCAGAAAATGTTAATGAATAGTATTTTAGGTCAAGGCGCAGTTCATGATTAAGTAATCATGGATTAAAATACAAACTAACTAATTAACTCACTGGCACTATCAAACCCGTAGGTTCATGGCCGCGCAGACATACGCTCTCCATACATCCCTATCCTAAGCTAATGTTTTCCAATTATTCCCAGCGTAATCCACTTCTCTCAAATAATTGTTAATGTTATTTTTCCACCTCATTATTGGTCTACCAACTGTGCGTTTTCCCTCTGGTTTTCCTGCAAGAAGCTTCCATACACATCATTCATTCCCCATTCGTGCCACATGTCCTGCCGAACGCGGTTTACGAGACTTAACTGTTCTTATTATATCTGGCTTCATATAAATACCATGTAGTTCACTGTTATGTGGTCTTTTCCATTCACCTGTCTGTTCATCTCTCATTGGTCCAAACATTTTCCTAAGAACTTTATTCACAAATATTCGTGAATACAACTTTAATTAAATTATTATTATTATTATTATCTTTCTATTATTTAAAAGTGAAACATTGATATATTTGCAAGCATCTTATTCTCTAATTAGTAGCACATTCATTTAATTCCTCCCTTGTTAAAACTGACACGTTCTATATAAATGTCAACACAGTAGTTATAATATCCATCCATAGTAATTCTGCACGAGGGCAGGTCTTTCACTGCAATCATACCATTTTCATGCTATGCTTTGTAGCTTCACTAGGGAATTACAGGTGTGGTAGCTTCCCGTTGCTTGCCACACCGGTGAAGGATGATGAAGGCCATATGATTTCGGGGACCGTTTGGGCCTTAAAGTTTTCCTGACATTTATCTTACAGGTGAGGGAAAACCTGGAGAAAAACCTCACCCAGAAAAGTAGCCCCGACCGGGGATCGACACGAGCCCGCTTTGTGACAAGGCAGCACGCTACCTCGAGACCACAGCGGTGGACAGTTATAATACAGTAGCCATATCTTTCTAAAGTTTGTTACAATTCCTTTCAAATCATCCCGTACATATTTGTTTCAAATTCCTTAATAACTACTTAAATGAATCATCCCGTACATATTTGTTTCAAATTCCTTAATAACTACTTAAATGAATCATCCCGTACATATTTGTTTCAAATTCCTTAATAACTACTTAAATGAATCATCCCGTACATATTTGTTTCAAATTCCTTAATAACTACTTAAATGAATCATCCCGTACATATTTGTTTCAAATTCCTTAATAACTACTTAAATGAATCATCCCGTACATATTTGTTTCAAATTCCTTAATAACTACTTAAATGAATCATCCCGTACATATTTGTTTCAAATTCCTTAATAACTACTTAAATGAATCATCCCGTACATATTTGTTTCAAATTCCTTAATAACTACTTAAATGAATCATCCCGTACATATTTGTTTCAAATTCCTTAATAACTACTTAAATGAATCATCCCGTACATATTTGTTTCAAATTCCTTAATAACTACTTAAATGAATCATCCCGTACATATTTGTTTCAAATTCCTTAATAACTACTTAAAATGAATCATCCCGTACATATTTGTTTCAAATTCCTTAATAACTACTTAAATGAATCATCCCGTACATATTTGTTTCAAATTCCTTAATAACTACTTAAATGAATCATCCCGTACATATTTGTTTCAAATTCCTTAATAACTACTTAAATGAATCATCCCGTACATATTTGTTTCAAATCCTTAATAACTACTTAAATGAATCATCCCGTACATATTTGTTTCAAATTCCTTAATAACTACTTAAATGAATCATCCCGTACATATTTGTTTCAAATTCCTTAATAACTACTTAAATGAATCATCCCGTACATATTTGTTTCAAATTCCTTAATAACTACTTAAATGAATCATCCCGTACATATTTGTTTCAAATTCCTTAATAACTACTTAAATGAATCATCCCGTACATATTTGTTTCAAATTCCTTAATAACTACTTAAATGAATCATCCCGTACATATTTGTTTCAAATTCCTTAATAACTACTTAAATGAATCATCCCGTACATATTTGTTTCAAATTCCTTAATAACTACTTAAATGAATCATCCCGTACATATTTGTTTCAAATTCCTTAATAACTACTTAAATGAATCATCCCGTACATATTTGTTTCAAATTCCTTAATAACTACTTAAATGAATCATCCCGTACATATTTGTTTCAAATTCCTTAATAACTACTTAAATGAATCATCCCGTACATATTTGTTTCAAATTCCTTAATAACTACTTAAATGAATCATCCCGTACATATTTGTTTCAAATTCCTTAATAACTACTTAAATGAATCATCCCGTACATATTTGTTTCAAATTCCTTAATAACTACTTAAATGAATCATCCCGTACATATTTGTTTCAAATTCCTTATAACTACTTAAATGAATCATCCCGTACATATTTGTTTCAAATTCCTTAATAACTACTTAAATGAATCATCCCGTACATATTTGTTTCAAATTCCTATATAACTACTTAAATGAATCATCCCGTACATATTTGTTTCAAATTCCTTAATAACTACTTAAATGAATCATCCCGTACATATTTGTTTCAATTCCTTAATAACTACTTAAATGAATCATCCCGTACATATTTGTTTCAAATTCCTTAATAACTACTTAAATGAATCATCCCGTACATATTTGTTTCAAATTCCTTAATAACTACTTAAATGAATCATCCCGTACATATTTGTTTCAAATTCCTTAATAACTACTTAAATGAATCATCCCGTACATATTTGTTTCAAATTCCTTAATAACTACTTAAATGAATCATCCCGTACATATTTGTTTCAAATTCCTTAATAACTACTTAAATGAATCATCCCGTACATATTTCACAGGCTGTCATTAAATGGAATTCAAACAAATGTTTGAACAGAATTATAGGAATTCATCGGTATATAAACTCCATGACATGGCAGAAAACACGTACACTATGTATCTATACTTCACATGTTGATTTGATTAACTTTAATTAGAATTATCCCATAAGAAACATCATTCGCTAATCTTAATGACGTAAGAGAAGGAGTGGGTCTAACATACAGTTCGTACAAACACGATCAAAATTGCTCTAAAAATCTTGATATCTATTTTAAGCATTAATTTTCTAACATTTCTCGTTTGCAAATTCCGGAGGACTTAACCTGACGTCCTATATTTACCCACGAAGATATATATATCCATCCATCCATCCATAGTAATTCTGTCCGAAGGCAGGTCCTTCACTGCAATCATAGCATTTTCATGCTATGCTTGCAGCTTTACTAGGGAATTGTGTAGGTGTGGTAGCTTCCCGTTGCTTTCCACAATATATATATATATAGTTTGATTGTTCGTACTTTATGCGCGGCCATACCGTTGATCCGATTGTGATGGGGCTTTTTGCAAAATGTTCAGCAGATTCCAGGGATGAACATAGGCTATAAGAGAGTTGTGATACTCAACTCCTACACCCTTAAAAATCGCCCCTTGTAGTGGAAAACATGAAAAAGTAGTTCTTTCGACGCTTAAATGGCTTACGCTGCCTAACCATAACAAATACACAAAATTGCACAGAATTGAATATCTCAAAAAGCTCTAAAAAAAATCCGCGAGAGCATATGTTCATCAATTACGGATAACTCACAATAACCATTTTTTGTCTTTCATTGATGCCAAGAAGATAGAGACAAATGCGTAGATTCCTGTGCAAGCAAGCAGCACATGGCGGGTATTCTTTTACGGATAACTCACAATAACGAATTTTGTTTTTCAGCTCATTTATGCCAAGAAGATCGAGACAAGTAGATTCCCGGGCAACACCGGGTAATCAGCACGGGGAATCTTAAAATAATTACGATATACATTTATAAGTATTTTTCATTTTCCTTATTCAACTAATCATAAGAATAACATTAATTTTTGCTTTCAGCTCATTTATGGCAGGGAGGTCGGGATGAGTAGATTCCTGTACAACGCCGGGTAAACAGCACGGGATATCTATAAAAATAATTACGATATAAACTTTTCTTTATACTTATTTAACTAAACATAAAAGGACATTAATTTTCATTTATTTAGGCGTAGCAGCGCACGCCGGGTGTTAGCTAGTGTTAAATATATTGAAAAACCAGTGTGAATAAACAGTGGACAAAAATCAGAGCAACACATGAAGTAATTTAATGCTATTTCTGTAGTATTCACATATTAAATTCGTTAATTGTAAAATTATGGTACATGCCGGTGAATGTTTGAAGTTGAAGTGCAATTTTGTGAATTAGTAGTAAAGTACGCACCAAGGTCAATGTATTTCGAGATAAGCCATGTGGCAGACCACCTAGAAAGTGTTCATAATATTGGAACTGTACATTATAGACTTTATGGTGCGAGTAAGTAGTGTTTCTGCAATAACTAAGAGAAATATTGACCCTTTGTTGGTTTAGAACTTCTACACGCATATATTTGTATATCTTTATAATGTGCTATGGCATCTTATCAAATTGTTAAATCTGCCAACATTAAAAGCAAATTTCAATTAATGAATCGCATTAATTAATATCGTGCCCCGTAGCGTAGTGGTTAAGGCACTGAGCTACAAGCCGGAGGGTCAAGGGTTCAAGTCCCTTTGGGGTGAGGATTTTTAAACTGACCCAAACCCTCAGGCAGCACTATGGCCCTGGGGTCGACTCAGCCTCTAACGTAAATGAGTACCAGACGCTTGTTCTGGGGGTAAAGGCGGCCGTCACGCAGGGCTGACAACCCGGCTGACATAAAGTGCCGATTGTCTAGAAAAAGTGGGAGCCTTAACCTCCTACTTCCCCAAGGGCATCCGGGCCTGTTGTGGGATCACTTTACTTTTATGACTTCTATATGAAAACAAATCTAACTAAATTAGTATGGTTCAAATTCTTCCCTGTAGGGGGAGAGCGACTAAATCTCCGTTGAGGGAAACAAGGGCTTACAAGATTA
This sequence comes from Diploptera punctata, assembly GCA_030220185.1. NCBI lineage: Eukaryota > Metazoa > Arthropoda > Insecta > Blattodea > Blaberidae > Diploptera > Diploptera punctata. Next base: position 958,381 of record JASPKZ010002318.1, read on the forward strand.
CAAGAGCTGGTTGGTAAGCGAAGGGCCTTCTACACCATTGGAATTTTCTCAAGATTAACTTGTCTCATATGAGTTGTCGGGTTAGATTTTGGGCTAAACTATCGAAATTTCTTTGAGTGTAGGGTCGGGAATGAGTTTCAAATTAGCCTCGTGAGGTCAATTAAACAACAACTTAAAATGAGGAACATCGAAAACCGATTAAGAAAACTGAACTGAAACTAACGTTGAAGGAATTAAGCTAACCACGTGACGTCCTTCACTGTCATCCATAAACACCATGTATGTCGGCCTTGACTCTTCAGAGCTACAACAGATTTGTTTATATAAACTACGTTAATGTACTTAGTCATCAAGTTACATAGGTATCTAAAGAAACAAGGATTAAAATTTATTGATAACCAGCGATCAAAGTAAAATACTGCTGGATAGAACATTAAAACATATATCACATTCCCTGACTCAGCATTTATTTGCCACTACTGGATTATTTTTGTGAAAACAATTCTCAGTTACATAATAAGTATAGCAGGATTTTAATATCATAATAAATATGAAAGTTAAAGTTAATAAGTTTGTATTTTAAAATTATTTTACAAGTATTAATAACTTACTTTTCGCCGATGATTTAGTCTTACTACACCATGATGAAGATCTATTACAATTGGCTGCTTACAAACTAAATGCAATATGTAGCGATTATAATTTTAAAATTTCAATAAGTAAATGTGACATCAGCTATGGGTATGATAAAGATATTGAACACAAAATACATCAGTTTCAAGCTATTTGTGGTACAATAAATAGAACATTGAATAATAAAGCCCATAAACAAACAAAATTAAAATTTTATAAAACAATGGCTGTCCCTGTCCTTTTGTATGGGAGTGAATCTTGGATTACCACTACCAAACAAGAAAGTAAAATTCATGGAGGAGAAACCAGCTATCTCGGAGGTAGCATCGGCTTTGAGCTATGTAATTCGTCATCTATGTAATTTTGTGGCCAATGCTTTTAAAAGTAGGCCTACTTTTGAACATCTTTAAGATTTTTACAGACTATAAACGATTGAAATAATACAATATATTTGTATCTGAGATATTAGTCTTTATCAACAATGTTCCAAAAGACCTACGAAGTTAACTAAGTTTTATTTGTTTAGGACGACAGATAATAAGTAGGCCTATAAATTTTGTTATTTTAATCTTTTGAAGTCAGAAGGATTGTGATCCACAGTTTAAAAACATATTCGGATTGGTCGTATACTCGTAGCGGTCAGCAATCCTGTGAAAATATACCGGTAGAAAGACAAAAGATTAACAAAGAACACACATATATATATATATATATATATATATATATATATATATATATGTGTGTGTGTGTGTGTGTGTTATATTGCAGATTTTCGCGGATATAAGTATGATTAAGAAAGTTTTCTTGGGTTTTCCGCGTCATGGATTCAAGTTCGGTCTCTGGCCACTGATTCCAACGTTTCGGCATGATCCGACATGTCATTATATTCCTTGATAATGGGATGTGGGATCATGCCGAAACGTCGGAATTAGTGGCCTGAGGCCGAACTTGAATCCATGACGCGGAAACCCCAAGAAAACTTTCTTAATCACACACACACACACACACACATATATATATATATATGTGTGTGTGTGTGTGTGTGTGTGTATGTGTGTGATAATATGGTTATAAAAGACAAAACTTAAACATGTAATAATAGTAGTAGTAGTAGTAGTAGTAATAAAAATAATAATAATAATAATAATAATAATAATAATAATAATAATAATAATAATAATAATAAAGATTTAACTATAGTGCAGAGAATGGAGTATGTTATGAAATAATAGGAAACATAAAAATCAGATCACATAAGTAACCTTGAATCTGGACAGAGTACTGGATTAAAGAGAAGGTAAAGGTAAAGTGACCCCACTACAGGTCTCAATAAATCCTTGGGGTAGTAGGAAGTTAAAGGCTCCCGCCTTTTTAGACAATCGGTACGAGATGTCAAACGGGTTGTCAACCCTGCATGACGGCCGACTTCGCCCACAGAACAAGCCTCTGGTATTCATTTCCATTAAAGGCTGAGCCGGCCCCAGGGCCATGATGCCGCCAGAAGGTTTGGGACAGTTTAAAAATCCTGACCCCACTGAGACTCGAAACCCTGGCCTTTCGGCTTGTAGCGAATTGCCTTAACCAACTACGTTGCGGTGTGCCCCTGGATTAAAGAGAATAGAATCGAATAAGGTGGTAAAGAGGTTAACAAGATGTAATGGAATATAGAATTAGAAGGGATGATACCAAGAGATCGTCCGAGACATAAATAGAATTAAGAAGGACTTTGAAAGAAGATATTGGAGTGGAGTGAAGGCTAGGGAGCTGTGAAATAATCTAGATACTGTAGGTGGAGGCTTTTATCAAAGTCTCAATCCCAGGAAAGGGTAAACATAAATAATAATAATAATAATAATAATAATAATAATAATAATAATAATAATAATAATAATAATAATAATAATATGTTGTGGAAATTTAAGTTATTAATGTGCAATGCATTAAATATTTTGGTTATTAATTATGATTATGGTTGTTAATGTAAGTCTGGTATTTCATCTGTTAAATTTACTGTTCAAATATCTGATTATCTTTCGTTCTAGCTGTAATGGAATAGATAAGGCAGAGAATGGACTCTCTTATAATAATGCAATATATCTACAATAACTTTCAATTCAGTTCACTATAGTAAGTAACGTCACGAGTGAATTTATCTAGAGGATTTGGAAATCAAGTGACATTTGTTAGGACTATTTAACGAATACAATTAAGCTGTTTACTAACAAATCATGATTTAAATCCAGTTATTTTAAAATATTTATACATTTAATGTAAACGGCGATGTTTGAAAACAAATCAGAAATGTGTGGTTATGTTTCATTTGTTTAATCACTGCAACTTGGCCATATTATTTATGGCCAAATAGGATCGCAATATTGTAGGAATGTACCCTAGTGGAGAAAAACATGTAATACATCAAACTGTATATTATAACCAACATTATAGGTTATTAATTTATTTTTATAGGAAACAACTCAGTAAAACCATTATTTAAAAACACAATTATTGAACACACAATTATCAGGTAGATCGAAGGAATCTGTTCATTATTTGCTATATTCAATGTATTTGTTGGATAGTCAGTCACTGCAAAATAATGCTCTGGCCTGTTCAGAATATTAAAAAGGAGGAGCTTTCTTTGTCGCAAAAGCAGGAGCGATAAAGAGCGAGGTGAAACACGACTGTCATTGGTTGTAAAACAAAATTCATTGAAACCTGATTGGTTATTGACTCCCATTTGGAGCATGAGTTAATAGTCGTAATAAAACAAGATGATGTCGATAAATTCCACAATAAATGTATTTAATTCTATAAGTTCTTCCTGATATTTACTAACACATTACTGTAATAATTATTATTACTTTGAAATGCATCTATCAAACAATATTATTTTATAGTCTTCAGCGAGTCCATTTACCGCAGTTCCTTCCAATCACAGTCAGTGTATCTCTGTCAATTCAATCTGACTCGCTCTCGTCCCCGGCAACAGCCTATTATAGCAGGATTTTAATTTAATAATAAATATGGAAGTTAAAGTTAATAATTTTATACTTTAAAATTCTTTTAACATTTGAATATAACTTAAATAAATAAAAACATCTAAATAATTCATTGTTGTTTATGGTTGAATAAAAATGTCTCAGTAACCATTAAAGAAATTGTATTACATAACAGTCTTTCTAAATAATGCTTTTAAAATTGTTTTAAGTCATTGTTGTTAGAATTATAAAGTTTTCTGTTATAACTGTAATAAGAACACCTGCTTAACTTCATATTTTTTAAATGAAAGTATACTAAACTCTGATTGGATGTTAAAACAATTAACTTCTTGATTTAACAAATCAGAATTATTCATTATATTAACCAATAGAATTTAAATATAAAGTCATGTGATGTAATAATGTTATTTAAAATGATTAAAAGAATTACCTAGTTAGTCTTCATATAACTTTCCACAAAGATAGAATCAAATAGAACTCTCCTGATAAAATGTGATATTTAATACAAGAAGAATAGTTGACTCAAGAAATTAAAATAATTTAATTTTAATTGACATTTACTTGATCTGCTGGGAAATTAAATAGTAAATAAATTAACAATTATTCTACAAGAAACAGTTTTCAGTGATTTTAAAGTGTTTTCCTATCCAGTGTACCAACTTCCGACCTTGGGAAGAGATTCCGGCTCTACCGAAAATCTAACCCAACTTGGGACACCAATCCTTCAAAATGTTACTACAACATCGGGCGTGAAGAGAGTTAGCTGCTTCAAAACGTCACCACAACATGGGGAAAAGAATTACTTCTTCACTATACAGGCCAGGGACGGAAATTTCTCGGTCCCCGATCGAGACTTTTCCAGTATGGACATTTCTGGCGTCAAAATTTCGCGACAGTGAGGGTCGAGGCTTGGAGAAGCCACTGGAACGGAGATCTAGACGCATCGACGATCTGCGCTGGTCTTCGGACTCGCGAATCGATACCTCAGCAATCTATTTCTACCAATGCAAGATCACTATTTTCGCCCTCACCCGCGAAATTCAATCGCAGCTATATTTTAACAACACAAGTTAAAATACCGGAAATCAAGTTCTTTCCTGAGAACTCAGTCGTCTTAAACTAGGAAATTATTTATTTAAAACACTTTGTAGGCATTTTTATTATAATTATATAATAAATGTTTACACACATTTTTATTATATAAAACTTTCCTCATTAGAGGATTGCCTCAAGGACAAAGTGATACAGACAATTAATTTTTGTAATTGATGAAATACATTTTGTAAATACATTTAAAACATTCAACTTGTAGACCTAATTGAAGTATACATAGGCCTACTCTAAAGTTTTTTTTTTGTAATATAAGCCCATGTTTTCCCTTTACAGAGATTTAGGCGTTCTCCCCCTATAGGGAAGAATTTTAACCATACTAATTTAGTTACACTTGTTTTCGTATAGATGTCATTTTGAGTCCGTGGTCAGCGTTCCGCCTCAAACTGACGTCTAGGAAACCAAGGTAGTATTAGGACGGGAAAACTAGGTAAATTTTGCTTAGAGGCCTTTTCATTCAGGCTTAAGGATTTTTTACGAGCCTGAAAATTATCAGACTCGGGACCCACGGCTTAAAGTCTCTCCCGGAGGATTTGCTCCTTGGATTTTTTCGTCCTAAAAAAATCCATCGACCCCGGCCGGGTTTGAACCCGCGACCCTCGGGACTAGAGGCAAGGAGCATAACCACTAGTCCATCGCGGCCGATGTAAAATGTTATATAAAGCTAAAAAGTTTAAATATACTTTGGGTATTACAAAGACGCACCAATTAAAGTAGACCCTACTCCAAACTCCAAGCGCGACAAGCCCAGAAGGCCCTTAGTCAATCTGGCTGCTGGCCACACATCCACATGTGTTAATCACAGAATAGACGATCATCTAGCCATGTAGGAGTAACATGTAGTCAGCATGTCATGTCCCCCAGCGTTATAGCTGGTCTTCTCAACCTTGAGTAGCTACTTATTGTAGCTACCCAAATGCCTCACGATACTGGGTGGGCACCGGTCCCATACTGACCGAAATTCCATGAGAAAATTTCTTCCAGCGCAAATCCCGAAGCTCTGGACCAAGACTTCTTGCTTTAGCCACTCGGCTACGGCGCGGGACAAAGTAGACCCTACTACCGTATAGAAATGTAGTGCTCTGGTAAAACGAAGTTTTAATTCTGAAACTTAAAAATGTTTTTCAGGATTTTTAAGGCTCTCTATTAATTAAAGAGTAAATATGTGGGGCACGACAAAGTATATCAAATGGAAAAGTTAAACCAAGGAGAAAGAGAGAGAGAGAGAAAGAGAGAGAGATAAAGAGAGAGAGAGAGACAGAGAGAGAGAGAAAGTAACGGAGAGAGACATAACAATATCTAAGAAACTATATAGAAAAAACCGAGCTACCACTCTCCCTACTATCTCTCCTCCCTCTCTCTCCCTCCGAACTCCTCTCGCACTCGCTCCTCTAACTCGCCCCTCTCTATCCCGATTCCTACCTACTCCTTCCCTCTCCCTCCCTCTCTCTCTCTCCCTCCCCCTCTCTCTCTCTCCCATCCCTCGCTCTCTCTCCCCGCCCTCTCTCTCTGCTCCCCTCCCTCTCTCTGCTCCCCCCTCTCTCTCTCTCCCGCCCTCTCTCTCTCTCCCTCCCTCCTCTCTCTCTCCTCCCTCTCTCTCTCTCCTCCCCTCTCTCTCTCTCCATCCCTCTCCCTCTCTCTCCTCCCCTCCCTCTCTCTCTCTCCCCTCCCTCTCTCTCTGCTCCCCTCCCTCTCTCGCTCTCCCTCCCTCTCTCTCTCTTCCCCTCCCTCCTCTCTCTCCCTACCCTCTCTATCTCTCCCCTCCCTCTCTCTCTCCCTCCCTCTCTCTCTCCCTCCTCTTCTCTCTTCTTCCACTCTCCCTCTCCTCCCCCTCTCTCTCCTCTCTCCCTCCCTCTCTCTCTCTCCCTCCCTCTCTCTCTCTCCCTACCCTTCTCTCCTCTCCCTCCCCCTCCTCTCTCTCCCTCCCTCTCTCTCTCCCTCCACTCTCTCTCTCCCTCCCTCTCTCTCTCCGCCCTCTCTCTCTCTCCCTCCCTCTCTCTCTCCCTCCCTCTCTACTCTCCCTCCCTCTCTCTCTCCCTCCCTCTCTCTCCTCCCCTCCTCGTCTCTCCCTCCCTCTCTCTCTCCCTCGCGCCCCCCCCTCCCTCTCCCTCCCTCTCCTCCTCTGCTCCCCTTCTCTACCCTTCTTCACTTCAGGAAGTCCAAAACTAAATAGATTAAAAAGAAACGAGTGAAACCAAAACGGTGTGACATTTTTGTGAAAATTGACTTAAGTGTAGTTATCAGATATTATTGGATCCTACTTTCGAAAGGCAGAGAGATTCGAGTTTTTGCTGTCAACCACCGTTGTCTGTGGATGGATGAATACATATGTTTTAATTGATTTGATGCCTACGACAAATGTTTAAACTCTCTGATTAATCTCCCCGTTTTGACCACGCGTAATATTGATACATTTTTTAATTGGATTTTCGGTTTTTACTTCAAAATCTATACAGTGCGTTGCCGTGGCGTAGTCGGTAGAGTCTCTACCTTCCACTCCGGCGACCCGGGTTCGCTTCCCGGCGGAGTAGGGGATTTTAAATCTCCACCTTGGGTCTGGGTGTGTGTCCTGTCTTGTGTTAGTATGTGTGAATTCGATAAAAAGTTCAACAAAGGTAAAACAAAAAGGAAGAAAACGACAAGGAAAGACATTTAAAAAAAAATCTAAATATAACATACCGTTGTGCGGGTTGGCGAACCACACTGACTGCTACCATTTGTGCGGGCTGTCATTATACAATAATTTGTGCCGGATCGTCTTTTGTTTCTGTTGCTTCTATTAGCGTAGATCTGATTACATCCAAGGTTATTAATCACAAAGCTACTTGCCCCCGGGCCCATAGGAGGCAAGGATTGATTCATCTTTCTTTCCTAGGCGTTCTAGCATAACTCAATAATAGTTCTCAAAACAACAGAGTGACTTAAAATAAGAATGTTTTCACTATAATTATCAATCAATCAGGAAAGCTAGACAGAAAAATAAAGGGAGCTGGAATGATCTCCTAACTGAGTGAGTTTCCGTATAGGAATCTAAACAACTACGTGCACATAAATCATTAGAACATTAATTTATAAAAGTGATATTTAATGTAAACAAGTAGTCTGAAGTAAAAACATAACCAAGATAAACATTTGATCATTCAAAAAGAAAAAGAAAGTGAATAAATAAATAATACTCTTACAGGACAAAAAACCACATCATACCACATATCACACTCATGCTAGAGTCCAAGCCAGGGTGGCTTCTTCCCCGATCTTCGGGACCAACATAAACTCCGCCACTTCGCGGCTCCAGACGACCTTGTCCACTTAAAAGTCCGATCCCATCCCGGAATGGACAGATGAATGAATGATGAATGAATGATAACGTTCTAGCTGTGCATAACGTATTTGAAGGTTCCGAGGTAGACGGGAGATGCGCCGTAGGAACAGCGCACCAGGAGAGGTAAAGAGGGAGAGTGGGGGTAAATGCATAGAGAAAGGAATATTGGCATAGTTCATGAATCTTACAGTCTAGGGAGGATAACGACGCTGCAGTAATGAGCCGAAAAACGCACTTTCGGTTCACCGTTATGGTTTTCACCTATATAAATATAAACAGCGCTTCATTCCATATATATTGGACTATCAATACTTAGTTTTTTATTATTCTGTAAAAAAACTACGATTTTTACAAATATTCGTAAAACTGGACCTAAAACTTGAATGTTATTATAAAAGCCGTTATCAGAGCACATGTTTTAAAGCTGATACATTCTTAAATATTGCGTCAAGATTAAAGTCAATTATCGGATTTTTACAGCACATAATCTGTGTCTTTACTTTTATTCCTCATAAAAATATTTGCTTTCTTTCGATCTATTTACGTGAATGTGTGGATTCATCTTGTTAAATTCTATTAACTGCTTTTATATTTCATTTTCTAGAAGAAAAACTAATAGAAAAATTCATGTTAACAGTACTGGATAATGTAGCTCATTTTATTTTTCTTGTCCATAGTTTAACCTCGCCCTTTATATGTATTATCGCCTCACTATGATGGTTGTCCGTTTATAAAATATTTAACATGTGGAATTATAGCGGCGGTAGTCGGTATTTTGTATTTAATTATATATAATACCTGCGAGCCGCTGTACAACCATCACACAGAGGCGAAATACCATTACATGCCCCATGACATCCGGATCTTAAAGGGACATTCACGATCTGTCGGGATATGATTTTTAACCCTGAATCACATACATTATTTTTTGACCACATAAAGATATGGGGGACTCCTCGGATGAGTAATCAGCTCAATTCCAGGACACCTCAGAGAGAGCAGGAACATTTAAGACTCGTACACTAACAAGGCGAGAATGATACCGATAATTATGATGGTCGGATGGTGTTCAGAGACTACTCTGGCCTTGAAGTTACCTTACATTTGTTTTGCAGGTGAGGAAAACCCCTCACCCAAGAAACTAGTTCCGGACGGGGATCGAAACGGGCTCTGAGACAACTACGACACCACTGGACCAAAGCGCTGGACTATCCCTACTTCTAGAATGAAGAAAAAAGTACGTAAAACATTTACCAAATCAATGAAGCTGTTGTGTAACAAGTTTTTGCAATTTAAAGAAGGATTAAATCAATGTATCAATAAAAAGTTTTATGAAATATCTGGAGGGTTTGCTGCCAATTAATTATTTAACACTCTACAAACTCATACGTTTATCTCTTGTAGGTATTGCTTTGCCTATGCTTTATATTCGTGATTTCACTTTGTTTAATTGATGACCCTAGAAGCAAACAGACTGTGAGCAGTACATGGAAAAATACCAAGATTTGAACTTGCCATTCTAGCTAACGTGACGACCTGATCTAATAATGAGGAGCTGACCTGCATATTCCATCAACGGCAGATTCCTATGTTTAACAATTCTGGCCTACAAAGTATCGGATTTAATATCATCGTATTTATTCTAATCCATATCTTATACACAAAAATTAATGTTTTTTTGTTTGTATGTTTGTTTGTTTGTTCGTACTTTATGCGCTGCCATACCGTTGATCCGATTGTGATGGGTTTTTGCAAAATGTTCAGGAGATTCCCGGGATGAACATAGGCTATAAGAGAGATGTGATACTCAACTCCTACACCCTTAAAAATCGCCCTTTGTAGTGGAAAACGTGAAAAAAGTAGCTCTTTGGACGCTTAAATGGCTTACGCTGCCTAAACCATAAGAAATACACAAAATTAATGTACACATAATTGAATATCTCAAAACGCTCTACAAAAAAGTCCGCGACAGCATATGATTATCTCGTACGGATAACTCACAAACACCATTTTTGTCTTTTATTAATACCAATAGTCCCTTATCTCTTACGGACTATTTAACTCATGCCCCAAATGGGAGTCAATGACCAATCACGTTTCAATGATTTCTGTTTTACAACCAATCAGAGTCGTGTTTCACCAAATATTTATCAGTGTTATAATTACCATATTAAAGAAAGCTCCTCCTTACAATATTGCGTTCCTTTGGCAATAAATAGTATGATCTGGTTGCAGTGATAAACAAATGAAGCAGTAGAAGCGTACCTATCGTTTCTCATTTGTTTTCAAACATCGCCGTTTACATTAAATGTATAAATATTTTAAAATAACTATAGTTAAATAATGATTTGTGAGTAAACAGCTTAATTTTATTCGTTAAATAGTCCTAACAAATGCCACTCTTGATTTCCAAATTCTCTAGATAAATTCACTCCTCACTTCGTGAGTCGTGAATTTATCGATAATTTGGAAATCACTCGTGGCATTACTTATGATAACTCACAATAACCATTTTTGTCTTTCATTGATACCAAGAGTCTCGCGCCGTAGCCGAGTGGTTAAGGCAAGAAGTCTTGGCACAGAACTACGGGACTCACGCTGGTTCGAGTCTCTACGGGGGAAGAAATTTTTCTCATGGAATGTCGGCCAGTGTGGGACCGGTGCATAGTGGGTAAGAAATGAAATCTAGCTGGAAAAAAAAAAAAAAAACTGTTTTGACTCACTCTCATCAATTTATCTTCTTTTTTTTTCACTCTAATATAATTGTTATATGACGGTCCTTAACTTATCTGTAAAGGAGGGTACAATTCTAATGTTCATGACTGTGTGACGTCATCATTCACACTTCTTGAGCCACAACAGAAGGCTGTAAGAGGTTTTCTTGCGAACTTATTTCAAAATATCTAATTATGTCCTAATTGCTGAATTTTATGGTAAAAAAGTAACATATTTTTATCGTCCGCCCATGACATGAGAATTGAACGTTCGGGCAGGACAACGTTTGTTGGGTGTCACGCTAGTTAATTATAAAATTAACTCAGGTACCAAGTAGACCTACTCATATAATCGAAGATGTATCATACCTCGAGGCATATTATTGATACGTCTTTTAAACCAGCAGCATTTATGTTTAAATCACATATTTATTAATTTTGATTCATTTTGCCATATGCTTAAAATAAATAATAGCTTTAAAAAACTAGAAAAAACACGCTTTATTAGAAAACCGAACTAAAAAATTGAAAAATAATTTTAATTTCCAACACGCTTGGGATAAATAATTTTACCATCAAAAGCGTGGAGTGCTGTTTACCAATTAATATATTTGATAATAAACAGATATTGGTAAAAGTAAAGTCTCTAAGAAGAAAATGTAAAAATCATAAAAAGCACCCCACGCTTTTGATGGTAAAATTATTTATCCCAAGCGTATTGGAAATTAAAATTATTTTTCAATTTTTTAGTTCGGTTTTCTAATAAAGCGTGTTTTTTTGGTTTTTTAAAACTATTATTTATTTTTAATTTTTTAATTTTAATATTTTACAGAATAAGATAAACATGTAAATATTTTTAAATTCGATACTATTGTAGTATGAGCTAAAAGTAATACTCTTCTAAAAAAAACCTCCCAGCCGGATTTGAACCAGCGACCTACGGATTACTGAAATTATATACCATTAGAGTTCACCGCTCTACCATCTGAGCTGTTACAACGATTGACTAAAAAGTCGACAAGTCCGCAACCTATTATACCAATTTTCATATTTTTGATTTTCTGATGATTCTGGCCAGGATTTTAGAAACAAAATATGAAATTATTGTATTGTCACGGATCCTTTACAAGTACACAAAGTTTCAAGTCGATCCAATGTTTCTAAGTGGGTGAAAATCGTGTTAAACAATTCCGTTACATATATACAAAGACATTTTTCTGATTTTCTGATGATTCTGGCTAGAATTTTAGAAAATAAATATGAATTTATTGTATTGTCACGGGTCCTTTACACGTATACAAAGTTTCAAGTCGATCCAATGTTTCTAAATGGGTGAAAATTGTGTTCAAAAATTCCATTACATAGCTACAAAGACACTTTTTTATTTTCTGATGATTCTGGCCATGATTTTAGAAACAAAATATGAAATTATTGTATTGTCACGGGTCTTTTACAAGTATACAAAGTTTCAAGTCGATCCAATGATTTTAAGTGGGCGAAAATCGCGTTAAAAGATTCAGTTACATAGATAGATACAGGTCAAGTTAATATAAAGCGTGTAAAAATAAAGTGGTCCCACTTAGTTACCAGATGTTTTGTGGAATTTCAAGTAGAGTTTATGAAACTTTTTTAATAATAAGTTCTTCCAGTATAGATTAATTTAAAATAATATACATCTCTCATTCTTAGTTTAACCTCTCCCTATTAGGTACTTCTACATATTACATGCCACCTGAGCCTTGCAGTGACACGATCTGTCGAGAGAGTGTGTTTAAATTTTGGATCGCATACACACCTCTTTGACCTTATTGACGTGGACAGCATAAACATTAAAGATAAGCCACACCATTTTCCATTAAAAACTAAATAAGGCGAATGTGAGAGGATAATTGATGATCAAATGCTGACTATTTTGGCCTTAAACTTTCGCGCCATTACTTACAGTTGAAGAAAAATCCGGAAAAGCCTCACCCAGGAAACTTGTCCCGATCGGGAATAACCTGAACCCGATGAGAATGAAGCAATCACATTATCCCAAACAGTGGTGAACTAAAATTAATATTTAATCATCGATATGTTTTTGGACAAGCCATCCTAATTACTTAAGAATTGAGATAATAAATCCAAACGTTAACAAATGTATTTCCATTATTTCCCATAACTTATCTCTATCAACACGATCAAATGCCTTCTCAAAATCAATAAAAGCAACATGCGTCTGTGGGTTATCGAAAGAAAAAACAAAAATAATGGCATTTTGGGGAAACGATCATATGAGATCAAACATCGTAATAGACAACAAACCTCTGAAACAAGTAATAAATTTTAATTATTTGGGTTGTAATTTTACTATAAACACAAAACTGAAAGAGACATACATATGAAACTGTTGAAATTTCAAATGATATGCGGAACTATACCTAAAACATTAAAGAATAAAACAAGAAGAGATACTAGATTGAAGTTTTATAAAACATTGACAATTCCTGCATTACATTATGCGAGCGAAACTTGGGTAACGACAAAAAAACTGCAAAGTAGAATACAAAGCGCAGAAATGAACTTCCTTAGAAGAACAAAAGGCTGCACAAGATTGGATCGGATAAGGAATGAAGATATAAGAACAGAGTTAAATATATATATCCATTGAATGAGAAAATCAGAGAATATAGAGAGAAATGGTTTACACACGTGGAAAGAATGAATGTATCAAGATTACCAAGAGCAGCATTCAACTACAAGCCAAGAGGTTCAAGGAATATAGGAAGGCCATTGAAAAGATGGATAGAACAACTGTGAGGCGGAACAGGCAATTTGCCTAGCCCGTGAAGTGAAGAAGAAGAAGAAAAAGAAGTTAACAAATGTGAAATGTCTATGAATTCTGACCAGTGTAACTTTCAGGTAGTTACTTTAATTCAATTTTATTTTGAGACGATTGAACATGTTTCGTCCACCATTGTGGCCTTGTTACTCAGCGGAACCGGGTTTGATCCCGATGGGGACAGGCTCCTGGGTGAGGCTTTTTGTCGGGGTTTTTCCTCACCTGAAAGTTAAATGTCAGGAAGCTTTGGGCCCAACGGTCCTCGAAAATCATCCGGCCATCATCATCATCATCATCATCATCATCATCATCATCATCCTTCATCGGTGTGGAAAGCAACGGGAAGCTACCACACCTATAATTCCCTAGTAAAGCTGCAAAGTGTGGCATTAAAATGCTATGATTGCAGTGAAAGATCTGCCTTCGGGCAGAATGGAATGGAATGGAACATGTTCCATCATATAGCGTTTAGGATATTTGGAGTGAGTGAGTGAGTGAGTGAGTGAGTGAGTGAGTGAGTGAGTGAGTGAGTGAGTGAGTGAGTGAGTGAGTGAGTGAGTGAGTGAGTGAGTGAGTGAGTGAGTAAGTAAGTAAGTAAGTAAGTAAGTAAGTAAGTAAGTAAGTAGTATATTATATAATGACGATTTTTAAAGGCTTAAGTAATTAGTGACGCAATTCAAAGAGCCAAACATTTTGTCAGAGGCCCTTCATTCCACACTTGAGGTTCTTAAATGTGCCATAAATGAACGACCCGGGACCTATGACTTCACTTTCTTCCCGAAGGAAGCAATTCTCAGAATTTTTACGCCCTGAAAATTCCATCGTTACCGACCTGTTTGAACCGGCAAATCTCGCAATTAGAAGCCAGTATTGCAACCGAAGAATCTTTCAGCATATACTAGTACACTGTATGTCCATTGCAGCTTCCATTTGTCATGTGCAAACACAAATTGGTATGAAACTGAAGTATTTATGAATACACAATAATAAAACCCTAATTCAGCATCTACTTTGATGACTGAGGCAAACTGGATTCGAATATGGGATCTTCTGGACACGAGTCTCAAACGCTACATACGGAACAATTCGGTTGCTGGGTCTTCTATTTATTTTATTCTTAAAATTAACAAAGTAATAAGAAATAATGCACATTTGTTTAATGAGAGTAGCTTGTTTCAGTGAGTGTGAAACTGGACACATCTGCGACACTCTCTGAAGATTGAGAATGAAGAAATTCTTCTCAAGCTGGTAGCAGCTGAAGTTAACAATTACAGTCTCAATTCCAACTAATGGAGCCAATAAACAGTGGCGCGAGTCGGGGATAGGGTGACAACTTGCACACAACTAACTGGTCAATCTTTTTCAGTTTTTATAGCATTATTTCATTTGTAGGCAGATATGTTCGATTGTATCAAATATTACACTGATATGATCAACAACATTTTCACGATATGTAATACAGCATATATAACTAATTACAGAATTAATAATTTATACTTTAAAAAAATAAATCTTAATTGCAAATTCAGAAGATACCGGTAATCTGCAGAAAGGTCTGTATGAACTTAACAAAATTGCAGAAGAATATGGATTGAAGATATGTACAGAGAAAACGAAAATTATGGTATTTCAAGGTGTAGATCCTGTCAGAAGTAAAATTGTACTTGACAATAACATTCTGGAGCAGGTGAATAATTTTACATATCTAGGATGCAATATCAGATATGAAAAATAAAATAATATAAATGCAAAAATATCAAAATTTTAAAGAATTTTAGGGTTAATAAATTCTATCTTAAGCCACAGTTAGTCCAAAAACATTCAAGACTAAAAGTGTATAAAACACTGGCTCTTCCAACTCTTTCGTATGGTAGCGAAATATGGCCATTGAAACAGCAGGATATACAGATACTTAGATCTCCTGAAATGAGATACCTTCGGAGGACTGCAGGATACGCACTACGGTAGATCACAAAAAAAAATGAAGACGTCTTAGAAGAATTACACATGGAACCTTCAGAAAACAAAATTTCTGAATATAAGTCAAGATGGATGCAACATGTTCATCGAATGGAAGATCACAGGATACCCAAACAAATGTTAAGATATCAACCTGCAGGAAGAAGAAGGCCAGGACGTCCACTCAAAATACTTCTGGATTGTGTTTCTCTTGAGGCCAAAACAGGTCAACAAATGGCCTAAATTCGTGGATGTACTATGATGATGATGAAAAATAAATCTGCCAAGATACATTCCCCCTAACAAAAAAAAAACATGATTATATTCGTCAGTAAATAATATCTCAAACATATTAAAAATAATTTACGAATAAAGATCAAATTGGTATTTACATTTATATCAACCAAGACGAATTCAAATGCAATCATATAGGTACAGATCATAGGATAAGGGAAGAACTGAAGCCCTAAAAAGGAGTGACGAGAGCAGATATGAATTCTGGAGACGGGGCGGATGAAATGATCCAATCCATGAAGTGGTGAAAAATTAGATTATTACATTATTATCATCATAGTACATTCACGAATTTAGGCCATTTAATAATAATAATAATAAGAAGAAGAAATGTGCACTCAGGTTGAGCATTAGAGATTCGTTTAGTCTTTACTGTAGTCTGTAATAGTTTTTGTTCTTTTCGTACATGTTATGATGTGGTATTTCCTACATCTTTGTCCACATAACACACACTTGCATTCTTCGGTCGGCTCGTGGAACTTTTTGTTTATACATATTTTGTTATGAAATCCATGTACTGTGAGTCGTGTTGTGACGTGTCTCTGGGGGTTGCACTCTCTGGTCCATCTGTCGTCCAGCATGGCAGTTGTGGTGTAGAAATCTATGTCTATTTAGTTCTTCTTCCTATTTCTGATGCTTATCAATTTCTGATATGGTTCTGTGGATTGTAGATAGAATTGGGTTCTTATGTCCTCTATGAAGTAGGTCTCTCTCATGAGTTCGTAAGCAAAACGAGATGGCGCTGTTTTTTCCTATTCTCAGGATCCGTTTCATAAACATTGCTTTGACTTTTTCTATTCTTATCAAATCTCCGATCTTAAGTTTTTCCCAAATTATCTCTATCCCATATGTTATAACTGGCGCCACTGTCGTTTTGAATAACTGCATTGCTGTACCTGTCGATAAGTTAGCCAGATTTGGGATATTGTATGATGTTCGGGTGGCTGCCGCTGCTCTTTCTTGGATGTGTATTCCGAAGGACGTTGCTGTTGTCTGTAGAGTGAAGGCCACTTGTTGACCTGTTTCGGCCTCAAGAGAAACACCATCCAAAAGTCTTTTGAGTGGACGTCCTGGTCTTCTTCTTCCTGCAGGTTGATATCTTAACATTTGTTTGGGTATTCTGTGATCTTCCATTCGATGAACATGTTACATGCATCTTGACTTATAATCAGACATTTTATTTTCTAAAGATTCCATGTGTAATTCTTCTAAGATGTCTTCATTTTTTCGTGATCTAGCAGTGTGTATCCTGCAGTCCTCCGAAGATATCTCATTTCAGCAGATGTAAGTCTCTGTATATCTTTCTGTTTCAACGTCCATACTTCGCTACCATACAAAAGAGTTGGAAGAGCCAGTGTTTTATACACTTTCAGTCTTGAATGCTTTTGGACTAACTGTGGCTTGAAGATAGAATTTATTAACCCTAAAATTCTTAAAAATTTAGATATTTTTGCATTTACATCCTTTTCTTCTTCATATGAGATATTGCATCCTAGATATGTAAAATTATTCACCTGCTCCAAAATTTTATTTCGAGGTTTACACTATAATGAGATCTATTTGGCTTGAAGATAGAATTTATTAACCCTAAAATTCTTAAAAATTTAGATTTTTTGCATTTACATCCTTTTCTTCTTCATATGAGATATTGCATCCTAGATATGTAAAATTATTCACCTGCTCCAAAATTTTATTTCGAGGTTTACACTATAATGAGTTCTATTTGGCTTGAAGATAGAATTTATTAACCCTAAAATTCTTAAAAATTTAGATATTTTTGCATTTACACATCCTTTTCTTCTTCATATGAGATATTGCATCCTAGATATGTAAAATTATTCACCTGCTCCAAAATTTTATTTCGAGGTTTACACTATAATGAGTTCTATTTGGCTTGAAGATAGAATTTATTAACCCTAAAATTCTTAAAAATTTAGATATTTTTGCATTTACATCCTTTTCTTCTTCATATGAGATATTGCATCCTAGATATGTAAAATTATTCACCTGCTCCAAAATTTTATTTCGAGGTTTACACTATAATGAGTTCTATTTGGCTTGAAGATAGAATTTATTAACCCTAAAATTCTTAAAAATTTAGATATTTTTGCATTTACATCCTTTTCTTCTTCATATGAGATATTGCATCCTAGATATGTAAAATTATTCACCTGCTCCAAAATTTTATTTCGAGGTTTACACTATAATGAGTTCTATTTGGCTTGAAGATAGAATTTATTAACCCTAAAATTCTTAAAAATTTAGATATTTTTGCATTTACATCCTTTTCTTCTTCATATGAGATATTGCATCCTAGATATGTAAAATTATTCACCTGCTCCAAAATTTTATTTCGAGGTTTACACTATAATGAGTTCTATTTGGCTTGAAGATAGAATTTATTAACCCTAAAATTCTTAAAAATTTAGATATTTTTGCATTTACATCCTTTTCTTCTTCATATGAGATATTGCATCCTAGATATGTAAAATTATTCACCTGCTCCAAAATTTTATTTCGAGGTTTACACTATAATGAGATCTATTTGGCTTGAAGATAGAATTTATTAACCCTAAAATTCTTAAAAATTTAGATTTTTTGCATTTACATCCTTTTCTTCTTCATATGAGATATTGCATCCTAGATATGTAAAATTATTCACCTGCTCCAAAATTTTATTTCGAGGTTTACACTATAATGAGTTCTATTTGGCTTGAAGATAGAATTTATTAACCCTAAAATTCTTAAAAATTTAGATATTTTTGCATTTACATCCTTTTCTTCTTCATATGAGATATTGCATCCTAGATATGTAAAATTATTCCACTGCTCCAAAATTTTATTTCGAGGTTTACACTATAATGAGTTCTATTTGGCTTGAAGATAGAATTTATTAACCCTAAAATTCTTAAAAATTTAGATATTTTTGCATTTACATCCTTTTCTTCTTCATATGAGATATTGCATCCTAGATATGTAAAATTATTCACCTGCTCCAAAATTTTATTTCGAGGTTTACACTATAATGAGATCTATTACATTCACATTCATAATTATGGCAAAAAATTAACTTCATTTCCAGGAAGTGGTTAGAAGCTCTCCTTTTTGTCTAGATAACATAACAAAAGCAACAAGATATGGTATTGTACATAGGCATACCACTAGCAAATGCTCCAGATTGCAAAACTTAAAATTGCATACTATGTTGCATAAAGCCAAGCAAGTTATAAAAAGGCATTTCTAGAAGTAGCCTTATGTACACATGCCCAAAAAAAAAATATTGGGTTGAGAATTAGATGAAAGCAAGTTTCCACGCGCTGTTCGCAAGGTAACATTCTTTCCCTCGGCAATTAGCATGTGATTGCTGTGACTGCACAAGATGTGAAAATAACAGCGGCTCTTGTGGTTATGTTCTTTCCGTAGCTGATAACGTAACGTCAGGTTTAGGGAAACGGAACTGGGATGTCTCGTCTTTGATCCCACGTAAAATATTTTCTCTCTCATATTATTGTATTTACAGTCGTATATTAAAGAACGTAGTAGTAATAGTAGTGGAATATTTTATGCCTGAATTTCGGCGAAAATATACAGTAATTGGATGAAGATTTTATTTCTTTAAATAACAAAATACGGCAAACAAAAATAAAAAATGGTCCCATAAAATAATAAAAGTCAATTTGCACAAGTATTCCTAACCTAATAAAATGTGTCTAATTACTTAATCTAAACATGCTAGGAACACGTATGATATCACTACACATACAATATTTCTGGAGAAGAACATAGTGGTTCATAGTGGCTCTAAGTCAAAGCATCTGACTACGAAATCTAACACCGTGGGTTCGAATCCACGAGTTGTTTATTATTTTTTAAATAAGTATTTTAACATATCTTAAAATTATTAAACAATTGAGGACATAATTAATAAGATAAATTACAAGACTCAATTTTATGCTACGCATATATTTTACAACTCAAAATTAATTTCAATATGAGGCTTTTTGGAGGCGATCGACAAGAATTTCAAGAAGGGATAAGGTCAGAAACAGCACAATAAGGGAAATTATGCAAGTTGAAAAATCCTATTAGGAAAAATAGAAGAAAAACGTTTTGAAATTATATGGACGCCTCATAAGAATGAAAGAAGAGAGAATAACAAAGAAGATTCTTAATAGGAAAGCTAATGGAAGAAGTGGAAGAGGCTGGTCTAGAGAACGATAGGTGGATAGAGTGAAGAGAAACATGGAAGCTAGAGATTTGAGGGCAGAAGATGCTTTAGACAGGAACCTCTGGTGGTAAATCACTTTGGGTGGAAAGACAAACCCTGTATTGTAGAATATTTCTAAAATAAAATAAATAGGTATATATTTTACATTGTTTTTCATATTATATGATTTTTTCCCCAAATGCTCCAGGTTGTCGTTTCGACATTTGTAGTGTTCTCTCCTGGCATGGCGTACTTGCAACCCACTTTAGAGGTTGGAGCGCCTGGAAGGAGAGGTTACGCTGCCCCCGATAATATGAGAGTTGATGATGATGGTAATGATGCGCCAGGAGAGGACTTAAAACTAAACTCAATCTAATTGTGCGAAAATGATACTGATGATAATGATGGTCAGATGGTGTTCGGGGATTGTTTGACCTTTAAAGTTTCCTAACGTTTATCTTACAAGTGAGGAAAACCTCCGAAAAAAACCTCACCCAGGAAACTTGTCACGACTGAGGATCGAACCCGGGCCTGCTGCGTGACAAGCCAGCACGCTACCTCGAGACCACAGCGGTGGACAATATGAAAACATTGTAAGTTAGAAGACATTGAGAGTTCCATTACATAATCTGTTAAACCTTCGGTTGCAGAGCTCTGTCATGCGTCGTCTCGGGAATTATAGTACTATAGTCCGTTTGCTCAATTACGAGAATCTTCCCGCGTATATTTTCAAACGGTTGCTGCACGGCCAGTCGGAGAGCGGGAGCAACTAGCCCAAGTTTCTACAATATGTTAACACTCATCGTTGAAAAAATACTTCACGTCATATGTCAACTCACCACTAAATGCAATACAAAAGTGTACATTACCTCAGAAGAAAGAAAGAAAAAAGAAAGAAAGAAAGAAAGAAAGAAAGAAAAGAAAGAAAGAAAGAAAGAAAGAAAGAAAGAAAGAAAGAAAGAAAGAAAGAAAGAAAGAAAGAAAGAAAGAAAGAAAGAAAGAAAGAAAGAAAGAAAGAAAGAAATAAAGAAAGAAAGAAAAGAAAAAAGAAAAAAGAAGAAAGAAAG